>CM075029.1:11776459-11857680 GCA_037576675.1 Pangasius sanitwongsei | reverse complement strand
CTTCATTTGTCTTGAAGTAACGAGGGAATGGACCACACCTGGTCAATTAACTTCTTGTCAGTCAATTGTCCAAACACATTTGAGCCCCTGAATATGAAGGTACTTTGCTTAAAATGGCTGTAATTCCTAAATGGTAAATGCCATATTTTTGTGGAACCTCTTAAAATAAGGATGAAAGTCTACACTTCGATCACATCTTGATTGTTTTATTTCAAATCCGTTGTGGTGGTGTAGAAAGGCAAAATCACAAAAACTCTGTCATTGTCCAAATACTTCTGGAACCTGACTGTATATATACATATATATATATATATATATATATATACACACACACACATATATAAAGATAATAAAGATCTATATTGCTGTATATTGCAGATAACTGGTTGATCATAGTGGGTTTTATGATAGTCTCAAACTTTATCCATGACTATTTGTAGCCAACTGTAAAAAAAAAAAAAAAAAAAAAAAACCTCTTATGGTTTAAATAAGAAGTGTCAGAGGATTTCAGATCATTGAATACCACAGTGATCTGGTATCACAAAACGTTACAGTTACAGTACCAGTCAAAAACATGAAAAGCCATTTACCATTTTAGATTACGATTTTGACACAGAGATGATTCATCTCACTTTTAAATTTTCTAAAACATCTGTTAGCTTTGTCTCTCGCTTTGCCTGTCTCTTGCTTTGCCTGAACAATTCACTTTTTTTCACCTTTTCTCTACCGTTGATCATATCAACTGGTTATCAGTTACAACTTTTCCTTTATGCCTTATTCTGTTTCTGTTTATCAGATCAGACATGAGGTTGAGTAGGAATACAGCATTTGAGCTACTCGTAGCTTTCAGAGCTTTCAGAGTTCACAACAGAAGGCTTTTGAAAGCACCTGCTCTCACTCAAGGCCTTACATCCCCTTTACTGAGCACCACTTGAACTCTTACTGTCAGTCTGCATTTACCAATGATGACTGTGAAAAGAGCACATACTACACAGACGCACACACACACACGTGCTACAATGATCAAGCATGATTGCAGCAAAGTAAAGGTGGGCACATCCAGTAATTACTGGGAATATTTTTAGATCATTTCATACACTGTATACACATATATACTGCATAATGGACTTATAGCACTGTATGGTGTGCTGGCATTTGGCAGATGTAATTTATTGTACATTATACTTTATATGTTGTCTACAGGTTAACCTTTTAAAGACTGTCCATTACTGACTGATTATTATAGCATTATTCAGTGTGTACTCATTGACACTGATACAGATTCAGTGTCACAACTGGGTCCACCGTCAATTAGTCGCTACTCAGTCACGCTCATATTCCTATTAACACTTCTTTCGTCATCTTGTTTTCTTTCGTCTGTGAATCTAATTTTCTTGCTTTCGCCCTTACTGATTTGGATTTTTATAGTAAAGAAACTTTCACTTGTATCCACCTACTTCAGCCGTGTCTTGACATTCAGGTTGATGTTTCACCCATTAAGCTTTGGCAGCTGAACAGTACGTAAACATTAGTAGCAGGAAGAGTAACTCAGTAAGGTTCCTGCAATCCCATAATGCATTACATTTTACTAATATCAGCCCTGTTTATTCTAAGTCTTAGTGCACATGACCACATGTAATTTTGAAAACACTGTTTTTATGTTTTGGCCACACAAATGTTTCTGGTCTGTTTCCCAAATGTTTGCTGCCCATAATTAAATGCATTGTTTTTGACAATGTTGCCATTAGACACACCAGTGTCACTTGTGTACTATACAAACCATTCAAACATTACAGTAAAATTACAGAAAACAGATATCGTAGTAAATTTCACCATCTTGGATTTGTGGAGATCGCATGGCAGTCATATTGAAGAGTTTTCAAAAAGTTATGTATTATGTTATGTCAAAAACATGACAGTTTAGACTAGGTCTAAATGAAGAGTTATCAGATATGCAGTGGGTTCAGACTCCTTCAGTTTTTGCACATTTTATTCTGTTATAGATTTAATTTAAAATTGATTCAATTTACTTTTTTGGCCATCAATCTATACACAATAACCCATAATGACAAAGTGAAGCATGCCAGAGCATCTGTGAACTGCCAACTTCAGGTCTTTCCACAGGGCTTTGACTGGATCACTCAAGAACATTCAGAGACTTGTCCCTAAAGCCAGCCCAGTGTCGTTTTGATGAACCTTTGCCCCAGTCTGAGGTTGTGTGCACTCTGAAACTGATTCGCATCAGGGACATTTCTGTATTTTTCTGCATTCATCCCTCTCTCAATTCTGACCAGTCTCCCTGTCCTTGCCACTGAGAGGCACCCCTATAGCATGATGCTGGTGCAACCACTCTTCACCATAGGGGGTGGTATTAGCCAGTTGATGAGAAGCGTCTAGTTTTTGCCAGATGTAGCACTTGGAATTCAGCCCAAATAGTTACATTTTTGTCTCATCAGAACCAGAATCTTTTTCCTCATGCGCTTAGAGTCCTTTAAGTGCCTGCCATATACATTTTACTTAGTAGTGTCTTCTGTCCTTAAAGGCCTGAATTATGGAATAACCCTTCCTTGGATCTGAGGTCCATTTGGTCTGAGATGCACTGAGAATTATGGGACCGTATACACACATGTACAGTGGCCATTGAGAATGTGCATCAAAGGAAAGGGGATCCTGCGATCCTTACGCAGGATCACGCACATGCTGTGGGTGCAGGAAAGAGAAGACCAGTAGGGGGCAGTCATGTTTCAACACGGCTTGTTAGTAGGTACAGTAGTTCTGCCAGGACATATACTGTATACGGCATATACCCCTTTTCCAACCAAACAGTGCTGTTTCTTGTTCTGAAGCCAATGATCTGCTTGTTCTTGGCCAGCAGATCTGTGAACCTCTCTCAGAATTGTTTTGCAACAAGCAGCAGAGCACATTAAATGTCGCTGAGCCTGCTGCGTGTTGAGCTGCAGTATGTTGTTCCATGTGCCACCTGGTGGATATTGTGCAAAGCACAACAAATGAATTTAAATTCTAAGAAGCGTGCCTGCAGGGTGCCGCGTGATCACGTGTGACAAATCGCATGAAACCACGTGAAAAAACGTACATTCTTAAAGGCCAGATCTGTATATGTGCCTTTCTAAATCATGTCCAATCAATTGCATTTGCCACAGGTGTACTCCAGCCAAGACATCGCAAATTAATCGAAGCAAACAGGATGCGCCTGAGATCAGTTTTGGAGTGCCTTAGCCAAGGGTCTGAATACTTATCTAAATGAATTTTTAATTTTTCATTTTTAATACATTTGAAGAAGAATTTTTAAAAACATGTTCTCACTTTGTCATTAAAAAATGGAAGAGGTCTGAATACTTCCTGAACCCACTGTATATAAACCATATATCCAATATAATCATGGAGTTAGTCAAATTTGATTGAAACTTTACTGAAGACTTACTGTGTTATGATTGTTACTATATATATTTTAGGTTTTTTAGACTTGTATTTTTGTGTTTGTCTTCTGTTTTTATAAATTGAAAGCCAAGCGATAACCAATTTTTCTTACCATATACAGTAACTATACTTTAACACTGCAGAGTTCATAAGCAGTGGTCAGAAGCATAAATGGTAAAGCATAGTGGATTGGAAGGGAAACATTGTTTTTTTTTAATGTACACAATACAGACAGTGAATGAACTATTTTGATATTAATGTATTTTCTTTCTGGCCATTTAGGTGGAGAGAAAGAGACATATCGGGAATGACATCGTCACCATTGTATTCCAGGAAGGAGATGATGCCTCACCATCTTTCAAGCCTTCCATGATACGATCTCATTTCACACGTATCCTTTTACACAAAATAACAAATTTAGACAAATTGACATATTTAGAGCAGGACAGTTAAAATGTAACGCTCCTCTATATTAAAAACGTCATTTATGTATCCTTAATTCACTTGGCAGATATTTTTGCCTTAGTTAGATACAACAGTCAGAATGACAGCTATAGGTATGTATCTGTATGAGTTGTTTTATTTAAAATTTGTCATCAGCAGTTGTTTGTAAGATTTCTTTGGTTATTGGCATTTTTGCAAACAAATGAACTGTTTCTGTGAAAAAACTAAAATTGCATTGCAAAACACACACATATATCATATTCCTGCACATGCAGGGTAACAAATCACATTTAACTCTCATACATCAAAGAGGGAAAGATCAGACTTGGCTTCCTGTTGTACACATTTAACAAATTTAACAAATGCCCTGTTATGAATCACTCTTTGTGAAATCTCACACATGCACATATGGAGCGTATTGGATGCAGTCTGCTTTAAAATGGGCTTAAGAGGTGCTCCAAACTAAGTAAATAGCCTAGGCTAATGAAATTTAGTCAAGTTTAATAAAAAAATATAATGACTTTTAGTAGTACAGCAGTAATACTTTTAGTTTTAATTATTTAAAAACTATCTATTATCTAAAACTAATGTTTATTTGCATAGAACTTAATATGAACAGTTGGTAAAAATCACTAGCACAGATGACCCCACATAGTGTTGTGACCCCAAGGTTGAGAAGCCCTGGTGTAATGAATGGTATAATGTAATCGTAATATTTTGCAGGTTGAAGATTTTCTCAGAAGAGAGTGTGCCGCTGTTCGGACCACCCCTTCCCTCACCGCCAGTATTTACAGACCACCAGGAGTTCAGGGACTTTCTACTAGTCAAATGTTAGTCTACTCTTTTTTAATTTTTTTTTTATATATATATTTCTGAATATGTTTACGTATTTTGTTTGAATATATAGTGTTAGCAAGCCAACATTATTGGCTAGTAAGGTAGAAGTGACAGCAAATCTTTATAATTAAACAAAAAGGACCATAATCACTATGCACATCACGAATTTCAATATAAGCATATTTAGTTTTTCAGGATGGAGGTTTTTTTTAAATGTCTGTCTTGTCTGTCTTTTGGTATTTGGGGCTCTTGCTCACACTTACTTTCCGTCTCTCAGTAATAAACGGAGAGAAAGCCACTCTTGAGACCCCCACGTTTGCTCAGAAACGTCAGCGGACTCTTGACATGCTGATTAGATCTCTGTATCAAGACCTCATGCCAGACCTGCACAAGGTACATGCACTAATTATCAACTAATTAACACTTTTCTCTTTCTCTGCATCCTATTCTTAAGGCACAGCAGCCCCATTTTGCTGTTTATAACTCCTCATTAGCGTGCCTCCTTGTCTGCAGAAGCTCACCTTTCTCTCACCCTTCCTCTGTTACCTTACACTGCTTAATCAAGCTCTCGCCTTAATTTTCTCCTATGTTTGCTTTTCAAACTGTGACAATGGCTAACACACTCCAAATTCTTAGTAGAAATTAGCAATTGGTTAAATATTAGTTAGAATAATATATACAGTAATTTGTGAAAAAATGAGAATCAGCAGTCATAGTCATTGTTATTATTATATTATTACATAAATTTATAGTCATATTGTTTGCCATCAGTTGCCATCCAAAGGCCTAACTATCTACCATCACATATTTCTTCCTTGCACATATGCAGCTATTTAGATTAAGGATTTTTTGTGTAGTGCCTGCTCTGATGCCTCCTGCCTACCTTTTCCTGCCCTGTTCTGGATTTCTGCTTTTTTTCCCGGGTCCTTCTCTAAGACCCGTGTGTGTGTGTGTGTGTGTGTGTGTGCGCGCGTGTTTGTGTTACTGCTCCTGTAGGTTCCCTTTTCTCCACAGAACATGTTAAACCGTCGCTCCTTCAGTGATGTTCTGCCTGAATCACCCAAGTCGGCCCGCAAGAAGGAGGAGGCACGCCAGGCTGAGTTTGTCCGGATAGGGCAGGTAATGCACACATATACACAGCTACCATTTTTTTAAAATAAATGAATGTTTCAAATCATGCATCATTTAGACGAATCAAAAACCTACCCCAAAACAGAAACACACAAAACAAAGTGTAACTAGTCTTGTGGAAGCATTCATCAAACTGACTTCAT
Organism: Pangasius sanitwongsei; assembly: GCA_037576675.1. NCBI lineage: Eukaryota > Metazoa > Chordata > Actinopteri > Siluriformes > Pangasiidae > Pangasius > Pangasius sanitwongsei. The sequence continues at coordinate 11,851,687 of CM075029.1, read as the reverse complement.
GGCAATTTATGTACTTATGTGGTTGTCTTCCTAGGCATTGAAGTTGAAGACCATAGTAAGAGGGGATGCTCCTACAAGTCTAGTCAACACTGGTCTTTACAGGAAAGAGGTGAGAGGACCTGACAGAAAATGTATGAGGGTGTGAGTGCTTCTTTAACACTCTGTTCACTAGTTTGTAATAGATGCTATTGTTAAATTAATGAACTTTGCTGGATTTTTTCCCCCAAAATATAATCAAATTAGTAATTTAAACCCCAGCAATGCTAATCAGTAAAGCAGTTACTACGGATGAATGAACACTGTAAATGTGTCATTCAAGCCCTGCACAAGCAAGTGACCTTTTGTTGTTCCACAAGCTTCATACCCAACCACCCGCTCCCACAGGATTCCAGTCCTGACGTACACCTATATTATAAAATAGATTTTGAAGGATCCAGATTGGGCATTTGTGCATCCTTATATGTTTTATTCCCTGACATCCGGCTAATTTTACCTGGGTGAATATTGATATATCCTTTAGACTTAAGTTTTCAACTCTGAATGCTTGCATAGGATCTTAAACTTTGTAATTAAATGGACTACTTCCAGGTTGCAGTTCAGCAGTAACTTTTTGGCAAAGCATGTACTACAGTATGTGTAGCAGTCTGTGTTGAACTGTGCTGATCAAACTGTTAAAATTGGACTGAAATGCTCACTTTATTGATAAGGTTATGGATATACAATGTGTGAAGATAGAATTACAGTACAGTTTCCATATATGGACACTGTAGACTGTAGACATACAATTAATTTAGAAAAAACGAAAGTTAAAAAGTTTGCATCATATGGGCCCTTTAAAACACCACATGCAGTCATTAATTTGAATATAGTGTAGTTATTAATTAACCATTCATTATTAGGAATATAAATAAAATCATTTGAAAAAAGACAAAAATCCTTAACAAATGGCATACTTGTGGAAGGTGTGTGCGCACAGTGGCATGAATGTACACAATCTTTGTAGTGTTATTTTCTAATATAGTATTATTGCATTGGAGCACAAATTTAAAAACAGGGTAAAGAACTTTTGCTAGCTTTATATCTGTTTTTGCAGCCATGGGAGTCTCAGTCATTCTGCAGTAGCTTTGCACATGAAATCGTCTGTGGAGATTCTTGGGGGCAGTCGTTATTGGTAGCCACTGACGCAGCTGGGGTCATGCTGTTAGAAGGTAAGAACATCTCATTATCAGTCACCAGTGGTTCACATGCTGAAAATGTAACATGTAACACATTTGCACATTCATAAAAATGACCCATAAATTACTAGTAATCAAGGCATTTGCAGGGACAGGGTTTGCGTGTAATGCTCTGCTCTGTTAAAGGTACAATTTTAACTCTAAATACAGTATTTCTCAAATACAGCCTTAATTACAACAGACTTTTACAACTTACAGAAGGGCCCTAAAGTCTGAATCAGCCAAAAACTTGCTTCAGTTAGGAAATGTAAATAAAATGTCATAGTTTTCAAACAAGCCTACAAATTTCTGTAAAATGTGGAATTTTGAAACCCGTCATGAGAATGTATATAGATTTTTGGGAGACATACAGATTACATTGTTCAGTTGATTAATTTAAGTAAAATTTTGTAAGTTGAATAATCCATTGACAACCTGATACATAAAGTAGTATGGTGTATGTTTGTCAAATCTACTTTATTAATCTTCCCTCTTGTTTTTTCGTAGCCTCAGATCCTTTGCTTTCCAGTGCAGGTAAGATATCCGCAGTACATATGAATTAAAGGCTACATATTTAATTTATAATTAATTGTAGTACATCATAAATTAGTTTGTCATACCTGGAAATATATATTGCATATAATGACAATATGGCCGAAACACAGGACCATTTCTAATACAAAGTATTACAGGATTATATGTCATGCATTTTTTGTATATTTTTCATTAATTTGACCTTATTTTTTTTTTAAATAATTTAATTTTTGTTGCTAACTATTTGGTGTGTTATTTTCCATGGCAAATCAGACTCGCCATCCTTGCCTCCGGTTCAAGTGATCGACAAGACTCTGTCCATCAAACAGATGCATGTACTTGAACCTCAAGATCTCCTCATTATCAGGGCTGATAAAGGTGTGTGAAATTATGATTTAATAATGTGTACATGCACTTTGCAAGAATTTATCTATTTGGGCAAAGCTTTACTTTTACTAACCACAGGGATGCTGTTGCTTGTCCCTTCTACATTGCTACTAAGTGAAAACAAACTAGTGAAACAAAACTAACTTGGCAAGCATTGGGTACTGTGGCATATAAAGAAAAGAAGATTCTTATAAATTAGATTCTATATAAAGAAATAAAGAAAAGTAATAAAGAGCACAGAAAGCAAATAGTGTTTGTGAAACAGTAGCTTCTGTCCTAATGAGCAAAGCAACCTTTCTTACACACACACTGTTAAATTTTACTATATTATCGAGATTCAAAGCTCATTAGAGAGACATGAGTAGAAGTAGCAGACACTCCATCTTCTAGCGTTTCTGGTTCTAGCAAAAGCTAAAGCCTGTTCATTCTGGACTTTCACCCGAGGTAGGATCTTTTGCAGGAACCAGGCAACCTCTGTTTACAGTAACAACAATTTCAGTAGACAACAAATAATAAACCTTAGGAAGTCAAAAAACACTACTGTTTTGTTGTTCGTTGTATGTTTGCTTTCTGTAGTGTGTATAATATGTATACGCTTACTTAGGAAGCCAACATGTACTGTATAGAGAGAGCATAAACAAGTTTGAATAAGTGTTGAATAAGTGTTTTGGCATGATAAGTATTAAATGATAATCAACAGGCCTGCTCCACAAATTGAAGAAATCAGTTCAGCATTCTGTAATGAGGAACTGCTGTGCCTTGATTTATCTCCTGGCTGTGTTGTACTCAAAACATGACAGAGTGTCTCTTCTACAATCAACATCGAATTAACATAAAAACAGCATGTTGTGAAATTGATGCAAGATAAAACGTTACAACCTCCCTTCCATTTCTTATAGCAGTGAGTCATATATGTGTTGTTGCGTGTATTTCAGGGAAAGACGCCCGTCTCTATGTGTACAAACTGAGCGCTCTCAAGCGAGGGATAGAGGAGCGGCAACTTGTGCGCACCAAATGTGACAGCAGAGAGAACAAACTGGAGAAAACCAAGGGTATAATAGACGTGATCTGTACAAACTATTATCTAAACTCTAAAAATATTAATCTGTAGATTAAAGGTATGAATCATGTTCTTAGTGGTAAAACATTATTCTGTCATTTATTATCTTATTATCTCAAATAGCATCAGAGACATCCAGGATATTAATATCCAAAGTACTTCAGTTGAGGTGTCCTGCAGGTCAACGGTCTGTTGGGTTAATGTAGAATTAGCATAAGTTCACAGTATGCATTTACAGTATTCACAGTATTGATTACAAAATGTATTATTATCATGGACACTTGTATTTGTCATCACTACCCATGTGTTTTATAAGATGACAAGCTAGGAGGCTAGTTATTTTCGAATGACCAAACAATGCAATTATGGCATTACTTCTAAAGCATTGGGGTTTGTCTGTTGGAAAAGTGTACAAAGGCCCATTTTTCTTCTTGGGTTGTGTTGCTCTGTTTGTGTTGCTCTGTTGCTTTAGGCTGCCACCTGTATTCCATAAACACACACCATGGAGTGGAGCTACGCATTGTGGCAGCAATTAGGAACAAGCTCCTCCTTATAACAAGGAAACACGCTCGTCTCGACTGCCTCAGCTGTGTCAGCACAAGCATGGGAGCGAGTGATTCCCCAGTTGAAGAGTTCCAGTACATCCGGGTAGGAGAGGATGAGAATGTACTCTAATAAAGTTTGCTTAAGTTGTATACCATGCATTGTTTTCAGCCTTGGGCAGCACTAGTTTCTATGGTACTATGACCACTAGATAACCACAAGGAGTGGTAAAAATGACTTTTTTGTGTGCATGCACAAACATGCCTAAACCTTCCGAAAAAGTCAGCAACATAAGGCCCATTATTTCCATCAAATACCACTTCCATACAGTCATCCTTCCCTGGAAGCCTTTTGAGTACTCACCAGGTTGGCGCTGACTCTGAATCTCAAGAAACACTTGTGATTGATTTAAAAAATTGGGTGATATGACATGGCCAGAAATCCCGGATTCATTTATGAGGTCTTCAGCATCCAGATGATTCAAGCACTGGTGTATCATGAAAGAACGAGGGGTCTGTTATGTGGAGGGGAGTCCAGCTCTAGAGCTGTGTATTAGTGGAAGTCCTGCCAGCTTCACAGGCTAAACTGAGAACAGTGTATGCCAGTGGAGTACCACTCAGCTCAAGCAGTATGCAGCCATAGGCCTGGAAGGGAAATCCAATTATGGCCCCAATATTGCATGTTAGTGGAATCTAGCTAACATAGCAGGCTCATTAGTGAAAGTGTGTGGTATGGCGAGGCAGAAACACTCAATCCCGCTACTCACTTGCTCGCTAGACAGTGGGGGATGTGAATACTTGTAGGAGATGGCGTCGCGGAAGAAGGAAACAGAACTAAAGCAAATTTGTAGGCAGTTTACAAGTAACTATTAACTGTTGTCATCTTCTTACAACACCAACACATGATATTGACTCAGGTAGTAGGATACTACATGTGTTTTGTATTGTTGTTTAGGCTGCTTTCATGAAGTTAAAAGCAAACATCGACTTCTGTTAGCAAATCCTTGTTTTGTTTGGCAAAGCTGAACAAAATACGACACACTGTGCAGGAATCGCAGGAATCCATTGTCCTTGTTCCCTGGCTGTATTTATGTGCACACAGGAGATCTGCTTGTGTGATTCTCCGGTTGTCATGGCGCTGGTCGATGGGCCAACAGGAGAGAATGATCACATGATCTGCGTGGCATACAAACACCAGTTTGACCTGATCAATGAGAGCACAGGGGACGCCTACAGACTGCACCATGTGGACTCCAACCGGGTCAGTAAAACACGCATATACACATACATATGCGCAGCGTGTTGACTGGCACACAGATGATTGTTGATGTGTGTGTGTTCACAGGTAAATTTTGTGGCGGCTATAGATGTGTATGAAGATGGCGAGGCTGGGTTACTGCTCTGCTATAACAGTCAGTGTCTGTAAATATCTCAGTCCACTGCCATGATCATTTATCACAGTAATGATTGAATAATCTCTAAACAAGATTACATCAATAATATTTGGCTTTATTAAAAGTACTCTTTAAAAAAAAAAATTAATTGCTGAAAACACTGGTGATGATAACATATAACACGTAAAGAACTATACTACTTAAGTAGTTAACAATATCAGGTGTTTGATATGAAGATAGCTTGTTAAGAGCGTATATGTGTTACAGTTCTAATGAAATATTTAAGGTTTCCTAACAGTTGAAAAACTAATTTGCCTCATATGAGGGTGGAAGCCATATTTGCTAAATTAAACCAAATTTGCAGTGATTGATGTGATAATTATAACTAGGTCTATTCATGCAGCAATATATTGGCAATATACTAGACTATTAGATCTTTATTTAAATACTTGCCATCTTCTCATTCATATAGCATTGTACTGGTCTGGTCAATTTCATTTTAGCTTTTGCTACATTTGAAAGCAAACTGCTAGTGTTTAAAGGTGGCGGTCTATTAGTCAAGAAAAATCAGGCAAACACTGAGGCATAAACTACACCCAGGCAATTTGCATTAACTTTTGGGGAGCCCATAAAATTGACTTCAGAATTATTAAAGTATTCAGTGCTTTTAAGTTTTTGCACATTTTATTATGTTATAGATTTATTTTAAAATAGATTGCAATTTTTGCCATTACATCAAAAATTTGTAATTTTTTTTTACAAATTTATTAAAAAATCAAAAACTGAAGCTTCTCATTTTGATAAGTGTTCAGACCCTTTTTTGAGTACTTTGTAGAAGTACCTTTGGCAACAATTATATTTCCGGGTCTTCTTGGGTAAGTCTCTACAAGCTTTGCACACCTGGATTTGGGCAGTTTCTCCCATTTTTCCTGGCAGAACCTCTCAAGTTCAATCAGATTGGATGGGGAGTGTCTTCTGGTCTCTCCACATATCTATGGGGTTCAAGTCTGAGCTTTGGCTGAGCCACATATGGACATTCAGAGACTTGTCCCAAAGCAATGTTATGGTGAAAGGTGAACTTTGGTCTCAGTCAGAAATGATTTAATAACCTTGCCCAGATGTATGTCACAACGCAGTTTGATTCTAGAAGACTGTGCAGAGTTCCTTGGACTTCATGGCTTGGTTTTTGGTCTGACATGCACTGTGAATTGTAGGACCATATACACACAGGTATGTGCCTTTCTAAATCATGTCTAATCATTTTAATGTGCCACAAGTGGACTCCATGCAAGTTCTAGAGACATCTCAAAATAATCAAAGCAAACGAGATGCACTGGAGCTCAGTTTGGAGTGCCATAACCAAGGGTCACAATACTTATCTAAATCAAAGGTGTCAGTTTTTGATTTTTAATAAATTTGTAAAAAAAAAAAAAATTGTTCTTGGTAGCGGGTTCAATATTTTGGACCTGTTACCAAGTGTTTTGTATACTCATTTTGAGGCTTTAACATCCTTTCTGATCTGCTAATTATTTGCTTATAGATCTCTGCACCTATAAGAAGGTGTGTCCATTTAATGGGGCCACACCCATGATTCAGCCCAACTCTTCTGACTTTCACTTCAGTTGGAATCAAATGCCAAATGGTATTGGTAAGTGACTGAATTTTATTACAGTTTTACCATTTAACCAGGTTGAACTTTCATGAGCTATTTTTTTTTTTTGCTTTACTGTTTTGTACTTGCAGAGATTGTTCAAGTAGGCTTATGTAGGCTTTTTATGTACATGTGTAGTGATTGTGAAGAAGGCTTGGCCAACCCTTCGTATATACAGTATATAGTATATCCATGTTGTTCTGTGATTCCTCAGTTTTATAATATAATGCATTTTAATAACTGACTAAAAGTACTACTGCTTTTTATAAGATGACAAAGTTAAGATGTTTCAAAGAAATAGAAAGTACATAGATTTGTCTTGAGTGTCAGATGTTGTGTAATACAGACTACTCTTTTGATACCATTTTGTGCTTTGTGTCATATGAAGTCTTATAATGGCAAAATATTAGAGACAATGCTATGTCAATCAGAGTGAAAAGTCACTCACTTTCTCATGCAAGCATGATCAGATCTGGTGATCTCTTTATCATATCACTTCCCATGTTACAGTGTGTGCATTCCCCTACATTCTGGCCTTCACCACTGACTCCATAGAGATCCGACTGGTGGTCAATGGAAACCTGGTTTACACTGCTGTGGTCCCAGAGCTTCAGCTGATTGCATCTAGGGTGAGTGTAATAGTAATGGACTACATGTAACTCAAAATATGTAGTCTAATTTAAAAAAATAATAATTATACAGAGTAAGATAAATAAAAAAAATAGATCATGGATGACTATAAACTGCATCATAGATGTCACTATGACTATCACTGTATAGTCTATATTTTTCTATTTTATTTGTTCCTTTTAAAGTATGTGAAGAAGCGCTTTGCATTGTTCTTTATTTGTTAATACAATGAGTGAATAATCTACACTGACTGCACTGACTATAACTCAGATTTAAGGAAAAACAAAGTTAGACCCATCACAAAAACCCATGAGTAATCATGGCTAACTCTCATGAAACAGAATGATCAACAGTCCAAGAATAACCAAATCCCTGTATGTAGCCTCTACATGCATGTTAGTTTGCAGAGCGATCAGAACCCTTCAGACAAAATATTACATCTTACCAAGTGAAACTATCTTGCATATAGTCAAATCTATGTAGTATTTCCTATTTTAAGATTAAAATAAACCAAATATAAGATTATTAAGCTTTTTTTTTTTTTTTTAACTAATTTCAAGATGAAATGGTCTTGATCTATTGGCAGATCATTTTTCCTCATTTTAAGCATTTATTTCTAGAAAGAAGCAAAATTATCTGCCGGTAGAACATGAAAATGTAAAGCTTAAAATGAGTAAAAATGTCGTGAAATAGGTTTAATAATTTTATATTTAATTTATTGTAATCCTATAATAGGAAACACTAGATAAATTTGACTATATTCGAGATATTTTCACTTGATAAGTCAGTTTTTGCAGTGTGTTGACAGTATCAGTAGATTGGTTAAAACGTTTGTTTTGCATCAGCTTGACTAAAATAATTGGTGTACATAGAGAGACGATGATCAGTTCTATTGATGGCTTTTCTTTTTCTTGTTTTTTTCTTGCCCCTCTAGTCTGACATTTACTTCATATCATCAGCTCCAGTAAACTCTGCCTCCAACTGTAGCTCCAGAGACACCAGTTCCCAGAGTTCTCCTCAAACTCCAACAGGCTATGAGATGCCCATTTTCCCCTCACCCCTTGGAGATGGTATGCATCATTTCATTCATTTCCTACTGTTGACTAAATCATGGGAAAATCTTTATATATGAATTTTCATGTTTGTGAGTTTGTCATTAATGTTTTCACATATTGGACAGTATGTTATTTATGTACCCATGTCAACATTGTGGTGACGAGTGTATGGTTGTGTGTGTTAATGGATGTGTCTTTTGTTCTTTCTCAGTTTGAATAATGTGTGTGAGTTGGGTTGGTGTAATGCTTTTTTCCGTCCCCTGGTCCAGATTGTATTCGGATCCCCTACGGCACCAAGCTTTCTCTCTACATGTCTAAAGATTCTGAAGGTACTGAAGGGACTTCTGCTTTTGCCTTCATTACCCATAATGCCTCACTAACACACATTACCCACACACACTCCCATAGACGTGTGTCATGGTCCTGCCTTCACAGACACACGCTGACTGGGCTTTGAGTAGCTCTTCAGTAAGCACAATGTGCCCAACCCTTCATTCAGATAGAGAGAGACAGAGAGAGGAGAGCGAATTATTAAGGTGTTCAGTGGCAGGGAAGGGTAACCTCTAGATAAAAGAGGGGCACATTTAGCACTGCATGACTAACTGATTGTTTTGTTACCATGGATACTTTTGTCAACGCCCCTCTGCTCTTTCTCTCCCTCTCTCACTCATACTAACACACACCATACACACACACATACACACACATGCAAAACTCCAAAGTAATTCTGTCCAACCCAATAGTTTTGAGAGGCATTGAGGGGCTGTGTCAAAACCCACATCCTGCATCATGGGCCAAAATCTATGCTTTAACATACTGCTACATTTACTGTTCATCGTACATTATTTGTTAACATTATCATTATTGGGAGCTCATATATACATACATTCTTTCCTGGTCCATGGTAAGAAATACAAGAGGAGTATGTTTATATATATATATATATATATATATATATATATATATATATATATATATATATATATATATATATGAGTACAGTATATGTCTTCACCTAGGGCTTGGGTCAATACAGGAGTGATTTTCAAAACTGAAATTGCTGAACTGACTGAAAACATGTCTTAACTGTATAAAAGTTCAAATATCATTAAATGGTAGATAATCATGTTGGCTACATATGGCTCTCTGGCCAAATTTTTATGATTTTTTTACTTTATTTGTTATTTAATTAAATTAATTAATTAATTTATTTATTTGCAGAAAAATGCTTTTTTCAGTATTGACGCTGTATTTTCTTTTTTGTATTGACCTGGTCCTGATATGTTTAATATATTTAGAAGTCCTTGTTTTTCACATTAGGAGGGATTCTTCTTTGCCTGTGCATGTGTTAAGAGAATGGCAGTATTACCACATGACCTTGGTATTTTCAGGTTCTATATGGCATATTGGTCAAAAACTTCAGCACCTATACTTCATTATAACATTTTTTTTTGGTCTGTTCTTCAAAATCAAATATATATTTTGTATTACAGGTTTTAGAATTATCACTGATCTAGGAAGAAATGGTGGTCGGCCAATCCAAGTCTGTTTCATAGTTTAATGCTGCAAAAGAATAGTAGTCGGAAGACTTTTTTAAAGTTATTGTCATGGTACACAGGACAAAGCAAAAAAGCTTATAAATGTATTTAAATCTGCTAAATCTCCTGAATGCTTGTGGCACAAAAACTCTGTTTAGCCCTACAGAATGATGTGTGTTTGCTACTAATTCTCTACTACAGCTACTTTCTGTGTAAGGATTTTGATTATATGATCAAGCATATTTGAAGTGTAGGGTCTATGAAACTATAAAGTGGATTACACTACTTTGGAATTTTGAGAAATGCAGAGATGTTGAAACTTTGATGCCCAATATATCATCCGAACCTACCGTCAACTCCAGAATTAGTGGCACTCTTGGTAAAGATGGGTAAAAAAGGTTGTGAAAAATGTCATTCTGGTTTGGAAAGACTTTGCAACTACTGATTGGAATGTGTGAATGCATACATGAATCAGGAAATAATTCACAGGTGAATGAGGGAACTAGACTAGTACTCAGAAGATGGTGACTGCTGGCAGGGTGGGGTAACATTCAGAGTTACTGTGACAGTAGACTTCATGACCCTGAATGATCTCATTCTGCAAATCTCCAATCATGATCCTTGGAGATATATTTGCCTAAACATCCTCCTTACTAGGAGTTATATATATATATTTTAATAGTCATTGCCTTATCTGTGAAGGTCAGCTCATTTTTATCTCATTCATGTGTACATTTTCTAATTCTCCCAATGTTGATGAATGACTAAGGGAATTTTGCCTCTGTGCCACCTCATATTTATACCACAGTGAAACAGGAAATCATGCATGGCCAGTTAAAGGTTCTTAAAGATGCAATTTATGTTCTGTTCATAAGAAATTCTGGAGCTGACTGTACAAGACTAAGGTCATGATCTGTTCCTGACCATTTTTTTTCTCTTTAGGATGAACCAAGCCCTTTTTATATGTGCCTTGGTTTGTGTAGTGTATCCATAAACATGTGTACCTTTGCATGCTTATATTTCTTTGACTCATACAGTATTATTATAAGTAGGAGTGTTAGTGATATGTCAGTGTTTGACAACAATGTTAAGGCACTGCAGACCAAACTGTTCATTTTCAGTGAATGTGGTATATCATTTCTTTTTTTTTTTTCATTCTCTTGTATAACTTAATGGTTTTATAGTGCATGTTATTTGTCTTCCCGAAAAAGATGTAGCTAGTAGTGACCTCTAGTGGTAATAGGGTGTCATGCTATTCAGAATTTGCTGAAACAAGACAAGATAGAAGATTAAAATGGATAGAAAATGGTCTTGTGGCTAGGCTGTAGGGTTTGGACAATGTTAATGTAGCAGAATGAGGGGGGATTATAGTGTTTGGTGAAGAGGTAGGTTTTAGTTTTTACTTAAAACAAGAAAGCTTTGAGAGAAAGAACTGGATAAAAGCTTCTCAAAGGAGTAAGCCAGTCTAACAATGTAAAGGTTTGAAGGGAATGTAGAACTAATCTCTGTTTACTTTCTACACTTGAATTTTGAACACATTTTTTTTAAACTTTTGCTGATGTACCAGTGAAGAGGGAAGTGCAATATCTAATGTCTTTGTCTCTTTGACTGAATCTTTCTCTCTTTTGTTCTCTTCTTATTCCAGGCGAAGTGCCCTCCAAACACATCTATAAGATCCCACTCTGTAACCTAGTGGGGCGAAGCATAGAGAGACCGCTTAAATCTCCATTAGTCAGTAAGATGCTTATGGGTGCAGCACCTGGTGTGATAGGCCCCACCTCCATGATCTCGACCACACCTTCTCTCTCACTGTCTCGCATGGAGATTAAAGAGATCGCCAGCCGAACAAGGAAAGAACTGCTGGGTGAGGTCTCTGTGTGAATATGTGTGTGTGTACATGTGTCTGGGCTTGGGTTTGGGTTCTGGGCTAACAGACAGGATCTTTACCAGACAAGTGTTTTAGCTTCTATTTTATTAAGTAATAAGGCAGTCAAATGCTTGTGTTAGAGGAATGCTCAATACATGCTGCATATGGTTCTGTAAGTGTAGTCAGTTTGTTTGATCCTCTGTCCTTGTTCCAGGTTTAGCTGAAGAGCCCAGCAGCAAGGCAGACAGTGGCTCCACGAAGCAGAGGAAGACAAGCAGGAAAACAAAGGAGGAAGAGAAAAGGAGACCAGCAGGGATCGCAAGCACTGAGCAGTAAGTTACTTCCCTGAGATTATGGCTGAACCGAAAACAACTCCCTACCTGTTACTTAAAGGTACACAAGGTTTGTGAAAAATAGGTCTCTAATTTTTAAATGGGTGGCGTTAAATAAGATATGAATGATTTTTTTTTTTTACTCATTGTGCCCGTCCCATTTCCAATCATGTACACAAAGCTCCTCCTCCAAAACTCATGGTGGTTTAACTACAGTTAGCATACTAGTTAGAGCTACCATTAGCATGGACTGTCATGACATCACTTAACTGGCAATGCTAGGTAGATCTAATAACTAGCCATTTTTGAGGCACCTTGTTTATTTATTATGAGAATTGTGGCCACAGATGTATGCAAGGGATGTATATGCAATAGTTAACTATGTTCTACTTAGTAATCTGGACTAGCACAGACAGATTTTAGACGCAGCTGTGTATTCATCTGGTACAATAATAAATGTGCACATTAGAGACCTGAACAGCTGATGACCTCATTCTGTACTTGTGCTCCCTCTCCACACTGTAAAATGAACGGTTGTCCGGGGATATAAACTTATTTCCCCTTCCCCAGCTAACGTGCATTGCAAAAGTATTCAGCCTCCCTTGAACTCTTCCACATTTTTAAAAAAACTGTTATACCCTGAAAATGGAATGGACTTAATGGGGGTTATATATCAAGAAACTACACTAAATAGACAATAATAAAGGAGGTGAAAACACATAAGATTTGGGATTGCACAGGTATTCGCTCCTGCTGCTGTGAAACCAGTAAAAATGTTATTAGAAAATAGTTACCATCAGAATTCATATAAGTAGCTGAAGTTGTAGTCCACCTGTGTGCAAATAAAGTGTCACCTGATCTCAACATAATTAAACCTGTTCCTGGAGTTTGATAGAGAATAGAAACTAACAGCATCTTGGCCAAGGAGCTCTCAAAACACTCCAGGACAAAGTTCTGGAAAAGTATGAGTAAAATTTGAAAAGAATAGAGCACAACTGCGACTCTGCCCACCAAAAGTCAGTGACAGGGTAAGGAGGGCATTTTAAAACCAAACTCTGATTAGTACATTTCCAGAATATGGTGTGATAGCTCCTTGGTCTTCATGATGTTGTTTGTTTGGGCACGTTCTCTAGCAAACTCCTCTGCCTTTCTATATGGATTTTTCCTGCCATTCCAACATTTTGGGCTATTTTGTGTAGATTCATGATATAAAATTATTTAAGTCCACCTTCTCAACACACAACCTGATGTTGTGGCCCATCCTCCTCAAGGTCCGATGTGTTGTGTGTTCTAAGATGCTTTTATGCTCACCACAGCTATTCAGAGTATTTTGAGTTACCATAGCCTTCCTGTCAGCTTAAACCAGTCTGCTCATTCTCCTCTGATCTCTCTCATCAAGTCATTTCTACCAGTAGAACTGACACTCACTGTATGTTTTCTCGTTTTTTGAACCATTCAACACCTATGCCACGGTCACCGTCATTGAGATCAGTCACTGAGATTTTTTGCCTTATTCTGATTTGATCTGTAATTAAGCTTTTGGATGTTCTTTGCAGAAAACAAACAAACAAAAATAGATCAAATAATTACACATATTTAATATATATTACACAGGTAGAACTTAAAAATCTGTGATATACTGCTACTGCAAGTGTATGTGCTGTATTGTAAGACTCTAGGTATAAAATAAGGAGCTATGTATATATTAAATCTTTATAACAGGATCTGTCTAATCCTCCAGAGTCGGGTTGGAGTGTGTTGATGGTGACATTGACATTCAACGGCATTGTTCCTCTGGCTCAGAGGCGGAGCCTCATGAGGGCAGCCCACCCCTGACCAGCACTTTAACGCTCTCTGCATCCTTCGAGGAGGACATCCTGGACCTGAAGTAATGACAATCCTGCAGTGTGTCTCTTGTAGCCCCTCCTCAACCCACCTGCGCTCTATTTTATTTTATTTTATTTTTTTTTTAAATATTTTATGTTATTTGAATATTTTTTACTTTTGTATCTGTCCTCATCTACACTATGTGATGTAGAAATGGAACCACAGAGCTTTGCACCTGAGTGAGTTTACAATAACCAGTGTGATATGAAGGTTATAATGCACTTGTGTGTGTGTATGTGTGTGTGTGTGTGTGTGTGTGTGTGCGCGTGTATTTCTGTCTGTTTGTTCAGTGAGACTCAAGCTGAACTTAGCAACAGTCATAATATCAAAATGCTGTAAGGAAAAGAAAAAATGGATGAGCTCTGGGATATTTGAAAAGACTTCCTCCCTTTTGAAGTAAGTCACAGGGCCTCAGTCAGGTTTTGATGACACAGAACTTATCAGATACACTTAAAGATAATGTAGCCATGGAAAACCTAAGGTCATAGCTTATATTTCCAGGTCAAAGGATATGATCCAAAGCATAGCATAGCAACCAAGCCTGAATGTATATCTGAAGCACCTAAGTCAGATTATCTATTTTAAATCATGTTGTGATTTATCTGTCAATTGCACATTGTAATTATTTCAGAGTTAAAAATATATACTATATATACACATCTCAGGCTGTGGCTGCACACATTAAAATACACATATACATAAACACAAATAAATATTCTTCCTAAATATATTTAGTGATGAAACTTTAATAAAGAATGTAGGTAAGTTAAATGTTATGATATACCCAAGCTAACAATCTTGACCTGCACAACTTTGGCAAACAGGGCAGAAGTCTCCCACAAGTGCCATTTTCCTACAACTCCCAGCAACTGCATTAAATCAGACTGGACATCGATTACATTTCCCACGAGGCAAGTAGTTGCACTCAGAAACCACTACCTATAGCTGTTTCATTAAGCGGACAAACAAGCTTTGTTTCATTAGCACATGCGCCTCGGCTCTTGATGCCTAATGTAAGTGCACTCTTAAAAAAAAAAAAAATTTTGCCTCTGGATTAAAAGGGCTCCCGAACACCTGCATGCCTCCCTTAAATCATATTACAGACAAAAAAGGGATTTTGTATACTCAAACAATAGAATTAGGATTTGATACCTTCACAAGTCATAGACAGTTTACACAGAATGGAGAAAATAATATAAATGTCAGCTAAGGGTTTGAATACAGACTGGAGATTATGTTCTAATTTAATAGGCCAAAGAGGGAGTAAAGTATCTGATAGTGAAATAGTAACCTATATGTTTATGTCCCATCTCACACATGGAGATGGAAGATGAAAATATTGGCATATAAGATGGGGAAAGACAGATATGGCATCATGTTACACTAAATGCATGCCCTCTCTAACAAATTGTTTTCTGACTCTGTATATGCCACAACAACCATTATCCAACACAGCAGCCTGATTGAAAAGCGAAATTGTGGGACTATTTTTGCAAATTCAGATTTTCAGTGTATTATTGTCGCACTGCAGTTTTTGTTATCACCTGTTGAAAGGAGTGTGTGGTGCTGGTGACTGACGGAAGATATATTTATAATTTTACATTTTTGTTCTCTTTGCCTCCTGTCCCTCTGTTCGCTCGATCCTCATTGTTTTTCCGCAGTGGTTTTTGTATTTGAATCAATATTAACTGTTTAGACTGTCGCTGAAACTGTTGCTGATATTGAAATTAAAACACAAAAAAAAGAGGAAAAAAAGAGAGAAAAAAACACCAAGTGTCTTAAAAATTGTATTGCCATTGTTTTTAATGCCAAGTACTACTTGTAAATGGTTGTGTTTCAGATGTGGCCTCAAACAAAACTATTATTATTACTATTATTATTATTATTATTATTATTATTTGAGCAAGTGCTGTAGATCACTGCTGTAGTTCGTATTGTTCACTGATATTAAATAAATATTTATGAAATTTCAGTGGTCAAAGTCATGTGTTACCAGGTTTCATCCCATTGAACTGACACTCGACTGTAGTGGTAGAATTGCATTTTGCAGTTTATTTAGTGGTGTTGTTAGCTAGTGGAACACATATACACATCTGATTGTAAACCACTGCAAGACTATGGAGAGATGCTGGTCTTCCTGAATATTGGCTTCTTTAATGTTTACCTGATTTTTCATATTAGGTCATTTCATATTAAAGAACGCAGCAGCAATATTTTTGATTGGGCCTGGTACTGGTAAATGTACGTGTGGACAGAAAATAGGGATACATTCATAAATTTAAAATTTATATCCTGAATTTATATATTTCTGTAAAGCTGCTTTGAGACAATGTGCATTGTTAAAAGCACTACACAAATAAAATTGAATGCAGAATACTTGTCTTAAGCAAGTATTTTGCTCCTGTTGATATGTTTGAATATACCACAACACTTATTAAAACAGGAAACAGCAAATAAATAACAAATTGTACAGGAGAATTTCACAAAGTAGAAGAAATCACAAAGTATAAGTTATCTGGACGGTTATGTGGGCATGAAGTATCAGGATATTTTAAATGAAACTCTACCCTCTGCCAAGAGACTACATCTTGGATCATACATCATGCTTGGATCTTCCAGCAAGTCAATGATCCAGAACTTACATCCAAATCCACACAGAAATGGTTCAATGACCACAGAATCAGGCCTCTGACATGGCCATCCCAGTCCCCTGACTTAAACCCCACTGAAAATTTGTGAGCTGAAGAGCAGAGTCCAGTCCACAAGAGAAGACCTAGGACCCTGGAGAATCTGGAGAGACTCGGTATTGAGGAATGGTCTCAGATTCCTTGCTCTGCAATCTTCAATCTCATCAAGCATTACAGGAGAAGACTCAGTGCAAAGGGAAGTTTCAAGTGCTAAAATGCTGTGGTGCCAATAAATGTGGTTTTGTTAAAAAAAAAAAAAAAAAAGAAAAGTTCTTTGATAAGGGTTTTTATTTTCACTGAATACATTTACCTCAAAGGTTTGTGGAGCTGACTGTATATTCACTGGGCCTAGTTATGAAAAGTGTCAACAAATTCTGCAGCTGACTACAGATGAAGAATAATAGGAGCCAGATAGTTTTTTCTACAACACTTGTACTATAGCTTTTCTAAATGTATTTTGATGCAGGCACGCACTAACTGCTAAACAAGTTTTTAATAATCATCAATGCTATTTCTTCAGCATTTCTATTGATTGGCTGTAAGTGCTGGTCCACAACACCGCAATACCAGCCGACCTGATGATGCATTAAATACAGCAGAAAACAACTAGTCTTGAACGGAATAAAGTTTTAATAACATTAACAAAAAGAAACATGAAAATGGCATGTGTATGCAACATGCAATATGTAACGTCCACATATTGTAAATATTATATTCATTTTTCCCCAAAATCGACATAACAATATTGTTCCACATGTATCATTTTCAAGCCTGTGTATTGCTATTAAAGCCCTTGATCATTTTAACAGTGTTGTGTCTCTTAGATCTCATTTTTCAGTCATTTGTATTCCATTACTGGCTAGAAATTTTGGTGGGGTGGTTTTAAAAGTTTTCATGACAGATACTCCCAGGATACATATCAAATATAATTTATGCATACTAATACATATAATTTATACATACTAATGTTTAAATAGAAGGTATGTATGATAATTGCATTACATCCAAGTTGTCGACATGTTTTGTGTAGTCAGAGCATTAATATGTATGCATATCATGCCAGTATGAACTTGACACAACAGCACTTGTGTGTAAAGCCTATAAGGAATGGTAGCTACTCAACTGCTAGAAAGAATGCAACTTTATAAATCAGATGGGTACCACAATTGTTATTATTAACAATTATTAAAGAATAAATATCAACATTTATGAAACCTGCATATGCCCTTAGCTGCAGTTAATAGCCCATGCATGTCAGCAAGCACCTGGAGCCACCCATACTGGACTTCCTAACTGATAAGGCACAATAATGTCTGCCACACATTGCGGACTGTTAATGCCTCTGCAGTTTTATCATCACTCATCCCCATACACATTTGACTGTCAGGGTAGCTAGGATTCCCACTGTGCAACCTGTCTCCAGAACTTTTCTTCCTGTTCACCATGAGGCAGAGTGCTGCAAAGTTTGCTAGGAGTGTGGCTAGGTCTCAGGTGGCCTGCTCCCTGGGTGAGGGCACACATGAGCCAATCATCCAGTATCCTTTTGCTCTTTGCTCTTAGGGGCAAATGGACCACTTGCATGAATCTAGTGAATATCCATGGAGCTAAACTGAGCCCTAAAGGGTGGAAATTTGAACTGGAATGCCTGTCCCTGGGAAGCAAATCTCAGAAAATGTGATTCAGAGCAACTGGTACATGAAAGTGTGCATCGTGGAGTTTGACCATTGTGAACCATTCCTGTGGTTGCAAGGCTACAAGGACAAGACAACACTGCAAAAATAATGTCTTAGCAAGTGAAAATATCATGAATATGGTCAAATGTATATAATATTTTCTATTATAAGATAACACTAAGCCAAATATAAGATTATTAAAGTATTTCTAGACATTTTTGCTAATTCCAAGTTTCAAATAATATTGCCCTACTGGCAGATAAATGAGCTAATTTTAAGCATTTATGTCTAGAAAGAACCAAAATTATCTGCCAATGGAATAAGACAATTTAAACCCTGAAATTAGTAAAAATGTCTAAAAATAGTTTTAATAATCTTATATTTGGTTAATTGTAATCTTATAATAAGACATACTAGATAAACTTGACTATATTTAAGATTATTTCACTTGCTAAGATGTCATTTCTTTGAAGTAAATTTCTGCATGTGCAATGGCAGGCTTTTTGGAAATCCATCTTCTTTCAGAATCAGGAAGTATGCTGAGTAGAAACCCTTGCTTTGAACAGCGTGCTCTACTTTTTCTATCGGGTCTTTGTGCAAGAGGAAGCACACCTCTTGGGGCAGCAAGGAAAACAGAGCTTTGAAAAGGCTGACACTGTCAACAGGGCCCACTGGTCTGAGGTGCTTGCTGCCCAATGAGCACTGTTTTTGGCTGTGATGCATCCCACTGGCAGCCTTTGACCATCATGGCCAAGCTCCATGGAGTCCTTTAGCAGGCAGAGGTCCCATCTATAGGCATGTCTTTTTCTCAAGTGAGCCTTCTTGCACCTGTTAGGGGGCTGTGAGTGCAGTCCTGACCCTTTAATGACTACTCAGGTCTGATGAGAGGCTGGTTGAATTAAGGGCTGATGTGTGGTTGACCCAATGATGGGCCAGGTCATACATTGATTTAAGGGAGTGTTGTATCCATTCTATTTTGTTTGTTTGTCCTTCGAATCTGAGAACTGAATTCTCTTCTTTCGGGCTTCTCAGGCCCAAAGATAGACCCGGGTACAATGAGCAAATTTCATAGGGTTGTTTTGCATGCCCTTAACAGTGTCAACTAAGCCAACCATAACCATAAAAATTAAATTGGACGAGAGCTGTCCTGCGTCATCGCCCAAAGTGCCAAGTGCAGAAGTGAAGGTTCAATCAACCTCATCACCGAGGGGTCCACTTGTCTACTTAAGCAACGTACTCTTTTCACTGTGGCCTAACAAAAGATTTTGCAGCCACAATAGTCCAAGAAAACTCATTTGGCACCCTCTGTGTTCACACCAACATGAGCCACTGCTGACTGAGTCTCGGCTGACGATCACCTGTCAGACTCATCAATCCTCCCAGAAGCAGCCATTATATACACTATATAGCCAAAGGTTTGTGGACACCTGGTCATCACACCCATAAGCATACCCTAAACTGCTGCCATAAAGTTGGAAGCACATATTTGTATGGGATGTCTTTGTATGCTGTAGCATTATAATCTTCCTTCACTGGAAGTAAGATGCTCAAACATGTTCCAGCAAGGTTGGAGAGGAAGAACTCGAGTGGCCTGCACAGAGCCCTGACCTCAACCCCACTGAACATCTTTGGGATGAACTGGAATGCTAACTGCTCCCCAGGCCTCCCTTAATTCAGCCCCAGGTCTCTGTTGTACTTCCACTAACAGTCATGAGCTCATTCTGCATGTGGCTTCTGCTTTAGCATCATGGCTTGGGTTATCTCTGACTCCAAACTGGATTCTAGATCCACCAGGCAAGCATGCTGTATCAGAACTGGTATCATTCCATGAATAACCACTAAGAGCATTATTCCGAGTGTAATTGTATCAGAAATACAGCTTTTAAGGAAAAAAATGCCACAGTGTATTGTAAACAGAGTGACTGCCATTCTGAGATTCACCACTAAGAGTGCCATTTCAAGTATGACCTTCTCAAAAAATAAGGCACTGAAGAAAGACAGCCCAATGTTTCAGAAAATGGGGCTGACAATCATGGAATTGACACTAAGTACTGTACAACCATCTTGGGAGTGCTGAAGAGGCCACAGCATTAGTTCTGCATTTGAATCGAGGTTGTAACTTGTAATTCACAACCTCCAACTGGGAAAAACCAAAGAAAACACCACCTCAAGTGGAAATTCCTACTCGTCAACTTGGGGTAGTCTTCTAAACTATGAGTTCCTTCCTAGTTTATGGAGTGATGTCAAATCAACACGGCTGCGTACAGCTTTTAGTTTTGTTTTCTAGTTTAAGTTTCCTAGCCTTGTCTAGATTTAGCCTAGCCTTCATGCCCTAAGTTTTTAAAAAAAATCTTTTTCCTTTGTTTTATCTGTTTCCCAGTGTTTTTGTCCCCTTTAAAGAAGTTTTGCATATTGCGTCCGTCTCCCTGGACTCTCCGTTATGAGAGTGTATTTGGGAACTTTGCTGCTGAAGATCCCTAAATGCAGTAGGTCAGCTACACAGTCAGCACTGTGTCAGGGGAGCTGGGTCACAACTGGCAGGATACATCAAATGTTATCATGTCCCTACTTCAAGAATGAATTATGTCTGATGACACAATGACAGGCAGAGCTGTCAGCCAATCAATGGAGAAAGAGCAAGACGGAGATGGATTAAGAGCCCAATATAATCGAATAAGAGGAAAATGGATTCGGGAGTGATGGAGTTTTATCATTATTTTTGCTGAACAAGTAAGGCATATATTTGTTCTCTAGAGAAACTAGTGAATGAGAGCCATCAGATTTATTCTTGCTGTGGAATTATACTGTTACCCAGATGTGAAGCTGCTTTAGCTAAAGAGATAACGATAGCTGGATAGTGGATAACTAGTTACGTTTGGTGTGTTTCTCTGTATTTGTATATGCTTATTTTATTTTAATTCAGTGTGATCTACTCTAAAGAAAAGTTTGCAGTAGTTTACCTACAGTTTAAATGATAAAGTTAACCACACACTTATCTCCAATGCTTGCAAGCTCACTTTAAGTAAGTGCACATCTTAATTTTATTCATATAAACTTTGGTCCTTGAAATAAGTAATATGCTTACATGCTTCCTTCAAGACACATGAAGCTCCCACATCTTTTCAAACTGCTGCTCAAGCAAAGTCACTGGGCAGCTGAATATGCTTGGCCATTAAGCTCACTTTTATGGCCACATATGGCTATGACATTGTCAGAAATCTGTGATCTCACAAAGACAGAGTAACACCTTTTCCATTGCACTACTCTGCATTCACTCAGCCATTTGGTGACGAGTTCATCTTATGGTTTAATTAATTAATTAATTACTATCAGTCCTTGCAGCCTTGACCATAAATCCTTTATCCATGACATGGATAGCACCTCTTATAAAGACCAAAACTGAATGTTCTCCAACCAGTAGGAATGTACGTTTTTGATGGACAGTGATTGGGTTATACATCAGGAACTGCATCATCTATCCATTTCAAGTAGGAGTGACTTCCATCTTGAATGGGAAAACTGAGGATTTCTGGAGTTTGGTATGGATGTAGGGCTCTAGAGGAACACACAGACTGGCATGAGAAATTCAAATTACATTAATATTTTTGAATTCTTGATACAAATTTAGTAGGTACTATATATGTAGTAGGAAAACCATACCTTTAATTAAAAGTAAATTTACTTACTTTACAAAATCAGTGAGTCGCTGAATCACAGAAGTTCTGGTCCTCACCAGCTAAGATACAAAAATGTAAATGTATTTGTTACACTTTTCCAATTCTATATAATTTTGAATGGCCACTGACATCATCTTGTTTTATATTCAGGGCAATGGAACCTTCATGTGATAATCACAATTTAAAAGCTTAAAAGACTTATTTAAAAAAGTCTACATACCAGCAGGATTTCAGAAGCATCTTGAATCTCCCCTTTCCAGTAGAACCTTATAAACACAAATAATAGTAACAATATATATGTGTGTATATATATATATATATATATATGGGCAAAAGTTTGCAGACCCTAATATTCATACAGCATGTGCTTGTTGAACATCCCATTCTGTGGGGATTTGGCCATTGAGCCACAAGAGCATTAGTGAGGTCAGGTACTGATGTTGGGCAAGGAGGCCTGGGGAGCAGTCACCGTTCCAGGTCATCCCAAAGGTGATCAGTGGGGTTGAGGTCACAGGCCACTCGAGTTCTACCACTCCAACCTTGGCAAAACATGTCTTCATGTGATAATGACAATATGCACAGGGGCTCTGTCATGCTGGAACAGGTTTGTGCCCCTTAGTTCCAGTGAAGGAAAATTGTAATATCATAGCCTACCAAAACATTCGTTACAATTGTGTGCTTCCAAATTCGTGGCACCAGTATGGGGAAGAACCACATATGGGTGTGATGGTCAGGTGTCCGCAAACCTTTGTCTATATAATGTATATATAGGCACACTGTATGGCCAAACTTTTGTGGACACCTGACCATAACACTCATATATGCGTTTTGAACATCAGATTTAGTCCCCCTTTACTGTTAGAATAATCTCCACTCTTCTGGGAAGGCTTTCCACCAGATTCTAGAGAATGACTGTCGGGATTTTGTCATTCAGCCACAAGGGCAAATTGGGACTAAATCTGGAATGGGATGTTCAACAAGCACATGCTGTATGAATGTTATGGTCAAGTGTCTGCAAACCTTTGGCCATAAATAAGGGGTTGCAGTGATTTAAATTTAAATTGAGACCAATGATAAACTCAAGTGATATACAGTAGCTGAGTTTGAGAAAATGTTAGAGCCAGAATTCACACTCCGTGCAGTGCTGGCATTTCTACCCAAGTTTTTTCAGTGTTTTCCAGTGGTTCCGGTGGCATAGTTGTAGGGCTCCTATTTAATTTTTTTTTTAAAGAACCTTCTGATATGGGCCATGCCCACTTCAGGTTTAAAGCTGAATACAGATACAGATATTTGGCGCACTAAACAGATAATGTCTGTCGATAACGCCTTGTTGATGTGTTGATTAAAAGAATGGTTATTTGACTTAGCCTTCCTCTCAGGTCAAACTAGTCTGGCCATTCTTCTCTGATCTTTCTCATCACCCGCATTTGGATGTTTTTATTTTTCGCACCATTCTGTGTAAACTATAGAGATTGTTGAAAATCCCTGGACATCAGCAATTTCTGAAATACTCAAACCAGCCCATCTGGCACCAACAATCATGCCAAGGTCAAAGTAACTGACGTCACATTATTTCATTCTATAAATTATTTAATTCTCATGTTTGGTATGAACATTAATACAACACATTATTACTGTGTATATACTGTATATATAATGGGGAACCTACAGAAAAGTACAATATGCAGGTCATGAAATATACACTATGATGACCATCACATCTATATGAGTGTTGAACATCCCATTCCATTAATATCTAGTGTTGTCACAAAGTGTTGCAAACTGTTGCCACAAAGTTAGAAGAATGCAATTGTCGAAAATGTTTTTTTATGCTGCATTAACATTACACTACACTGGAACAAAGAGTCTAGCCCAAACCCTGAAAAACAGAGCCAGACCATTATCCCTCCTGCACCAAACTTTACTGTTGGCACAATGCATTCCGGTTGGTGGCATTCTCCTGGCATCTGCCAAACCCAGATTTGTCCAGCAGACTGCCACATAGTTAAGTGTGATTCATCACTCCAGAGAACACATTTCCACTGCTCTAGAATCCAGTCATCACTGCTGCGTGCTGTAGATCACTGTAGATGACGCTTGGCATAGCACGTAGTGCTCATTGTCTTGTGTGCAGCTGCTCGGCCATGGAAACCTTTTCGTGTAACTTCTGATGCACAGTTCTTGTGCTGATGTTGCTTCCAGAGGCAGTTTGGAACTCTGTAGTGAGTGATGAAGGAGAGGCAAGACGATTTTTATGTGCTACACGCTTCGGCACTTGGCGACCTTGCTCTGGGAGTTTGGGTGATCTACTCCTTCGTGGCTGAGCTGTTGCTGCTCCTAGATATTTCCATATTACAATAATAGCACTTACAGTTCACCGTGGCAGATCTAGCAGTGGCAGATCTAGAAATGTCAGAAACTGACTTATGGCAAAGGTGGCATACTATGTCACTGCCACATTTAAAGTGACATACTATGTCACTGCCACTGCCAATGGTTGTCTATGGAGATTGCATGGCTACATGCTTGCTTTTATGTACCTGTTAGCAATGGGTGTGGCTGAAACACCTGAACTCAATAATTAGGAGGGGTGTCCACATACTTCTGGGCATTCTTTATTTTAATAATTGGCTGTGTTTCTGTTAAAACTTATACACCTAAATCAAGGAAGCAGAACAAAAAAAAGAAAAGGAACACACATCTCTGTCTCCTCCCCTGCCCTCCTACTGCAGCCTCACATGGACAGCCTAAAGATCACCATGAGTTTACTGTGGATGGTACCACATAGAAACCATAAAGATGGCTGTGGATGTTCTTCCTTGGATATCCTTAGGACTGCAGTTGCTAAGAACAGTTTGCACTCAAGTGTCCATCATTGAACAGTTAATAACTTCAGTTTGATACAATACTTTGATACAATACAAGACTTTAGACTTTAACTATAGAATTCAGACAATGAGCACTTTTTGACCATATAATATACAGTTATAGAAGAGAAATTATTTATAATTGCACTATCCGGTGTCACCCAGATGAAGATGGGTTCCCAGGTGAGGGTTGACAAAATGCACAAGTAAATGAAAGATGGAAAGGAAAGAGAGAAAAGACATACCGAAGAGACAGAAAAACACTCAGAGAACAGAAAGGCCAGATTAGACTGCTAGAAAACATCTAAAAAGCCTGCCTAGTTCTGGAACAAGATACTTTGGGCAGATAAAACCAAGATTAACTTGTATCAGAATGATGGGAAGAGAAGAGTATGGAGAAGGAAAGGAAGGGCTCATGATCCAAAGAATTGTGGTGGTGTACAGAGGCAAAATTACGAAAATTGTGTCGCTGTCCAAATACTTATGGACCTGACTATATATCTCACAATACAATCTGCATAACTGTATTCTTTTGTTTGGCGGCATAAAACATGCTGTGTTTATGTAATTCTGAAACTCCTTCTAAAACATTAGCTTACTAAAGAAAACAGCAGTGCCAAACAGGAAGCCTCAGGTTGTTTCTGCTCATTAATCATTCCTACTTCTGATGTCCTTCCTTCTATCATTAAAAAAAACAGACCCTTCTACATAGAGCCTAGATATAGCTTTAATAATCTTATATTTGGTTCTTTGTAATTTTATAATAGGAAATACTAGATACATTGGACTATATTGAAGATATTTCCCCTTATTTATTGCAGTCATTTCTTGCAGTGAAGTGTTACTGGGCTGGTTAGGCAGTTAGGCTATTACAGTTATGGTGTGTATGGGTTTATAGAAAAAAGTCAGTCTCTTCTTACATGGTTGATGTGCGGGGAAGAATATTCACACATGCTGCCATCCTTTTCTCCATGATGTTTCTGAGAGAGAAAGATTATTACTGTTATTATTATTAATAATATAATATTATAATTATAATATACATATTATAATATAATACACCCCGGACGGAATGCAAGTCCGCCACAGGGCACCATGCACACACACTCACATATTCGTTCACACCTATAGGCAACTTAGGAGTCTCCAGTCCTCCTACAGGCATGTTTTTGGGAGGTGAGAGGAAACCAGAGAACCAAGACGGACACAAGGAAAACATGTGAAACTCCATACAGACAGTAACCCAAGCTCATGAACAAACCGGAGACCCTGGAACTGTGATGCGGCAATGCTACCCACCTGTTGCGTTTTGTTCTTGATTCCCATGAGTTGATAGATGAACTCTTGCAGCAATTGTATTATATCATCCAATTTTCTATAAATATTTAACAGTGACAATATATTACAACATATTAAAGGACTAAAAAATTGTCTCAGAATCTGTTTCCTTCGCGTCATGGTTCCCATGGCGACGAAAGCCATGTGCTTGTGTTTTGTGCCCGTCTTCACTGTCATTGGTCCCTGTCATTGGTTTCTTCCTTTGTTGTGTTCAGCTGCTATGTGTTAGCTCTGTGATTAGTTTGTCTGCGTATACTTGGCTGTTTAGTTGTTTCATTGCCAAGCCTTATCGAATGTTATTGTGTGTTTCTAAGCCTGGTTTCTCTAGTGCCTCGTTTCAGAGTTACATGTTTCCTGGTTTTGACCCTTGCCTGTTTGCCTCTCTTATGGTAATTACTTTTACAATCCCAACTGTTTGAAAAAGGGTCCATGGCAACAGGGCAGAAACTTAATTGCGAGTTTGCTTTTATACTTTAACAAATTTGCTTCTGCCAAATGCAGGAAATTAGCTAAATTCCTTTTCAGAAGTTGATTAGCCATGTGAACACCGTGATTTCTTATAGTGCTTGCGTCTGAGTAGAGAGTGTATTTACCAAGTCTAAAAGCCTTCCTAGTACTGGCATGCAACTGCATGTCAAGTCAAAGACACCAGTGTTCTCTCTCACACACACACACACACACACACACCACACACCCCTCATTTGTATGCAGCTGTGTCAAAAACATCCTAAACGGTGTCTCATCTTACTTCATTAAAATAATTACATAATCTAACTACAAAAGACCCAGGACACCAATAATGAATAAGAATTGCATGCACACATCATATACCCTCATATAACAACATGATGTGTACATTTGTGTGCACCTTTGCATATGGAACAGCCTGCACTAATGAGATTTTCCACTGAAACAATGCCAGTGTCTGCCAGTCATTCCTGAGAATGAACATAATGATGCAATATAAATTGGATAATGGCTTAAAATTCAATTTATATTCCTGTGGTCACATTACTGCATTCAATCTGAGTTATGTGGGTTGCTTAAGGCTGATGGCAACTCATTTTTATGTTTAACTTCTTACTGGTATCAGTAGATGCTGTGTTGTATTTAGCACCAAAATGAAAAATGAACATTGTTGTTTTTTAAGTCATTTAAGAATTTTTTTTTTCTGCCATTTTTTCTCTTGCTTTTTTGGCAGGACTATATTTGGTAAAGGTGTAGCTTTTTAAACTTGCTAGTACTAACAACCCACAAACTTATTTGATTTTGCCAAGTGAGCACTGTGCTGACAGAAATACCCTAATACACCACTCAACACCAGTGTCAATCATTATGCAATCTGACATGTCCATGTGGTTCTGATCAGGTTTTTGTAGCTTTTATAATTAAATTGTAGTTAGGAATTTATATTTCTTAGATTATTTATATTTCTTAGATGCGAAATACCTACTTAATGACAGATTGCTAGTATCACAATGGTTTTTTTTTTTTTTTTTTACATTTGAAATGGCTTTACCAAACCATAAGGCAATATGAATTTTTGTAACCAAATTAAGTTTTCTAAAGCTGCTGGTGTACATACACATTAAAGTGGCTGACAATGGCTTTTGAACAATGCTAATGAAGTTTTGCGTTTTGTAACATCATGAAAATGGTACAACACATCACTATATAAACAGGGTCTCAGTATTTGATAATGGTCATATGTGTGAATATGTCTATGTACCTTCCAATATCTTTAGCAGTTTGCTCAGTAGGACAGTTGATGAGCATTACAGAATGATGTCCAGCAACGTAACTGCCACTCAGGGCTGTGTACAACTGAATAGCCAACATTGACATCATTGGGTACAGCATCATGGTCAGGATCAGTGTCTAAAACAAATTATAGAATTTACAGGTTATCAAAGACATTGTTCAGGACACAGAAAGTCAACAAAGAACATTATTTATTAATTTATTAAAATATCTTACTTTAGTTTAGCAGCAACCAGTTGGTACACTGTTTATGGCTTTGTTTATGGTAAAAACAGGTGTTATGTACATAGGGGATATTTGCTCTTTCCTGCTATTTTGTTTTACATAGGGTACTATAGTCCACAACACTATGTGTCTAGTTAGAATGACAAATGCCAAATCACAAATGAACATGGATTGTTCACACATAATAAAGTAAAAGTTCATTTGTTTCTGACATTAAATTGTATTGTATTTTAATAATAGTGAACAAACTACTTATGTGAAATTCTTTAATGGTTTCTTAATGAAGAAATGTCTTAAAGGTTTGCAATTTTCACATGAATGCTTATACCTACAGTCAGGTACTGTATTTTGACATTGACAATGATTGTTATTTCAAACTGTCTGCAAAATATTAGAGTGAATATGAGTTGATAATGAATATGAGTGCAGACTTTGAGCTTCAATTTCCTAATCAGGTAAATGGTGTAGGAATTACAGCACCTTTTGTATGTTGCCCCCCCTTTTTGATGGACCAAAAGTAATTAGACAATTGGCTACCCAGCTGTTTCATGGCCAGGTGTGTGCTATTCCTTTATTATTCCATGTACACGTAAGCAGATAAAAGTCCTAGACTGTTAACTCTCCAAATGAAGTCCAAAGAGATGTCACTGCTAGTGAAGTAAACCATCATTAGGCTGAAAAATCTTAACAAACCCATGAGAGATAGCAAAAATATTAGGTGTGGCCAAATCATCTATTTGGGACATTCCTAAAAAAAGAAAGAATGCACTGGTGATTTCAAACAACAACAAAAGGCCCAGAAGACCATGGAAAACAACTGTGGTGGATGACAGAAGAATTCTTTCCTCATTGAAGAAAAACTCTCTGCAGTAAAGGCCTGGCAGAGTATCACCAGGGAAGAAACCCAGTGTCTGGTGATGTCTGTGGATTCCAGAATTCAGGCAGTTATTGACGGCAAAGGATATGCAACCACATATTACAAACAACTATTTATGATTATGTTCGTTTGCTCAATTACTTTTGGTCCATTAAAAAGAGGGGGGCCACATATAAAATATATTAATTATTTAATTTCAACTCCAATATATTGTGGTAGACAGCTAAAATAATTCTGTCAATGTCCAAATGTTTATGGAACTGATTATAGATGTAGAATCTTCAAATTCTTTATGTTCATTTGTTTATTGTAAGAACAAACAGAACAATTGCACTACAGCATATACAATAGGTACCTTTTTTTATTTATAAACAAGCTAACATTAACTAGCTCACAAAGACAGATTACAAAGGACATCTGTGTCTAAATGACACCAATTTTGGGAATCATGACTATTGCAATAACGTAATGGGTAAAAAAAACTTGTCAAAAAAGTCGTCATATGTTTATGTATTTATCTCTGGATCTATCTAGCTAACAAAGACAGCCTCTGAGGCTGGCTATTTAGTTTACAGGCTAAATAATGACATAAAATACAAGAACATGACATATGAGAGGACACGATACCAGTACACATAGTTTAACTGTACTCATGCAGTATTTGCAGAATATTACTGTATAGTATAATACATAATTAAGTTGTTTTCTTAAAAATAAGACAAATAATCATGGCCACATTAGACTAAATTGCGTACAGATTTAAGTATGTTAACATATAAAAAAAAATCATATGTACAGTCACTTCTGCTCTAGTTCCACGAGCAAGGGCTCTAGCTTTGCTGGTACATTCCAAGTTTAGCTTAGAAGCACCTACTTTCACATTAAGAGGGAATTTGATCTGTATGGCACATGAACAAACACAGACCTGTAAACCACCAAAAAAAACAGGAAAGACATCTCATTCACTCACCACTAAGTGCTTCATACAAAACTGCTGAATATCTTTTAAAGATAGTATTCTATGACCATTTTTTTTGTCCATCTTACTCCAAAAAGCTTATTGTGTCACAGAGTTCAAAAGATTTTCCACTAGAAACGGTGCACGGAAATGCAGAGAGATGATAGAAGTGCAAAATTTTGAATTCTTATGGCTGTGGCCAGAAAAGTTTTAAAAAAGTTACAAGATACAAGCTTTGTATCCTATGGGCAGACTGTCTGAAGTTGAGAATTGCTGTAGGTGCTATTTTATCATCTGGCAGCCAATTAATGTGGTTGAAACAGATATGGATAAATTAAGATAACCTGTTTATCATGATTAAGAGTACTCATGATAATGAATCTTATGGCCAAACATTTGTGGACACCTGACCATCACACTGTAAGAAATTACAGAGGCTGCTGAGAAGTGGGTTTTGATCTGGTGTGATCTCAACCCAAACAAGCAGGTTCCTCTCTCCCATGCCCTAAGCTGATCAGCTGTTGCAGCAACTCTCCCAATCACCATTGTCACAAAGAAAGGTTCTCACATCTGGCCTCACTTTCACTTTCATGTTCTTGTTTCAGGCTGCTTTTCACGTGTGCCTTGCTATTGCTCTTATTTGAATAAAGACAATCATATTTTTCGCCAAGTTCTTTTTTTTTTTTCCCTACAAGACCCATTTGTGGGGCTTCCCCAGACTGCTGCCACAAAGTTAGAGGCACACAATGAGCAGAAATCAGAATCAGAAACAGCTTTATTGGCCAAGTGTGCTTGCACACTCAAGAATTTTTTTTCCGGCTTACAGGTGCATTCACTGTGCAAGAGAGATAAGACATTAACAGAAACATATTAAAGTAGAAAAAAGTAAGGGGAAAAAGAAGAAAATAGAACAATATAAAAATTATCTGGACCAATATAACCAATACACTTATATTGGTATTGCCTATTGGTATTGGTATAGTACTGCCTGTGCTAACCAGTAAATGTGGGTTCCAAAGTAGCAGAAGCAGTAGTTTATTGCACTATAGCCCAACAATTACACTTTAGGGAAGACTTTAGTCCGTATTAATTGTTCATGACAGAGATGGCCTGTGCAGGGAAAAATGAATAAAAAAAAAAAAATAGTCACTGTTCTTGTGCCTAATTGTTTTGGTGCAGAGAGTGCTCTGCAGCTGTAACATTACAAATTCCCGTCACTGGAGCTAAGAGGCCCGAACACGTTCCAGCATGACAATGCCCTTGTGCGCAAGACATGTTTTGCCAGAGTTGGAGCCAAAGAACTCGAGTGGCCTGTACAGAGCCCTGACCTCAACCCCACTGAACACCTTTGGGAGGAACTGGAACACTTCCTTGCCTGACATCACAAATGCTCTTGTGGCCGAATGGCCACAAATCCCTACAGCGACGCTCTAAAATCTAGTGGAAAGCCTTCGCAGAAGAGTGGCGCTTATTATAATAGCAAAGGAGGATTAAATACGGAATGGGATGTTCAGCATGCGAGTGTCCACATCCTTTTAGCCAGATAGTGTATTTGGAATATATATTAGCCTACAATAAGTTGTTCAGTAGATTTTTTAAAACCTTTTTTTTTTTTTTTTTTAATTTTTTGGTGAGCTTAAAGTCAAGTGAATGTTTTAAAGATGGTTTAAAATAAAAGGTCAAGTGAATGCTTAAAAGGTGGTTTAAAAACACACACACACACACACACACACACACACACATCTACAAGACATCCCTGTACAGAACAGCACAGTTCCCAGCAGTGCTTCCTCAGAGCAGTGCGGAAAATACACTACCCATTATTGTTGACGTTTCATTCATTAGAAATGGAGAGCAAAGCGTAGTGAGTGTTGAGTATTTGCCAAAACTGTCATGTTAAATACATTTTTTAAGGAAGTCACTTACCCAGAAAATGACAAGAAGTCGAGTTCTAGTCATGTTGTGGGAAATTTGATCCGTGTGACACCGCGGACAAAACCAGTCCATTCCGTGTCCTTCAGCAAGACTACAGGACCTGTTAACCTTCCAGTGCTGGACAAAACATAAAATAAAGACTCTAGCACAGCCGTTTACATGCCATTTCTTTCGAAACCTTGACACGACTAGTGTAGCAGTTACAGCGTTGACAGTTACTTCACTGACTGGCAGGTGGACGAGAGGCGAGTCGAAGCTGATTGGCTCGCTGCTCACAAGCCGGAAGTCAAAGCACAATACGTTTTTAGAACATAAACTTCAGCGGTGTTGTTTAGACGAAAGTTCATCACTGCAGACAAGACAAATATTTCTGCAGAATGAAGTGATAATCTTACGACAGAGGTTTTAGTGTAAGCCGTGTCTAAGCGGATTTGTTGGATCACATTAGGTGCGTTCACATTCAGCTGCGCCTCACTTGATAAATTCACCCGCCACTTTATTAGGAACACATGAACCCCTGCATGTGATGGCGGTGCAGTGCATGAAGTCATGCAGATAACAGCTCAAGTGCTTCAGTTAATCTTCACATCAGACATCAGAATGAAGGAGAAATGTTATCTCAGTGACTTTAATCGTGGCATGGTTGCTGGTGAGGTTAGTTTTGTGTGTGATGAAATATTTATTGAAAATGAGCAACCATTATGTGACATAGGTCTGCTAGGATTTTACATATTAAAGGAATAAACAAAAGGAACATAGATAGAGACTGTGTGCATACCTGCATGAAGAAAACACAATACAATAAGTCACTAGTGCAAACTGAAACAATCCCCCTTTTTTTTCTTTTTTTTTTTTTTTACACAAAATATATACACACAAACAGACGTACATACAAATATGAACATGAGGACACACAAATCAACACTTATCAACAGCAAGAATCCAAATATGCTCGGTAGTTTCTTTGGTACAGTTAATACGAGCTGTTGAGAGTTCTATTTGAGTTTAGAAATGTTAACTGCTGAGAGCCGTCAAAATTAAATCAGGTAAGGTTTGAGGAGCATGGCCACTGTTTTACCACTCTTTACAACCATGGTGAGCAGAAAAGCATCTCAGAACACTCAACCCACGGAACCTTAAGGCATATGGCTACAAACAGCAGATGACCACTTATTTCAGCCAAGAAAAGGAATCTAAGGCTACAGGTTCAATAAAGACAAAATAGCACAAAATGCTTGCTGTGTTTTGTTTTTTAAGAAGACCTATAAATGAATGCTACAGTTTGATAAGACAAGACAAGTCATTAGAACACCAGTTGCAGTCAGAGGAAGAAAATATGTGTCATGTCAGATATTGTGGGGGAAATAATAATATACCCAGGGAAGGCTGGTATTTTGGGCTAGCACAGCTAAGCCTCACATGTCTCTTAAAGATAAAAAAGACATTCATTTTTGGCACCCATATCAGATTATTTTCTGTTGGGTCCCTGGAGGACTGGTGGTTAGGCCACAGCGCTCTCACTGCGATGGCCCAGGTTCAATTCCCGGCCAGGGAATCAACCCCAGTCATCGAGGTTGCACACAACAATGCACTCCCTGTGCTGGTCCCAAACCCAGCTAAAATTGGGGAGGGTTGCATCAGGAAGGGCACCTGGTGTAAAAACTGTGCCAAATCAAATATGCGGACCAATGATCTGCTGTGGTGACCCCTAAGGGGAGCAGTTGACAGAAGAACATCAGATTATTTTCTGCTGACACATGTCTTAAAGCAGATTGTTTTCCACTTTTGTGGAACAAAGCACAACAGCACCACCAATGGCCATAAGAAAAATACATATAATGGTATGAAGAAGCGAGGTGAGAATTGGTTTCTTCTAGCCCAGACTGTAGATACATGCGACCAATTAGTGACGTTCATGTCAGGTGATTGCACAGAGCGAAACACCCCCTAGATTTTGTGCACATTTGGGCTGATATTTTTCATCCTGATTTACTGACACATTGTCAAAAGTGATTGAAAAGCTGCATATGAAATACACCCATGGGTGTAATAAATGGGAATAAAGTAGATTTTTTCCCCTCTATCATCCTTTATTACCCAAAATGCCTTTGGAGGAGAAACAAAAAGTAGACTAAGCACACATTGTTCAATTAAATTACACAAAAGGACAGATGAAAGTATTTTTTTTAAATGAAAGGGTTGTAGAATTTCTGTTTACCACATTTGGTATTCAGAAGAAACACAGCATTAACCCAGTAGGGCTTTATCTGCATCTATGCGTCAACACTGATCGATGTAGGGCATGAATGGGCCAAGCACACTCCAGTTAAGATGCTGGAGCTTGTGGGAGCAGTGTGAAGGGAAAGACAATAACACTAGTCCTTTTTTTTTGTTAAGGAACACAAACAGTGGAAGCAGACTGTTCCCTTGTGTGTTTACAGCCAGTACCAATGTGCCTTGTTCAGAGGAGGTCATGGCATCTACTTGCTTAATGCCCTTGGTTGCTATGATCTTCTCTGGGGTCTGGACTGTGGTCACACAGCTCTCATCCATATTCAAGACATACCATGCTTCCAGGCCTTGATGCCCTTGGTTGTCAAAAAAAGGGAGGAACAGGCAATGCCTGTTAAAGCTGGTTGTCCTGGGGAGCCTGGAGGTCTGGGGACAGTGGATGGCTAGACGTCTATTCTGGCCACTTGGGTCATCCTCCACGACTCCAGAACTGCTAGCTGGAAAGAGAGTCTCTAAACATTTAATAATAAAATGATTTTAAAAAAGTTACTTAGGTGTCCTCAGCATCTCATCACTCCCTTTCTCTTGCAGAGATTTCCTTCATGAATAAAATCTACGTGGCATATGACATATTCTTTGCAACACCGCAGACTGAGGTTCCCTGCCTCAAAATTTTATCTGAAGCTTTCTTCAAGTCCTCCACTGGCACTAAGCCTCTCTTTCGTTTTGCATGTGTGAATTCCCATGTATTCTCAAATTCTGTATTTTGATTCTGTAAATTCCCATGTATTTTTTTTGTTATGTCATAGTAACCATAGTAGCCTTTAGCTCCTGAGTGGTGCAACTGAAAAGCATTCACCCTATCGTCCAGAGATTGTGAGTCCAAATCCTGGCAATGCCACAGCCATTCATGGCTGGGAGTCTGAGAGAGCAAAGTTGGCTGTACTTTCAGTGTGAGAGGGATGACACTCTCTCCCCTTTCAAACACAATGACACTAGCCAGTCGAGGGTATCTCTGAGCTAATGCATATGGAAGTTGGCACATTGCGCTTTCCTCAAAAACTTGAGCATGAACAACAGTTGGTCCTCTGATTTTAAGTTGCATGAGGAACAAGTGGTATCTGTTGTGTGATAGGTGAGAGCTGGCTGAAAAACTGGGAACAAAAAAAACAAAACATGGTAGACATCCATGTTTACCATAGATTTGTGGTGAAGTGAAGAAACATGGAAAACATCTTTATTATGTCTAGATAAGAGCTTTGTTATGCATCAGTTTATCCTTTCGTGCACGGAAATCAGTACACATCTTTTCTGTGTCACTGCCGCCCCTGCATAAGTTTCATAACTGCATAAGTAAAAGATAATATTTGAAAATTACTTCTGGTTGTTTTTTTGCAAGATGAAGCCAATTGTACCACAAGTGGCATCCACAGTTTCTTCTGGTCAAGCTAACAGAGTTAGCATATATAAGCTCTGAAAGTTATGCTAACAATTAGTGTAGGCCAAAGTGTACACAACTGCATAGATTTCAGTTTTTAAACATGTAAGGGAAAAAATTAACCTTTTATTCTGTACTTGGCTCCACTGAAGTGGGGAACCAGGCCAAGAAAATACTTCTGAAATAGGGTATGAGGTACTGAGATGTTGATGTTCTTACAGATGCCAAGATAAAGGTGGGTTGAGAAACATGCTGAGTGTATTCAAATGTTTAAAAAAAAAAAAGAGCCCAGGACACAAGTTTTCCGTGTTATCAACATGAATGTTAAATTAATCAGTAGAAATGTTGTGCATTAATTCATAAAATACATCCATAAACCCTCTCTTGAGATTAGGAGGAGGTATATAAGATTAGGTATAGAATAACTTTTTATAGTATAACCTATATATGCTCTTACATCCACAACCAAATAGAGAGAAATTCAATTAAACCTCTTTACAATTTAAACGATCTACATACAGAAAAGCAATTCTCCCACCCGTTCCTCTGTAAAAGGTTGAAATTTGCAAGTGCTTAAATTTTTTGTTACCGGTCTGATTAAGTCAGGTTTCAGAATGCAATCCGAGTTTGTTAGAGCAGATATTATTGTTAACAATGGAGGTTTTGTTGGCCAGTGATCTAATATTGAGAATGCTAATTTTACAATGAATAAAGAGAAGTTAGGACTTGGTTCCAAAGACCTGATGTGCGCAATATTTTCTACATGACCATACTGTATATACAGTAGGTGGGTAAAGTGAAACATCCAGACCTCCAGGAGGAGCAGTATATTTGTTATATCTATTTGGATAGTGGCCATATCTTCTAAAAAGTAGTCATGGGAAGATCAGATCATTTTGGGAATGTAGTCATGGGAAGATCGGATCGGATCTTTGAGTCTCTTTCAGCAAAATGAATGAATCTTTATTCAAGTCATGAACAAAAAGAGGAACGATTCAGACCCGACGACTCGGGAGGTGAACTAGGAGTGCAAACAGAACTAAAAGGACTTTTTGGACTGTGGGGTGTTGAGATAATACGCCTGGAAGCTTATTAAGGTTATGCCAGACACTCTGAAGCCAGAGTAGTAGAGTGTTAGAGTCTGGAGCCCCCAATGAGTTTGTCGCAATGACAGTGATAAAGCAGTAAACTGTGCCATAGGCTTGACCACCTCTATGTTATGGATGATGAATAGCCATACAACAGTCATGAACAAGACCAAGTCAAGTTACCTTTATTTACTGAACACATTTACATTTTCACATTTACTGAAGACACCAAGTATCATGCAAAGTCCTGTACAATAAAATCAAGCAGTTCTAACATGAAATAATAAAATGGTTTTAAAAAAGTTAAAAGACAGGACAAAACAGAAGGCTCAATACTACAAACCTTAAAAAGACATTTATTTAAGTATAATTATCATTATCATTATCAGATGTCACTTTAATGTTTATGGAAGAAGTCTCCAGTGTCAGGACTTTGTGCTTTATGGTTTCTTGGTAACAAGATGTGCTGTTTTTTTTTTTTTTTTTTTGCTTTATTAAATTCAAGAGAGAGAGAGAGAGGGAAAAAAGAAGGCTGGTCAGGGATGAACTGTTTATAGCTGCTATAATGTAAGTGATAACAGGAACTAACTTGTCTTGTGGACTTTTCACATAATAAATGTATGAAATGATTAAAAAAAAGCAAAGTGTCATTCATTAATAAATAAAAAATTGCAATCATTGGATTTTTAAAAAGTGTACTGAGGGGAAAGGATTTATAAAAAGAGTTGTTCCATAATTTCAGTGCTGCCACAGAAAAAACCTGGTCAATCCTCCATGTCATTTGAGTCTCAGGAAGAGTTAAAAGCAGCTGGTTAGAAGATCCTACAGCATCTTAAAGCAGATGGTGGTGTGCAGCTTCCACTGTGCCTATCATAGAAGTATCACAGAAGTCTGTGGCTTTGTAAGACACATAGAAGGGCAGCTCACCTCCTTGGGCATCACTCCAAGCCAGGCTCAAAGGTCTGAGGCTTGACAGTGAAAATCTGCTCAGGGAACATTAGTAACCTTTTTGAATAATGCAGGTGGTAGCATGGACCGAAACCAACAGGTAATCCTTGCATTTCAGTAATCCTCTGACTAAGAGAGCACAGCTGTTATAGCCATTAGGTGAGGTTAAAGGAGTAACAAGTAGAAGGATCAAGCTCTAGTAAGCTTAAAGTCTGTTCCTATTTCTTACAAGCTGTCCTTTCTTTCCTTTTTTATGTTAGGCCTTGGTGGTCTGGGGCTATTTTTGCCATTTTTGCCATTTTTGTATGCTTTTAATTTTGCTGATATAATGAAACCTTTAAAAATGTTTACCATGCAATATGACCTGAAAATTCTTTGTGTTCATTTAAACACTTAAATATTCACATAAACATACTATATCAACAACATTGACCCAAAAACCAAACAAAAACACAAAATCAAATTTAGAATATAATGATTATGATTATGATGAATTTTCTTCCCATTTATTTATACAATACAAAATGGCAAATATATTCCAACAACATGACTGTATATGACTGTATGTATATATTCTATACATTCTGTTTCTATGTGGTTTATCAACACTAAACAAGGTGTTTTCAAGGCAGTGCCTTCAAAAGAAGTTGGTCATATTACTTAGAATGATATAGTTTTTTGGTAAAGGTTGTTATAAAAATGTGACAATCACGGGGATGTGATCAGCAACCTCTGTTTGTTAAAAATAGGATTTTTTTTAGATAGATAGATAGATAGATAGATAGATAGATAGATAGATAGATGGATTAATATATTCACCTATTACAGCAGCACAGAGAGTTAGAAGTATACTAAAAGTAATTTAACATTATAAATGAAACAAAGTAAGAATACATATATTAAAAAGTAAAATGTGTAAGGGTGTGATGAGGTAGTGCAGTACAGTGTAAACATTATAGATATAAGCAGCAGACCTGAGTGCAATATATATATACATGAAACTGAAAGGTTGTCATTGAATATTAAATACAAATTTGTGTGTGTGTGTGTGTGTATTAGGCAAAGGAACTACATCAGTGTCTGCGGGTGCTAGAGGAGAGGGAGAGGAGGGAAGGAAAGAAGATGGCTGATGAGGAAGAGAATGGGTAATGATCTCTTTCTGTGTAGTTTCTATGTATGTGTCCATAAATGACACAATTATGCTAATATTTTAACACTTTTTTTTTTTTTGACAACAATTGCTAAGTTTCCAGGCCCCCAATAATGTAAAATGGAAGGCAAGCACTTCAAACAAACAAAAACAAACAAACAAAAAAATTGTATGTAAATTAAATTGGACAATTAAATTATGTATTATTTAATGCATATTATTTATGACACTTAAAAAAAAAAACATTTTTACACAACAGAGCCAACTGGGTTTTCTTTTCATTTGTCACTCATCTGTATATCAGTAGTCAAACAGCACTGATAACAATAGCTGGCGTATTGTATTTCGTATGTGTGTTTTTCAGGAGAAGGTCTTCCTGAGAGAGATGGATGTCATTAGACAGACCTTTGAGGGCATGCAGGAGCAGATCATTTGCTTGATGCAGCAGCTCTCCTGAAGAAGAAGGCAAACGAAGAAGTGCAGAAAGCTACAGCAGTGAGTCTCACCTCTGCCTTTTGAACATCCATACATTTGGACACATGCGTTAATGAAACACTTGAGCTGTCAGCTGTGTTACTGAGTGTGGGAAAATTCCTGAAGACTCATGCTGTAAGACAGTTCAGATGTAAAGCATAATGTAACACATACTTCTACACATATGCACACATCTTAAAAATGAGATATACAACCTGCCTTGTACATGCTCTGAATTTGTTTGGAAAGAAAGATACTGATTACTGAATCAAAACTGCAAAAAAGAGGCTTTTAAAACTGATACAGGAGGTGGACACCCATTAGAACAGTACGTATACAGGACAGCCCTCACACCTTTGACCTCCGAGCAGTATCACAAGATCAGTGAGTGCCTGGGAGTGTTGTCTCATTTTAATGAGGCAACTACTGAACTGCCTGAGGAGAAGAGAGTATCAGGCCAAAAGTCATTCCTCTCATACATTTGCTAAAACACACCATAAAAATCAATCATTGACAAGCTAATAAAAGACATTGCAGCTATAAAGCGACCTCTCCAGGTTGCTTACTGAGAGGACATCTTCCTATGAGACAATGAACATCATGACCCTGGCCATTCTTATAAATGTGTGAGCTTTTAAAGCCAATCTAATCCACAAACTCTTGTTAAACACATCATAGCAAAATGTGATGCAATTACAAGCTCATTGGAAGCCCAAAACACCCCATATAATTCCACCTCCATCTCCCCATCACAGCCTGAGGTGCCAAGAACCTCAGCTGGTCCTGCAACTCACTCAGGTACCATTCTAATTAGTTGTGTGATCATTTTGTTTTTAATTGACGTTTTTAGTAAAGTTTACTTTGACATGGGAAATGCTTTAATGGCAGAACACATAGATGTCGTAACAGCTGCTTAGTTATTCTCTCAGATAAAGGCATGTGGGATCTTTTGGACAGCAATGTGATAGAAAGAAGATGGATCAGAAATGCCACAGCAGATGCCACCATCAAGGTTCAGTGCTACCTAAGTGACCCAAATACCACGTTCAGGGAATCCACTGATGTTCTGGGCACTGGAGAAAGCTGTTTATCCCCATCTGTATAAATGTGCACTGGAGTGTTTATGCACTCTCAGTACTGTGTGAACAAGTAATTTCAAAGGCCAAAGTAATTGTTAATAATAGATCAGGATAGCCCTGGCACTGTGGACTCCACTCATCATTAAATAAAATGTACACTGCCCACACTTTCAATGCCCAGTACAAAAGTACTCTTTACTGACAAAATAAGCAAGCACACCCAAACTCTGACATACCGGCATTAACAGTTCAGATAAGCCTTGAATATGAAGCAATAAGTGAAGGACTAGGGCTGAGTTAAATGTAAATGAATAAGGTTATGCATGGATCTGTCAACAGCTTCACTCTAAACACCAGATATAACCAATTCCAGAAGTATCCTATAATGACATTGCATTACACACAATGTTACCAGCTGATTAAAAAAAAATCCAAGGATTGAAATGCACCAGTTTGTTAGCTGGATCCCAGAAAACCCTGCTGCAGCATCCACTATGAGTAGATTAGTTTACGTCATCCTTTTGACCAGCAGATTCCCCTAGGCTGGATTGTGTTGAATTGCTTTGAGTAATGCCCTGTTTTCGGGCCATGGACATGGAGTTCTTTAGCATTCATAAATAATCTATTAATTTGTATATCTTTTAAAAATAAAAAGCACAATTATTAATTTCAAAACTAAATACTGGTTTTAATTTGCCAGTCATATGATAATCTTTTTGTTAAAGGAACGTGAGGAAATGAAGTAGATGAATTAGATTTGAATGACTAGTTTCTTAGCAATGACACATTATAGAGTCATATCTGTTTGCTAGCTAATGCACCAAAGCAGCAAATTTGAAATACACCGATCAGCCATAACATTAAATCCACTGACAGATGACATGAATAACATTGATTATCTCTTTACAATGGCACCTGTCAAGGGGTGGGATATATTAGGCAGCAAGTGGACAGTCAGTTCTTGAAGTTGATGTGTTGGAAGCGGGAAGTGTTAGGATCTGAGTGACTTTGACAAGGGCTAGATTGTGATGGCTAGACGACTGGGTCAGAGCATCTCCAAAATGGCAGGTCTTGTGGGGTGTTCCTGGTATGCAGTGGTTAGTACCTACCAAAAATGGTTCAAGGAAGGAGAACTGGTGAACTGGTCACAGAGTCATGGGCTCATTGATATGCGTGGGGAACAAAGGCTAGCCTGTCTGGTCCAATCCCACAGAAGAGCTACTGTAGCACAACTTGCTGAAAATTAATGCTGGCTATGATAGAACAGTGTCAGAACACACAGTGCATCACAGCTTGCTGCGTATTAGGGTGCGTAGCCACAGACCTGTCAGAGTGCCCATGCTTACCTGGGGAAGAGATGGCACCAAAATGCACTATGGGAAGAAGGCAAGCCAGTGGAGGCAGTGTGATGCTCTGGGCAATGTTCTGCTGGGAAACCTTGGGTCCTGGCATTCATGTGGATGTTACTTTGACATGTACCACCTACCTAAACATTGTTGCAGACCAAATACACCCCTTCATGGCAATGGTATTCCCTAATGGCAGTGGCGGGATAATGCGTCCTGCCACACTGCAAAAATTGTTCAGGAATGGTTTAAGGAACACTGAGTTCACTGTATTGAATTACACCAAGTTTCTTACTACATGTTTTGGCTGTGTAGCTACATTTTCTAATTTGGTCTTTTTTCACTTTTGGTGTTAATATAAGCACAAAACTCAGTTGTGTCTTCAGGTGTAATAAACATGGTCTAAACCTGATCATTATTAATGAATCCAAGCTAGTTTTCTTTAATAATGGTCTGATAGTAAAAAAAAAAAAAATCAAGTTACTATTCTCAAAAGAGAGCTGCTGAGAATATCAAAGATATTCTTAAAAGAAAGTTGGGACTGGGTCTATAGAGGGCAAGAGCTGAGTTTCATTAAAATCACTGAAAGTATTACGTGGGTAGCAGACCGATAAATGAGGTAGAGCACAAGTGGGAGGCTGGATACTTGATCTAATGCTAAATAATTAGTTTTGGAGACAGATCCCTCGATAGTTACTGGAAGGGGGTTTAAAAGACAATCTATAGTTAAAAAAGAATTCTAGGATTAGTGGCATTGTAATAATGCTGTATTCTTTCAGATTTTCAGTAGCTTTATTGTAAACTGCTGTATTATTCTTCACAATTTCAAGATTAACTGAAAGGTTTGATTAGTAGCCATCTGAATGTTAATGTTGGCCACTATTTCTCTAGCAGTAGTAAGTATAACCATAAATAACCGCTTTATTGTTGTGGATCCAGAGCCTAACCTTGCAACATTGGTGGAAATACACCCTGGATGGAATGGCATAGTGTGTGTTTTTATCACACTTGAACTAAAGCAGTGTTTCCAAACCAAAGCTTGGAGTCTTGGGGACAGTATAAACCTGTACTAGTGTTCTCAATTGCTGGATTTGGGTATATTATAGCTGACCAAAGAACAAAAATGTGGACTATATCTAAGTCCCCAAGGACTGGTTTAGGAAAGACTGATCTAAAGAGTGGCTGTTTATGTATGTATGTATGTAAGAGTACCAATCTTAGACAGAATTTGTCTGCCATTTGGCCTGAAAATTGAAGTAGCAACATTCAAATGACTTTTGAATGACCAGACATTCAAACATTCGAATTGTTCACGTTATCATGTATTCAGAAAAGGTTAAACACCACTATTCCAAGAGTTACAAGCTGCTGGGTTATTCCTAGATTTACAAAAAATTTACAATTTCCTCTCGCAACTGCTTGCCTTTTGAGGACATGTCGTCTCCTGTCAGGAAGTCTTCTGTTAGCATCCAAATAGCACAAAGTGATGTTTTTCTCAATTTCCCTGTAACAAGAACAGTAAAAGGTGCATAGATGTGGGTCTGGCAAGCTGGTATCATTGATTCATCCCACACTTCTCTTAATGCGTGGTGCTACTGAGTGCACTTAAGCAGAGGGATGCAATGTGGGATTACACCACTGAGAGCGAATCAGCACTTAAAGATCTTAAGGATGCACTGCAGAAAGCTGTTGTTATGCTTCTTCCTGAGATTAGTCACCATTTCAGCAAAATGCCAGCAAAACAGAATTGGGAGTTGTTCTCATACTAATTAGCAAAACACTGACTCTCTACATGGAACTGAGAAATCATGCTAAGTTACAGGAAATGGATGCTTTTTGAGAATTTTAACCAACAATGCAGCTCTAACTACAATGCAGTTTTTAACTATCCAATGTTTCCAATAATTTTTCCAGATGATGAGATGGATAATTAGACTACAAGCTTCAATTCAAATTTATTTGTACAGCACTTTTAAGAATGTACAGCTTTACAGAAATCCAGAAATAGATTTCTGATCTCTAATGAGTGATCCAGTGGTGACAGTGGCAAGGAAAAGCTCCCTGAGATGACATTAGGAAGAAACCTTTAGAGGAACCAAACTCTTCTGGGTGATATAGCATTGCTCTTCACAACTGTATACTATAAAGTCACACAGTACTAATTGTGTTGAAGCGATGTTCAATATGAACATCATATTCTTTAATAACAGCTGTAGTTCTTAGGTACAAGTCTGCAGTATCTAGGTGAAATTAGCCTCTAAGGAAAGGGTGAAACATGGGCATAAACTGTTTTTGGAAAGTGCAATCAGTTTTGGCATAGGCTATCACAAAGACCAGTGAAAAGCAGTGCTTGACTCTGTAGACCAGTAAAGCAAATAGACACTAGCTACTGTATATTGACATGTAGTCTACATAGATATTGAGTACTCTGTGGGCTTCAGGCATCAGGCTGTGGGCTTCAGGCACTCCTTCTTGCCACAACTTTAATTATGTATGTTTTCCACTTTC
Source organism: Pangasius sanitwongsei (assembly GCA_037576675.1). Lineage (NCBI taxonomy): Eukaryota > Metazoa > Chordata > Actinopteri > Siluriformes > Pangasiidae > Pangasius > Pangasius sanitwongsei. The sequence goes on along the minus strand of CM075029.1, from coordinate 11,807,335 downwards.
TATAGCCTTCAAAAAGTTTGCCATGAACATAGCAGTGCAGTGAGGTATGTAAGTAAACAAAATCTGACAAATCCTTTAAAAAATTAAACTACTGTATGGCTATGTGGGTAAAATGGCAGCTTATACTGTATATAATGGTATTTTCCATTAATACTGATTTAACCTTATAGGAGTCATAGTTCCACATATGCGTTCCAGATATTTACATCATATTGAGAACTTTTAGAGTTATTTTGTTATTATTTTTATTGCTAGTATTTAAATCACAGGTGATTGCTTTAAGACTGCATAGGAATCCCCTAACATTTCATTTAAATGTGCCAGTGAAATGTTTCCATATTGAATGTCTATATTATTCAATATTTTATCGAATCAAATTATTAATAATCTAACTAGAATATCACACTATTCGTTCAGTTATTCATCAACTCTAATAGAAACACAGAGAAGCACAGCCTCTGTGGCAGACTTAAGTACGTTGTAGTTTAATGGGAGCAAAGATTAACACTCATTGGACAACTGGCTTTTAATACATTTTGGGTCTGGCCTAGATGTATGGCTCCTCTGGGAGTGCTGTTCAAAGTTTATTGGACTTGTCTCGCCTAGATACCCGGCTTCTCTAGATGACTGGTGGGAAATCTCTCAAATGGGCTGAACCTTGCACCCAACTGCCAACTATTGAAATGGTAATGAACATGACTCAAACTTAAACATATCAGCACCAGTCAGGCTTGCAGAGCCCTTGGAGCAGTAGCAGTCAGTCCATACAGTCCAGTAACCAAAAAAAACTAGCATGTCTTGTTATTTTATCATTGTAACTGGTAAACATTATATTTAAAAAAAAGATATGTTTGGCACTAATAATTTTTTCAACCTCATTTTGGCTCTTACTTAAGAGGAGAGACTGTGAATTAAACAGGAGGCTAGACCAACAGATAAAACAGATAAAACAGACAAAACAATTGTGCTTCCCCTATTTTAAAAAAACTCCAGCCACCACTGATTTAAACATACATTTCATCACTTTTTTAAATATAAAGCAACATCTTTGAAACCTAACAAACAAAATGTATCATTGGTATACATTTATTTTTTCTTATTCATTTTGTCCTAAAGGTATGCAGACTTTTGCACTGGACCATAGGTGATGAAATGTGCAGGTAACATGTTGAGCACATGATGGCACTGTGGGTTTACAGTGCCATCAAATAAATAAATAAAAACCCCTTCAAATATTTTCTGTCTAGTGACCACCACCCTCCAATACACAAGAAAGCTCTGTTTTACTTGTCTGATGTTTGTCCTTCCCATGGAAATAAACAAGTGAGAGTGGAAAATTTGCTTGTTCAAATGGAGTACACTGAAAATGAGTGGTCACTCAGGCTGAACTGCCTAGACATTTTGAACAGAACCCATAAGCGCACTACCCTCAAGCTGCCAGAGCACAGTAGCTGTTTAGGGGGCAAGGAAACAAATCCTTTATTATCAGTCTCTTCTTTCTTACACACTAGAAGTCTGGTATGTGAAAGAAAATGAGCAGAGTAAAGGGGATATAAACTATAGATATTAATGGGAATGAGAGAAAATGAGATAGAAACAGACAGACAGATTTTAAACCACCTTGAGAGGCTGGAAGATTTAAAAGTAAGTTTCTGAGGGTCAGCAACCCTAAGAAGGAACGGTACATCCATTTTCAGTCCAGGTTTAAATCATTTCTTTTTTTTTCTTTTTCTTTTCAAAAATTCTGGAACATAGGAAGCATTGTAATGAGGTAGCATGTGTAAAATAATAATGGAGCCAGAGAAAGGGCAACAAGAAAGACGAAATGCCAGAGGAGACAGTTTGGGAGAAGAGAGTGTTATTAGAGATAATCAGAGAGCAGGAGAGAGAATCAATGTTTCTTTCTCACAGTTTGTTGATATGTTTGATTCCATAGCTGTGTTTGACACTTCAAGCCTTGGTTTAATGATAGCTATTATAATGTTAAAATGTGCGTATTTGAAAGATACGGCTTTAAAAATGAGTAATGTGCTCGTATATTTAACCTGATTCACATTTCCTGAATGAAATTCACAGTGCTTGAAAGAAAGAAAGAAAAAAGACAAAAGACAGAAAAGGATGACAGAAGAGAGAGGGAGAAGAAAGAGAAAGAGAAGGTGGCGTTAGCAACAAAAGAATGTGGGAACAGTAAGAGTAGGAGAGAAAAGGAGAAGATAGAAAAATCAAGAGAGAAAGAAGTGAAGAAAGTAAAGAAAGAAAAATGAAGCCTTGGGAGAGAGAGACACACACAGAGAGCGAGAGAGAGAGACAGGAAAAAAAAGGAAGAATGACAGGGACAGAGTCTGTGAGAGAAAGAAAAAATTTAATGAAAGGATGACAAAATAAGAGGGAGAATGAAGAGGAAAAGGAAGAACAAAGAAAAAAAAATGGATAAGTAATGTAGACTAGAGAGTGAGGGAGAGAAGTGGGCCCTACAGCGTGCATCTGCCCTGTGTGTGTGAGTGTGAGTGTGTGTGTGAAAATTGAAAGAAAAGCGCTAGTTTGTCAGCTTTGGTACACAGACTATCAATGTATTTCAACGAGACAGTCTCAAACTTTAAACTTAAACCTGTTTTAAAAGTATAAATTTTATGAAAACTAATAAAAGATTCCTTCAGTCTTACTGAAAAGATTTTCAAAATGCATGTTAAGTGGTGTTAGGAGAATAGGCATTAGGAGAAATATGAGGAATAAAAACACTGTGCTGGCCCTGTAATGAAAAAAAAAACAGGCAGGGGCACAAAGGAATACTCAAGTAATAAGAAAATATAGCTAAATGTTTCTGTGTCATATAAGCAAGACTTCACAAAGAGCTGTATTAATGTTCATTGTTCATTTCTCTTCAATAAGCACTTTATCCTTGTCAGTGTCTCATCTATACAGAAGTAAAGAAAGGCCATATGTTATTTTGTTTTTCTTGTGATCTCAAGATAACAAAAGTTGTTTTCGCGAGATCAGAGATTCTTTTTCCTCATGATGTTGAGCATCTGTTTTTATGTTAATCAGGGAGTGCTACAAGAGCCTGTAGCTGGTGCAGTGCAGTAGATGCCTTTATAGTTTAAGGGTTCTGGGTTTGATCTTGAGCTTGCGTGACTATGTGGAAATTGATTTAATTTTTCCCAAATTCCCCAGATCAATAAATTTATCTATCTAGCTGTATGTTTGTCAGTGCTAGGCAATTTCTAAATTACTGTCCGTCACTTGAGAATGCAACTAGTGAACACTATAGTGACGCTGAAGTGGTGGTCAGTGTCACTGCCAGTGAATTGGAGGGACTGGAATGTCTACATAGTTATCGCATGTTGCTTGAGAGGTTAAACTGACCACCTGTTCAGCATCACTATAGTATTCACGACAGTATATTTGCAGATTTCTGAGTCGCCAACTCAAGTGACTGACACTAATTTTGAAATGGCCTGGCACTGACAAACATAAGGCTGGATGGATGGATGGATGGATGGATGGATAGATAGATAGATAGATAGATAGATGGACTTTACTGGTCCCAAAGGGGACATTTTTTCCAAAAGGGGAAAAAAATAGTCATGGTCTACACAGTCTTGAACCCCTGATCTTAAAGCTATAAGGCTCTACCACTGTACTAGCTATTATCAGTTGAAACGTTCCCTGATTAAAGTAAAAACAGATGCATTCATCCATGATCTTTAGTATGTATGCCTAACGATGCATTTCAACATATCTGGAAAATAAGTTGTGGAGCATTATTGAGGTCAGGCTCTGATGTTGGGTGAGGAGGCCTGGGGCACAGGCAGCATTCCAATTTACCCCAAAGGTGTTCAGGTCAGGTGGAGGTCAGGGCTCTGTGCAGGCCACTTGTTCTTCTACACCAACCTTGGCAAACCACGTCTTCATGGACCTCGCTTTGTGCACAGGGGCACTGTCATGCTGGATCATGGAGAGTGTGAGCATTTATGTAGATGGCTGGAATTCTACTTTATACCCAAACCATACTGACACATCTGCCTATGCTGGGTTTTGTTTTTCAAACAGGCATAGTCATTACTACTCTACATACAGCTGACCATGCAGTGTTCATTAAGAAATGAGGGCACACAAAAGACAGTACAAATCAATATGTACCAACAAATATGATTAGTGACAAACAACTGCTGAGTAAGAAACAAAGACACTGCTGAGTAAGAAACAAAAGAATACGAAGAAAAATAATACAATCAAGGACCAAGTGATGTCATCCTATCAATCCCCCACACCCTGGCTCCTTTTCCTCTATACCATTTGAATCAACCCACACTAATTTCCTCTTTTCACTTCATCCAGTGACCACCTCTGCCCTTTATCTTCAAGACCAAGAAAGTCTTCTCGCCCTGCTCTTTGGCTGTCAGACAGGGCAACCAAGAGAAAGTGAAGGAAATCACAACTTGGGTTTAATCTCCTCTCATACCAAGACACCCTACAACAGAAAGCTGGAAGGATCTGCATCTGATCCAGATTATTTTCATAACATTTTTCTTCGCTTCTCAACACACCCTCTTCTTCCACCCTCCTGAGTGCTGATGACTTTTCTTTGATGAGTAGATTAACAAAATCTGCCAATCTTTCCCTCCTACCTATATGCATACACTGCACAAGCCCTCTTCCCCTCCTATCTCCTTAACACATTTTTCTCTTCTTTCCACAGAAGAGATCCTGAATCCAACCCTTCCACAAAACTTCAGACCATCTTGCAATATCTCCCCCGTTCGTCCCTCCCCTTCGACCTCCAAGATCCTAAACAGTGTTTAAAGGTGCACACTCCACAGAAATGGCCATCATAACTATCATCAGTCACCATCTTCCTTTACCTCTCAGCAACCTTTGACATGGTCAATCACAAGACTCTCCTGTCCTTCCTCACAATCCTATTAGTGGCACAGCATGGTGGTGGCTTGCTTTCTACCTGCTGGGACAGTCCTATCTGATGTCACACAAGGCCCAGTGCTTGGTCTTCTTCTATTTTCCCTCCAAACCTGCTCTTTCAGTGAGGTACAGTAATATTCTTACATAGTTTTTTTTAATACCACTGCTATGCTGATGATGCACAACTTGTCCTCTCCTTTTCTCCCATAGAAACTCATGCTTCTACACAGATCTCAGCATGTCTGGCGGACATGTCATAATGGATGGCAGCTCATCACCTGAAACTAAATCCTAGACTTAACTGCTATATATCCCTGCAGATGCATCCCCAAGTCAAGATCTTGCCATACCCTCCATTAAAGAACCTAATGATTTATACCATCTAACAATGCACACAATCAACTATCCTTCTCTCCTCATATTGCTATTCTAGTATTACAGATAAGTAGGTGATGTGCTTGTTCATTCCCTTGTCCTCTCATAATTGGACTATTGCATCTCACTTCTTGCAAGTCTTCCCTTGTGTGCCACCTGACCCTTGCAACTGATTCAGAATGCAGCTTTTTTCCAATCTCACCAAGTTCCCCCACATCACCCCACCCTTGGGTTTTCTCCACTGGCTTGCCGTAGCTACCTCAGACTTAAAACATTGATGCTCTCTTACAAAGCCAAATGTACCGGCTCCCACCCAACTGAGGGCATCAAACCCTGCTCCGCAGTGAATTCCATTCGAGCATGACTCAACTTGACCCACCATCCCTTAAGGTACAAGGCAGACTTGCTTCGAGATGCTTCTCTGTAGTGGCACCCAGGTGGTGAAATAAACTTCTCTTGGATGATTTCATACAAAGACTGAAGACCTACCTCTTCAGCAGCACTTTAATGAGCAGTAATTTAACTTTTAAAATAAAAAATACCCTTGACTTGTATGCTTTCTTGCTGTACTTCTTTCTAACAGGGTTTCATCTTGATGGTATTCTATTACACCAGCATGGGGATATGTTGTTGATGGAGATTACATAGCACTCTAAGTCACTCTAGATAAGGGCATCTGCTAAATGATATAATGTAAATGGATAAGCTATAGATAGACTGCAAATGAAAGGAAAAACAGAAATAAAGTGCCTTAATAAGGTCCTGGGCCACAATGCAACTTTTCCATGGATTCTACACGTTTCTGAAAATGTACTGAGAAATAAACTCCATTCTTTCAAAAGATATTTCCTCAGTTGAAGTTTGGATGATGGTCCAAAAATCTCTAATAGGTGTTCAACTGGGTTGAGATCTCGTGACTGTGAAGGTCATAGTGTATGTTTTACATCGTTTTCATACTCAACAAACCATTCGGTGACCCCCATGCTGTGTGTCTGCAGATACTGTCATTATGGAAGAGACCATTTCCATCAGGATAGCAAGGTTTTATCACTGGGTAAAGATGATCAGTTAGAATAACTTTGCAGTGACCCTTAACTCTAAGAGAGTGGACCCAAACAATGCCAAAAAAATGTCCCCCACAGCATAAGAGCCACCTGTTTTTCCTTTAATTTGTCCATCTGTACTTGCATATTTATCTGTAAAACAAAGGCATGCTTGTCCTTGTCCCTACTTTTCCTTTCCTTTCTTTGGTTCTGATCCTGATTTGTTTCTGTTTTTCAAACCCTTGTCAGGTGAACTAGCTTCCATAATTGGACTTGATTCTATGTACCTACTAAACACGCTACAAATATGCTCTTGCGACTGGCACCTAGACATTAGTTTGATATTGTCTTGCGATTGTTTTGGAGAAGAATTAATTTATATTTTCCTGTGAAATTAAGATTAATTGGTAAATATAAAAGCAAATATGTTATAGAATTATTATTGTTATTGGTTACCATCCCTCACTAACACATATAGAAAAAACAGCCATATTTATACATATGCACAACAGACCAAGACTAATTTTGCTTAGTATCTGTCTACAGTTATGTTATGCTCCAAAATAGGTTGCTCCAACTGCAGGGCCAGTAGCTGCATATTCTAGTGTAATTATATGAAGCAAACATATTAACACATGTTAAGTACATGTTTCTTGACTTTACTACAATTTTAAACAGAAGCAGATAATTGTAAACAGAAAACATCCCCACTCTCAAAATCCCTATAACCCCACCCTCCAATGTGACCATGTGTAGATCAGAAATGCCACAGGTGAAAAGTCAGCTATGTCCTGAGCAGACAATGTGAGGTCATATCTGTTGTGTAACCCTGGTCATGGTAGCAGAAACTCCAGATGGACCTGTCGCCCTGGCAGATGTCAAATAGCAGCTTGTCCATAGCATGTCAATATCTTTCAAGACAAAGAAAACCAAGGCAGTGGAAGGACCTTGTAAATAACACATAGTCTTGGATCCAGGTAGAATTTTCACACAAAACTTGGGCAATATATAATGTTTTTTTTTTTTTTTTTCCAGTGGACAAGGAAATTCACTGTTAAAAAATAAGATATTCTTGAGTGCACATGAAACAAAAAAATGGACCTTGCAATGTGAATGGAGTGTAAAGAAATGAAAAAGTAGAATCTTTCATGCTTGATAGCAATATAGATGGCATAGATGGCAATACCTGGAAACCAGCATACCTCTATAGGCTTAACCTTTTTGAAACGATGTCTCATACCTTCATTCACTCCTCTTCAGTGAATGAATTATCCTGGTCAGGGTCATGGTGGATCTGGAACCCATGATCACTGGACATAAGTTGGGATGACATGCTGGATAAGGTGCCAGATGGGCACCAGGCACACACACATTTGCACACTCATTCACATCTACGGGAAATTTACATTTTTGGGATGTGGGAGAAAACCAGAGAACCTGGAGAAAACCTACATGGACACAGGCAGACCATGCATAGAGACTGAGTAACCTGAGTTGAGGATCAACTCAGCTATGAGACAGCAATGATACTTCCAGTGCCACCATGCCACCCTCAGATAAAAACTCATTCAATCAAATCAACAAGACTAGCTTGCTGATTACCTAATATACAGTATGTCACAGTAGATAATGTGAGTATAAGCTGTCTTTTTTATACTGAAAAAACTTTTAAATGTAAACAGATCACACATATAGTATGTGATCATATGGAATGAAAACATGCTATATGGCTCAGGAATAAGCCATTAAAAATGAAATAATTCCTTATAGGTGTATAGGTATAGTTCAGGTTCAGGAAATAGTAGTGAACCAACTTAACGGTTCAGGAAATAGTAGCTTGCTTGTCCTACTTCATATGGTGACATGCTATAATCAGTGTCATGCTCCTATTGCCATACATATGTCAGAGGTATGCCAGGCATTTGATAATGTGGATACTGTTAAACTGCTCATCTCTCCCATGAGGATCGGAAGTGGAGAATAAACTGAGAGGAAAAATGACTCCATCTTTGGATAGGCTGCAAATAAATGTGTGACTGCATGAGGATGATGAAATTCCATGTTTTCCCATGCAATCACAAATGTCTGTATGTTGGGTCGGTTTCTTATTAGTTTCCTTTCCTCAGGATTAAGCTTCCTTTAGAGATCATCCAAAAATTAAATGTGGTGCTCTGTATTGTATCATGAATTTGGGATTTTGGATGGTATTGCTGCTTGAACAGTGATGTTATCCCTGCTCAGGCTCAGAAGATCCACTGTTGCCACATTCGCTATATCTCTGTAAGTTTTTTCATTTCTGATGGTGGTTCTGTATTTGTTGTAGCTATTTGTTATCCATTTGATATCACACCAGTTGACTTTTACCATCGTTTACATATTCTCTGCCTCTCATAAGCTTTGTGCTCACGTGGCTCATGAAGCCTGACAGAATATAGTTGTGTCATTTAAATTAAAAAAAAATAAAATAATGAAAATCAAACACTTCCCTGTATACAAGGTAAAATGCAACAGAGACGATAAAAAAAACTGCACTCTTTACACTTCTAAATAGATCCCTTTTAAATAGATCTTTTACATGACTAATGAAGATGACAGACAAAGACCAATCCATATACTAAATGGGACCAATTGTCAAACTGATGTCTCTAGTTTCACATTAAAAAAAGCTTATCTGTCATGCTCAAAGGACAGAACAGCAACGATGCTCCAAAAGAAGCAGTGAGTCCATTTCTCTAAGGAATGACTGCAGGAGAGCCCTCAGGCTTAGACAAAGAGGGTGTTAACTTATATCTGGTAATAATTTGCCAAGGAACCCTTTATATAAGAATGCACTAAATCCAAAAGCCATCACAAAACACATGTAATGCATTATAATTGGATTTACTCATGAAAAGTCATATATGCACAATAATTTACTTAAATGTCCAGGATGACACCCAGCCCTTCATGTAATGTAGTGTCCTCTACTGAGCATGCAATGGTCACCACAGAGCCACGTTCACCTTCCAACTCAGTCAGTTTACACTTTGTACGCCTTCACTTCCTCAATAAAGAATAGGTTTTTGCTATAATTGAAGGTATTGAATACTATAGGGTTGAAAACACAAATATTCACTCCTCAGGCTGTGCGCAAGTTCAATATTCGGCTTTGCCACCTGTCAGCTCCCAACCTTCAATCTTAAAGTTTTCTCTTCAGTTATATTTTGAGGAGTTATGGCTGTGGCAAGTGTCTTGTGGACCAAATGGACAAAATGTAAGTAGCCACATTTAAGGATATCGCAGCATTTGAAATCTGGGCCATAAAAAGCCCAAATGCAACCAATATCTGCCATATCTCAAGCAAAGAACTAGATCTTACAGCTTTTCTAGCTTTCCCCCAAAATTGAAATGATGGAGAAAAGCTGTAAGATCTAGTTCATTGCCTGAGGTATGGTCTGCCAACCTAGCTTTCCTTACAGTTTTATTTGTAGGAAATTTGGTAAGATGAATTTCTGTTTATTCATTCTTCTCGACTCTTAAATAACTGTATTATTATTATTATTAGTAGTAGTAATACTAGAAGTAGTAGTAGTAATAGTAGTAGTAGTACTGCTACTACTACTACTACTACTACCACTACTACTAGTAGTAGTATTGCAAAGACAGAGAAAGAAGTGTGTTGATTCTGTACTAAAATGCCTCACTGCAGCCATCCAGCTTTCCAGCTGTGAAGATGTGCTCAGGATGACTGCTATGGCTGAATTTCTGAATTTAGCCTCTATCTGGGGAACAGCCAATCTCTCTCTCTCTCTCTCTCTCTCTCTCTCTCTCAGACACACACACAAACACATATCAGCAGAGTGACACCACAAAACTGAAAATGTGCAACCTCACCTGAGACAAGATAGAAAAGGAGGAGACAGACCAAATCACAATTAATGAGATCCTTCTGGTTTATTCTCTTAAGAAAAACAGATTATGCCTATTTTATCCACAGATGCTCTCTCTCTCTCTCTCTCTCACACACACACACACACACACACGCACCAATATTTAATTAATTCCTACCAATTTAAGAGTGAAGGCTAATTAGTATATTTATCATTAATTAATTTAATAGCAGCTATTTTATTATTTATTAATTGTTTAATGTGCTTTCTGAATAAATTAAGAATTAATTATCCAAATTATCTAATTACTGTAAGTAATCAAATGCAGTTTATACATGGTCACACAGGGTCTCTTGTGGCTAAGATTCATTAACTGTCAGGTTGTTAATGTTTGGTGGGAGTAAAAATCATTTTATTATGCTGTCAAATCTTTAACATTTACCATGAGATTTAAAGATTGCATATAACCAACCTGCTATTTCCAAGTGAAAGCAGATGTTGTTGGTTATTTTGAGAATATTTGTGAAATTGTTTTAGCTGACACCAGAATTCCTAGGATCCCAGGCACATATTGCTCACCTCCTCCATACAGACACATACAATTCACAATTTCTTGTTTTGATTCTATCATCTGCTCTGACTGGTATAATTCCATGAACTAACAGGAACTAACATGTCTATAGCTCAGGGTGAGAAAGGCTGCAAAAATTACTAGTACTCCCCTCCGACTGTGGAGTCACTGCATATTTAACACACCAGCAAATGTGGCAAGAGAGTAATTACAGGCTTGTCACGCCCTGCACATGACTCATTCCAGCTGCTGCTCTCAGGTAGACGTTTCAGATCACACATATACAAAACCTCACAACTGTACACAACTGTTAATGCACCACTAACACCTTACATGTGAAATGTGTCCTGTATTACCTTATTACAATTATTCTTTTTCAATATATGCCTTTATTATACATAGATAATGCATGTTACCCATGGATGCCATTACTCGTTACTTGCCAGAAAGTGGTAGAGAAAGCTTTTCCTTGTTAAGACTATTTTAACATCAGCATCAGAATTAGCATCCAAGGCCTATGCAGTATTTAATAAAAAAAAAAAACATTTTGGTAAAAAAAAAAAAAAAACCTTTGAAAAAAATAAATAAATGGAAATAATGGAACAAGACTTAATGTGAAAAAAAGAACTTTTAAAGTTCATAGGGCATTTAAAAGTTTTGTTTAAAACCAGATATATTCACAAGTCCCTGAGCTGAATGTCTGAGTCAAGTCGCAAGACTTTAAATGTGAACTTTAGTTCAGACTTAAATAATTAGGTATAGGCCTATTATTCCACATAAAAACACTCTTTGAGAGGGGCAGTGAAAGATGGACCAAGCAGGATAGACCACATGGCAATGACTGAATGAACACAGGTAATGAGACAAAGACCCATCAGAAGTGCAGATGTGGATAGGAAAAGGTCACCACACTCAGGGGGTAGGAATCCAATAGGGAAGAGTGAAGTGTGGCAAGAGAGGCCAACTGCACAGCTGTGGCAGATCAGAGAAGAGGGACCCAATGCCAGGGAGAAAAGCACAGCACTAAAAGACCTGATCATGCTGAAGGTAGCCAGGTGGCAGCTATAAAGAGCCTGGTGCTTGGTGCCTGTTGTCTGCCACAGTATATTGGAATTGAATTAAATAATGAATATGAGCTCAACAGGCAGACTTCTCAGCTTTAATTTGAAGGTATTTACATCCAAATTGGGTGAACAGTGTAGGAATTATCCCCCCTTCGACTTTTTTTAGGGGACCAGAAGTAATTGGACAATTGGCTGCTCAGCTGTTCCATGGCCAGGCGTGTGTTATTCCCTCTTTAGTTCTCTTACAAATAAGCAGATAAAAAATTCTAGAGCTGATTTCAAGTATTTGGAATCTGTTGCTGTTAACTCTCAATATGAAGTCCAAACAGGTGTCACTGCCAGTGAAGCAGGCCATCATTAGGCTGAAAAATCAAAATAAATCTATCAGAGAGATAGCAAAAAAACATTAGGTGTGGCCAAATCAACTATTTGGTACATTCATAAAATAAAGAATGCACTTGTGAGCTCAGGAACACCAAAAGGCTTGAAAAGACCATGGACAATAGCTGTGGTGGATGACAGAAGAATTAATTCCCTGGTGAAGAATAACCCCTTCACAACAGTTGGCCAGCTCAGTAACACCCTCCAGGAGGTAAGCGTATCTGTGTCAAAGTCAACAATCAAGAGAAGACTTCACTAGAGTAAACACAGAGGCAAGATGTAAACCATTGGTAAGCTTCAAAAACAGGAAGACCAGGTTAGAGTTCACTAAAAACATCTAAAAAAAAAAAAGCCTGTACAGTTCTGGAACAACATCCTATGTACAGATGAGAGAAAGATCAGCTTGTATCAAAATGATGGGAAAAGAAGATTATGGAGAAGGGAAGAAATTGCTCATGCTTCTTCATCTGAAGCATATCTTCCCTTACCGCCTGGGAGTGTATGGTTGCCAATGGAACTGGTTCCCTTGTATTTATTGATGATGTGAGTGCTGACAAAAGCAACAGGGTGAATTCTGAAGTGTATAGGGCTATATGACCTGCTCAGATTCAGCCAAATGCTTCAAAACTCATTAGACGGTTCTTCACATTGGAGATGGACAATTATCTGAAGCATACTTTGAAAACACCCCAAGACTATATTAAGGCAAGGAAGTGGATTGTTCTGCAATGGCCAAGTCAAACACCCAACCTTGAATCTAGTTGAGCATGCATTTAAGTTTCTGAAGGCAAAACACCCCAGAATAAGCAACAACTGAAACTCCATTAAAGGTTTGGCACAGCATCACCAGGGAACAAACCAATGGTCTGGTGATGTTTGTGGGTTCCTGACTTCAGGGAGAGAGAGAGAGAGAGAATTGGATGCAATTTTATTTATTTATTTATTTTTGATGCAAGGTTCCATTTTTTTCCAGTGCACACTCATGCATACCTAGGGGCCATTTAGCATTGCCAATCCACATGGTTTTTGGACACAGGGAAAAAACAGGAGAATCTGGAGGAAACCCAAACAAACATGGGGAAAACATACTTTTATTCATATTCTTATGCGGGTTCTTATACAGAGATTTCAGTTTTAGTCAAGAGTCTGACTTGAGGTGTAAATCAGTGACTGTACAACATAAGTGCAATCAAATCTAAGTTCCTAAGTCAAGTCCCACTCTGTTTAAAACAGTTAGTGGTGAGTAAAGTGGTTGTCAGTCAAATGCCTCTTCCTTGGAAGACAGAATATACATGGTTCTTGACCACAACCATATTTAGCTGTCCCCACTCTACCACAGCAAACCTATGAATTTCATTTGTTTGATGGACACAGGATAGCATGACTTGTTATATTACTGACCTGCTTTCAAAATGTCAAGTCATGCTCTCCTCACTGACTAAAACTGTCTCTTGATTGTAAGGGCAGTGGTAGCTCAGTGGTTAGGTCGTTGGCTAGGTCGTTGGTCTACTGATTGGAAGGTCATGAGTTTGATCCCAGTACCACCAAGCTGCCACTGCTGGGCCCTTGAGCAAGGTCCTTAACCCTCAACTGCTCAGTTGTATAAATAAGATAAATGTAAGTCGCTCTGGAAAAGGGCGTCTGCCAAATGCCACAAATGTAAAAAAAAAAAAAAAAAATGTATGTAAAAGGCACAAATCCACTAATTACGCTTTTGGGGTGGTGCAACTAAATGATCACATACACAATGTCTAATGATACAATATAGCCTGATTTAAAAATAAAATAAAATAAAAATAGTACAGCAAGAATCACATTGGATATTCTCTCTAATAGTAAAGAAGATTTACAATGATCTTGGGAAAATGGGCACCTAAACTATAGTTTCATTCAATTAAACTGGGGCAATTACTTGAAATCCTGAAGACTGTGAGTATCTATGAGTGAAGAATAAAACCTGAACAAAAGTATGCAGACACAATTATATAGACGAGAAACAAGAAGAACAACATATTAATACATTTTCTTAGCTCAGATTAAAGCTAGCAGATAAGTCTTTTCTGGTACTTATAATATGTCAGTATCCTATACACAATCAAATGTTATCTGTGTTTTGTATATTTATGCCTTGTATCAACACTGTGCATGTGGGTCCTGTACTTGTCATTTGTTTGCTATTTTCCAAGGCCCCTGGCCTTAGTCCAGGGTTAATGAGGATTCTATTTTTTATAAACAACATCTGTATGGCCTTTGAACTATGACGTGTGTAGGCTGAACAAAATAGCCCAGAGAGTGTTTAAGATTCATCCTGTCATTTCATCAAACTGTGCTCAAAGGTCTCCAAAGTGCACAGATACTGTATTTCCAAGCTAATGAGGGAGAGAGTGATGGAGGCATTGAGTGAAAGATTAGCTGTGATTAATAAATTATAAATGTAATGAAAAGCTCTTGAAGGAAAAAAAAACCAATAAACCTGTTTAAAATGCTCTCAATATTCATTAGAATGATCACACCGCTGCATTTTGTCTGAAAAATGTCTTTTGCTTGTAAACTGCAACTTGATTTCTTTTACTGCCTTGCATAATGGACTCATTGTTGACTTACAAAAACAAGAAACTTCAAGAAATCTGTTATCTATTAGACGCAGATCAGTGGAATTCTATAGACAGTTTCAGTCTCTCTCACTCACACACAAGCACACACACACACACACACACAAACATAAGCGCATAATTCTCATGGCCGCAGGGAAGAGACTGAGTTATTGGGCAGCCTCTTGGTGACAATATGAGGAGTTTTATTGCTCTAACAAAAGGAGAGATGGGATCTGATGTATGAGTCGTAAACATGATATAATGACACGCTCTCTCTCTCTCTCTTTCTTTCTCTCACACAGACATGGACAACCTTTTTGGATTGCAGCCCTCCAGGCCAAGGTAATGACGCATTCCCACACAACCTGATGTTGCCTTAATTATTGCATCTATGTCGTGTAACTAATTACCTCTCATCTTTAAATGCACTGTAACTGTAGCTCTTTATATTAACTGTCAGTAAATCTCTGATCCCTTACATTAAAGTTTAAACATAAAAGCTATAAGAGATAAATCTGAAGAAACAAAATGAAGTATGAGTCAACAAAAAATAACAAAAAAATAAATAAATAAATAAAATAAAATCAGGTAATTTTATAGGTTTCTTTTTCTTTCTTTTTTTTTTTTTTTTTAAATAAACAGGTATTGAATGACCAGAAGTGATAGAGAACACATGCACCCACTCATGCATGCTGGGGCATAACAAGCTCTTTTCGAAGGCAATATGCAAGATTTGACTCTGGACCCCTTTCTACTTCGTCCATCAGTATATGAAACATTAGTTTATAGAGGTGTATAACAGTGATTTAAACACATGAGCTGAAAATATTAGGCTTTTCCATTACTGTAATAATCCATAGGCCTATGTAGTGCATTAATATTAGCTATTAATAATATTAAATTATTACAGTAATATTTCCAACACTGCAATATTGTTAATCTGTGTGTGTTATTGCACAGTATATATATTGAATTTCCTATTCATATACAATACTACAGTGTGATAAATATTTCCAGCAAATCTTTGCCAACAGGTAGTGTTTCTCAATTTCATAAATAAGTGTCTCTTCTTGCCATTGTGAATTTAGGAAAGGCCATCTATTTGTTTTTATATTCCCCCTAAATGGAATGTGTTGGAATGTGAATTACTGTTTTAATCTACTTAGAATGCTTTATGCGTTTATCTACTGCAGTGTCTGGGGATGCACCGTGTGTGTTGATATATAGTTTTTGTGGATGTGCAGTGACACTGAGTGCCACTTTACACTTGCTACAGTCAGTGTGTACCATGTACCTCACAGCCCTTTGGGACTTGATCAGGGATGGTTATGACCACATGCCATTTGTATTGTGAACGTTATTTTCAATTTATCCACAGTAATCCATCATATTCAAATTCTAATCATACAGAATGTTTAACTGCTTTAAAGGCACATTAAGGCCAAATAGCTTTAAATTCACTAAATAGAATATAATATATGGTACTCTAGGACCTGTGAATTGCACTATCTATACTCAGCTGAATGCCATTTATAATGTCAAAGCCAAATATAATGTAAAGATTATTTTTCCCTTTACAAATTTAAATGAGTAAGAGTAACAAGGATATGAATTAAACTGCTATTACAAGCACCATTTCTTCAAAAGTTACTTGGTTGAATGTATCAGAGTAAATGTAATGATGTACAATGTAGTTTTATATTTACAATAATAATTTATAATTTATATAAATTACGCAGATGCCCTTTATGGCATAAAGGCATAGTGGCTTACAAAAGTGCCTCATACTCTCTGTCTTCATACCAGTTTAGTAGGTCAGGGTCTCAGAATATGACTGAGCTAAAACCCTGTTAGTGGGAGGTTAGTACAGCATGAAAAGACAAAAAAGCATGTAGAGATTTGTTTATGAATTAAATAGGTGCTAATTTAAGTGCTTAGTGAAGAAGACAGTCAGTGAGTCAGCTCTTTGGATAGCTAGCAGAAATTCATTCCACCACCTAGGTTCTAGGACAGAGAAGAGTTTCGATGCATGACTTCCTTGTACCTTGAGGGATCACAAGATCTTGATATGGGGATACATCTCCAGGGATTTAGTTTCAGCTGATGTCTGCCAGACATGCTGAGCTCCGTGCAGAAACATGATTGTCTGAGGGAGGAAAAGAGAGGATGAGCCCTGTTTCATCAGCATAGCAGTGGTATGAAAAACCATGTGAGGACATGACCTCAATCTACACCTGTCCATGACTACATCAAAGGACCACATGTCAAGTATGTTTTTAGGCCTAGTTAAGAAATCTGATCATAAGTGGTCACTAGAGACACATGAAAATGGCAGTCTCAGCTGCCTAGCTATAATGATATAATATTAACATATGTAAATACAGGGACTAAACTAGGCCTTAGATTTTTACCCTAGTGTTGCTCACATTGCACCTGCTTAAATGTGTATGAAGCTCAAACATTTTCACATTTTGGTTAAATAATAAATACTCTTCTTCAGCAGGTGCATTCTGCTGCAGTTCAACAGCAGTACAGTTTTGCACTCAAGTCTCCATCAGTGAGCAGTTTATAACACATAGACTTCATGTGAAAACTACAATGAATTTTCCTGGTTACACAACTGAACTTTTTGACCATATATTATACATTTATAGAAGGGAACTATTTATAATTGCACTATCTGCTGTCACCCAGATGAGGATGGGTCCCTTTTGAGTCTGGTTCCTCTGAAGGTTTCTTCCTCATATCGTCTCAGGGTGTTTTTTCCTTGCCACTGTTACCTCTGGCTTGCTTATTAGGAATAAATTCATAAATTTAAAATTTATATCCTGAATTTATATATTTCTGTAAAGTTGTTTTGTGACAATGGCCATTTTTAAAAGTGCTATACAAATAAAATTGAATTGAATTGAATTCTCAGGATGCTTAAGACCACAGAGGTCAAGTGGCCCAGCTGGCATGTAACCATGATAAAAGCTTAATATACTGGTCTGCCTACAGGGGTTATGGTACAACTTTCTTATACCAGGGCTTACAGTAAGTACTTTACCATTATCTCTTGCACCTGATCTTATCTGACAACCAGTAAAACATATAAATCAAGTCATATGCATTCCCCCCAACAGTATTGGAAATTCTTTTGTTTTTGCTATACATTAAAGACATTTGGATTTGAAATCAAAAGATGAATATGAGGTGATAGATCGGAATTTCGGCATCCATTTCCTGATATTTACATCTAGATGTGTTAAACAACTTAGAACATGGCATCGTTTTGTTTGAATCCAGCCAATTTTCAAGTTATCAGAAAACACTTGAACATGTGACTGACAGGTGTTTCTTGTTGCCCAGGTGTGCCCTGTTAGATTGATTGTTTAAAGAATTAGTCGCTCTGAATATCTACTCTTCCTCTGAGCCCTGGGTTTTGCCTGTGAATACTGCAGTTGTTCTTAAAATGGATCAACCAACATTAAGACTGGAGAACTGACTATGGGAGAAAAGCAAGCCATTTTGAAGCTGAGAAAAGAGCATTGAGACGAGAGTACAAGCATTGGGCATAGCCAATACAACAATTGAATGGAATGAAAATGAAATAGAAACCACTGCAAGGAAAACAACAGCATTTGATGACAGAAACATTGTGAGAGCCTTGAAGAAAAACCCAAAAGCAACAGTGAGTTCACCAACAACCTCCACAGGGCAGCAGTGAAGGTATCACAATCCACTGTTTGAAGAAGACTCCAAGAGCAGAAATATGGTGGCCATACCACAAGATGCAAACTACTCATCAGCAGTAAGAATTGGAAGGCCAGATTGGAATTCTCAAAGAAACATAGAGATGAGTCACAAGTTCTGGAACCAAGATTAACCTCTACCAAACTGACAGAAAAGCCAAAGTACGGTGAAAGAAGGGATCTGCTCATGATCCAAAACATACAAGCTCATCGGTCAAGCACCGCAGACATAGTGTCATAGCTTGAGCTTGCATGGCTGCTTCTGGAATGGGCTCACTCATCTTTATTGATGATGTAACTCATGATGATAGCAGCAGAATGAATTTAGAAGTCTAAAGAATAATTCTGTCTGCCAATTTACAGAGAAATGCATCCAATCTAATTGGGAGGAACTTCACCATGCAGCAAGACAATGACCCAAAACACACTGCCATCACAACAAAGGACTTATCGGGAGAAAAAAGTGGAAGGTTTAAGACTGGCCAAATCAATCAGCAGACCTTAACCCAATTGAACATGCATTTATCCTTCTGAAGCAAAGACTGAAGGGGAAAAAAAACTTAAAAATAACAACAACTGCGGTACCAACCTGGAAAAGCATCACAAAAGAAGAATGCAAGTTGTTTAACACATCTAGATGTAAATATCAGGAAATGAAAGCTGAAATTCTGATCTGTCATCTCATATTCATCTTTTGACCTCAAACCCAAATGTCTTCAGTGTATAGCAAAAACAAAAGAATTGGCCTTGTCGTTCGAATACTTTTAGAGGGGACTGTAAGCCACAGTACTACTTTTCCCAAGTTGCTTGCATATAGCTATGAGGTTTATAACCTGTGATAAATATACTAATCATTGTCTTTATGTACAAAAGTAGGATGACCTTCCCGCAGTGTAGGAAGACAGATCCACTCAAACTTGTTTATTTATAAAGCCATTCTCCACAAACTGCCGTCATATATCACAACTCTATTACACTGGAAGGCCAGTAATGCCTATAATACCCAAACAATCATGTGTCAATATACATCAGTTTCATTTTGACCTTCAGATATTCTTAGAGAACCCTGAACCTGAATGTGTTTATTCACTGAAACGTTAAATATGTCATCAAGAACTGTTTTTATATCACTTTTTATAAGTAGTTTTTATAATAAGTAATTATTTTACTAATTTTTGTCCCTTGTTTTATGTGAATAGGTACCCATTCAAATGAGGTATAAAGTAAATAAAGTGTTTTTTTCCCCCAAGAAAAAACAAATTAAAAGATTTATCTGAAACAATTTTCATATGTTTTCAGCAATTTTGTTTTACTCAATGCAATTTTGAGTCACACAAGCTCATAAATATTAAAAGCCTTTCACTGATTTAGAAACAATAAAAAAGTCTGCTGCCATATTTTAAAGGTAGACTAGAACAATAACTCAGAATAAAGGTCGACTTCATTAACCTGAAATGCAGTTCGCGTGTATTTACTGACCCTGAACAACAAAATACTTGATGAGCAAATTAAAAAAACTTACTGTTATGCCACTGTATCTCAAGCTCAGGGTATGGGGATGTATTGTACTTGCATCTTATATTCTTATTTCAAATCATTTCACCATATTTTGCGTGATTTAATGGCTCATTCTTCAGTCTTCATGCACTTAATAAAAAATATATATATTCAGTTTTTAAAAAAAACTGAATATTTTTATATTCAGTTTTTTCATTTATCTATGTTTTGATAAATCATGCACATTTTTATAAGCTCATTTTTTCATTGCCTTCTTCCTCTGTAGTGCTTTTATATTAATTGTGCTTAATCTGTTTCATAAAAAGCCTCCATATAGGAAACAGAGGGGCTTGCCTAGATTTCCAAACAGTTTAGGTCTTCCGGCATAAATGGTTCAATTAGCAGTGTCCTTCGCTACATCTTTCACTCTGGCTGTAAAGGAATTGTGCTGAGATATAATTGTGAAACATGAGACTTAATCAAACTTTAGAAGTGTAGATTTAATTACTGTGCTAATGATTGTTAATTACTGTGCTGAAAGATTCACTCAGAAGACTGGAGGGCTTAAAGCACTGAGACAGACACAAATAAAGGACTTGAATATAAAATGCCTCAGTCCCAAGAGATATATTGGGCAGCTCATAGCCCTCCATGTAGCCTAGTATAGGGATTTGGTGTATTGAATTTATAAATAGAAAATGTCATCTAGTAGGACAGCAGGACTCTTTTTCAGAGTGCACACACTCATCCCCTCATGTCTTTATGCTCCCTATTCCATCATGTTCTCTTTGTCATGCCAAAAAAGTTCTCCTTTTCCCTTGTATTTATTTATTTATTTATTTATTTATTTATTTATTTTTAGAAAGAGATACTTTTCTTTGTACAAATGTGATGTTCACAGTTGTTTCCAATTTGGCTGTTTCTAAACTATAATGACAATAGGTATCACCCCTTTCAGCACATTTTTTTTTTTACATTTGATGTAAGGTTAGACAATACGCTGGTACAATTCCAGTTTGTGCCCAGTTGCTATTGTCATGATCAGAAAAGCCTCTTTGCTGACATGGGTAGAACGGTGTAAATGATGAGGTGAGATTCCAAAATTAGATGGCACAGTGCTGTTTTACACAAAGCTCAGTTATGGATACTAAATGTGAATCAGCCATGGCTTGTTTGCCATTATGTGTGAAACATAAAGTGGAATCAATTAACATAAAGACAATGTTTGTCAATAATTTGTTCAGAGAATATAACCTTAATTTTCTAAGTTTAACCAAAACATAGCTTAAACAACAGGATAATAGTATTTCAAATGAGTGCACTCCACCTGCATATAGTTTTAAGTATAACCCTAATGCACATGGAAGAGGTGGATATGTCAGCTCTTGGTTCTCTATATTAGGTTCCCTCCCCAGTCCTTGGTTCCCCAGTCCTTGGTTCCCCAGTCCTTGGTTCCCTCCCCAGTCCAAACACATGTTGTAAGCTGATTGACATTTCCAAATTGTCTGTAGTGTGTGAATGGGAGTGTGTGTCCAGGGTATCCCCTGCCTTGTGCCCCGAGTCCCCTGGGATAGGCTCCAGGCTCCCCACGACCCTGTGTAGGATAGGTGGATATGTCAGCTCTTGGTTCTCTATATTACTGTTCATTCACAATTCACATGCTACAATATATAGGCCTCATCACCCATAAACAGACTCAATACTGTCTAGGTCAACCTTGGATTTATTATCACTGATTGGGCAGCCCTTACTAAACATACCAAATTTATACAGCTTGAGTCATGCCTTCAAGTTTCTTTTAATACAGCAGTTGTTAAGCGACTCCTTAAGAATCCATGTCTTGACCCATCTGATCTCTTGAATTACTGTCCAATCTCCAACATTTGTTCTCTAGAACTAAGAGTTTGGAGAAAATTGTCAAAGAAGGAATAACGAGTATGATGTATTTCACTCACGTTTCTGGATGTAAAATAAAGCAAGATCTCAGCTGGCTAAAGTGGTCAGTGACCTACTGTTTGACTCAGGTTGTGAATATGCTTCTGTTTTTGTTCTATTACACTTGAGTGCAGCCTTTGACACTACTGACCATGATAATTTAATGGCTTAAAAACACAGTCAGTTCAGAGCCTAAAAAAAGTACAATGCAGTGCCCCACTATTCTCTCTTTATTGTCTCTTTATATCCAGCTGCCTGGACATGTATTCTGCAAACTTAATATTGGTTTTCATGTCTAGCCTGATATTTCTCATGTTGGCCCGAATCAGCAGCACAGTGATGCAAAATGTAAGACTATATAAAAGATAAAAGATTGTGCCTGCTTGCAATAATGTTGATGACTTTGACCCAGTCTTATTCAAGCTACACTATATACAGATGGGTGACAAATTAAAGAAAAGTGTCTTAGTAAGGTGGTGGACCACAAAGAGTTTCAATGCACCTTGTCACAGATTCGACAAGTCTCTGGAAGTGTACTGGTGGGATGAACACCATTATTCCAAAAGATATTCAATCAATTGCTGTTTTTAATGCTGGTGGAGAGTGCTGTCTAACAAGTTGGTCCAAAATTTTCTATATGCGTTCAACTGGGCTGAGATCTGGTGAATGTGATGGCCAAAGCATTTCATTTATATCATTTTCATACTCATCAAACCAGTCAATGTGCCCTCGTACCCTGTGGATAGAGACTACTCCTATCAGGATAGAAATGTTTCATCATAGCATAAAGGTGATTAGTCTGAATAAACTTGTATTCATTTGCAACTAGTTGCAGTACTTCCTCTAAGAGGACAAATGGACCCAAACCATGCAAGCAAAATGCCCACCCTTAATCTTACCTAAAGTGTAATATGGCATAATGGATAATCTACCTGTAGATTATTAATCTATAGGTAGATTATCCATGTCATATTACACTTTCAGTAAGATTAGGTTTATTCAGACTGTCAATATCATATCTTTTTAAATAAAACAACAAATAGAACGACCGACTCAACACTCTTGCTGCAGTGCGATGGAGCAGATGGAGGCATGCCTTGGCTGGTGAAGCTGTCCTTGAAAGCCAAAAATTTGAATTCCAGTTATCTTTATACTAGTTATTGGTGGGCATTTTATTAAAATCCCACTGCTTTTCTATTACACACTCTATTCAACAGACAGCCTGCTTTTGAACATACACATGCATACAAAGAATATACAGATATTAAGAAATACAGTACAGTACATGTCAATATGGAGTCTTAAGCATAAAGCAGATGTAAGCACTGTGAAAGCATAATATGTTTACTTAGGTGTAAGTGTGTCTATAAGGTTGACAAAGGTGATAAAAAATTGCAGATGAAGTGGGGGATAAACTGTATCCATGTCGGGCATCCAAAAACAGTTTGCAGGTGAAAGAGCACAGTGCGGATCAATGAGCAAACTGGTGTGATTAAAGTGAAGGTGAGAACCAGTGTCCTCTTATCTTTACTCAGATTGGGCACATGCAGGGCACCATGCAGTCATGTTCTCATTAGGTTTCAGAGTCACACTCAATATTCAGCAAACTCTACCATTTCTGTTTCTGATCTCTCATTGACCTAGGTCAGCTTTTTAGATTTTATAGCAATTTTGCAGTTAAAACTGCCCAATAGATTTTATGTGCATCACAACCATTAAATAAATAAATAAATAAATAAATAAATTTATGGAAATACACACACAATATCCTTTTTAATTTTTTTTGGAATTTGACTAGAACTAACATCACCATTTTGGTTCATAATAGACTATCAAACAGAATGCTTGGACTTCTTACAGTGCGCCATAGACTTTACAGATGAATGCTTCTTTTAGTGACGATGGTTAATTACACTGGTTAGCACTGTTGCCTCGCACCTCCAGGGTTAGGGGTTCGAATTCTGCCTCCCCATGTGTGTTTGCATGTTCTCCCCGTGCTTCGGGGGAACTCCGGCTTCCTCCCCAGTCCAAACACATGTTGTAAGCTGACTGACATTTCCAAATTGTCCGTAGTGTGTGAATGGGAGTGTGTGTGTGTGTCCAGGGTATCCCCTGCCTTGTGCCCCGAGTTCCCTGGGATAGGCTCCAGGCTCCCCACGACCCTGTGTAGGATAAGCGGTACAGAGAATGGATGGATAATCACACTTGTCTCAAGGTCAGCAATTTTTAATACCCACATCACTTAGTTATTCATGTGTGCATCCAAACCAATAGGAGGACAATAACTATTACTGATAATAATACATACGCCTAAGACATAATCATAGAAACATATAATAGACAAGGACTGGAAACACTATGAGAACAAATTGGTCAGAAAAGGAAAAAAAACCTGTGTCTTTTTCTGCCTAACCTACCACTTCCCAGCACAATACGTACACTGATAAAGCAGTAAAGGTGAGAAACCTGTAAATCTTTTAATCCATTTAATCTGAACAGACACAGAAAAATCAAAACAATTAAGCCCAACAGTGGGATAAGTGCTAGTACTCAGGAGTGCTACAAACACTAGTCACAATGCAGTAAATAAAATTATGAAAATATTTTAAAATAATTTGATAACAATCATATACATTAAGGAAGATTAACAATCACAGGTGCACTCTCTCTCTGTCTCTCTCTCTCTCTGTCGCTCTCTCTCTCTCTCTCTCTCTCACACACACACACACACACACACACACACACACACTTACATACACATATGACTTATGTGTTGAGGGTATTGTTACATCTCAGTGTTTATTTCTGCACAGCTCCCTTCTGCACAACACAATCACCACTTTAGGCTGCACCTGTGACTCTCAGTTTTTCAAATCATGGCAACTGCATAAGAAAATGTGTTACTGTTCCAACTAGTGTCATCTTCAATCAACATCTTGCATATAACTCCGTTTCTGCAGCATAGTGGCTACCTTTGTGTGTGTGGATCTCATGGTCTCTTGATTGAACTATAGAGCAAAAATATAAAGAGCATGGAGGACTGGGAATGACTGCTCTAGAAGCAAAGGTTAAAATATTTTGGGAGATAAGGCGAGGTGTTAACTATGACTGTGTGTGTTGCATCTGTAGTGCTGGCAAATGAGGCCACACTAACAGCCTACATGATAAAATAGGAACTTTTAATGGGGGTTTAGCACAAGGGGTGAACATCTGTTTGCAACCTTTAATGTGTCAATGAGTCACACCATACTGAGAGGCAAATTTCACAACCTTTCTTTTCCTCACTATGCCTATTAGAGACCTGAACAAGATCGTGTAAAGTTAGGGTCTGAACAAATACGCTAAAGAAGCTAAGGATGGATCATTTCATTCCCTCTTAGTTCCTGTGAAGAACTCGACTACCATTTTGTATGCAGATCATAATTATAAAGCTTATTACTCTGCTAATAATTGTTTTCAATTTGGCAACAGGTTTTCTAAGATTTTCATATACTGTAAATACTCTAATAATACCAAATAAAGATATATATTGTACAATTTATTAAAAAATGTTATAAAGTTATAACAGATTACAGATACAAATTGATACAATAACCATTTTAACCCATTAATAATGACTTTTGGTAATGATTGAGACATAGCTCTTTTTTTATCTGGGCAAGAACTGACATTTATTAAAAGAACTGGTAAATGAAATGATCTAAGTTATGACCACTACACTCTAATTCACTTCTGCTTCCTCACCTGAAATTCTTGATGATCCTTGATCCTTTAGATTCTTGATGACTGCACAAGACTCATGACATTGTCTTGTCATGATGATACCTACTCTTTCCTATTAGAATACCTTTGTAATAGTATTGTATAGGTTAGAATATTGAAAATAATCCTTAATGTTAGCACCATGTTGCCATTTGAAATGTTACAATCCCACAGTAAAGGTGCAGAATTTTTCACCAGAGCAATTTCCCAATTGCACTTTGCTATTCAGCATATCAAAATCCACTTTATTCTTTGCTGGTCTGTAGAACATATTGGTGTTAAACTGATAATTTACTGCCAATGTGTAAATGCAGTTTGACAGAAATTTTTTTTTTTTAATTATTATTTTATTTTCTATTTCCTCGTCCAGATATCATACATAAATAGCTGGACCATCTATTTAAAGTGAGCAGCCAGAATGTAGAAAGCTATTTTAAGGCTCAGCACTTTTACAGTCTATGTGCCCTTTCTGTGCTGATCCCTTCTTCTATGTATTCAAGGATTTAGCTCATGTCAAGGGAAGTAATTTCAGCTTTGAGATTATTAAAGGAAAGAAGACTAACATAATCACCTCAGAAGACAAATGTCAGTTAAAAATCTCTTTAGTCCTGTTAATCCTCAGCCAAACATCAGATATTATTAATGATCTTTAATGCTATAGTAAGCTTCAATTTGGGCCATGTTCAGAGTTGAGTTCATTTCAGTGTATCTAGTATCTTGATGCTACATTAAGTTGTTTGCACAAATAACTGTAGGAATACACTATAAAAAAATAAAATGGAAAATAATAGAGTGTGCTAGATCAACTTCTTGCAACGATTTATAGACTCAGATGTTTATTTGAATGCTTTGCTTGCCTTCTTCTGTCCTCCATAGACTCTGTTTATTACGTGTTTATTAGTGTAGTGCTCCTAATCTTCTTCGGAATATTATTCCAGAAATCATGGATGAAAATATCTTCCACCATTTTTATCTATGTGCTAAAATTATGGGTTAAACTTTTTATACATGACAAACATGAGATTGGAAAATTATGTAGTAGTTTCTATGTGTCACATAGGGTTAGCATAGGTTTTATTTTGGTTATGTTTCTCTAATGATACAATTTTTAATTTTATTTTATTTATTTATTTATTTTTTAGAAATGTTACTTTCTAAAATCAAATTATAAACCAGCATGTAAACCAGGGTTACCCCAAGAGTTAAGAGTTGCCTTCTTAACCCTTGCTTTTTGTTATTTAACGTCATATTTCAAGTTTCTATCCTCTATCCTTTCTATGTGAAAATTTCTTTTTTTGGTAGTTTATAAAGGGAAAAGCTTACTCAAATAATTTTACTGTCTCATCTATTCAAGTTCACATGGAAATTTTATGTACAGGCACTCCCCTGCTTGGAAGATAATAGCAAAAAAAAAAAATTTTTTTTACTTTCTTAGGCTTTAATATATTTCTTTGCATACTTGACCATGGAATTATACATCTATGGTATTAATAGTATCCTTAATTTGTCCACTGAAAAAAGTATGCTACGACAGTAACTGATATGGGAGAATGAGGGCTAATAAAAACTCTAGGCCAAGATGGTATATAAAGTCAGCAACAAACAAATATTTTGATGATAAACCATTAAGCAATCAAATACAAAATTATTTTAATAAACATACTAAAGGGTGCAAATAAATGGCCAGTGAGAGGCACCATTTTGAAGGATACTGGTGTGGTGAATTCAGAAGTCAAATGGTTGTAATTGTGAACAAAAATCTTTAATAACAAGTTAATAAGTTAAAAAAAAATAAAATAAAAAAAATGCTCAGAATTGCAAATCAGAAAGAATTAACAAAACTTTATAATGACCTATATGCTCTTATATAACTACACTCTTACATAACTCTGCTAACAACAAGAAGCGGGGGTGTTAGAAGGTGAGAGTTGTAAAGTTCGGAATGGATTTGCAGCTGGAGCGGTGGCTCTTGAATCAGGAGTGGAGCTGGATTTGACAGCAGGAGCAAGACTTGGAGCAAGAATGTCATCAATCATACATAGGCCACACCTGACAATGAAGTCGTGTTGATTCTTTAAAATAATTCTTTGCATGTGTTTAGTTAGGGGGACAGGGTGGTTTAGAGAGCTATTGCCTTGCACCTCTGGGGTTGGGGGTTTGAATCCCATGCACACCCTATGTGTGCAGAGTTTGCATGTTCTCCCTGTGTTTTGGGGTTTTCCTCCCCCAGTCCAAACACATGCATTGTAGGCTGATTGGCTCTTCCAGATTGTCTGTGGTGTGTGCATGATTGTGCCCTGTGATGGGTAGGCACCCCCACCTTGTGCCCCGAGTCCCCCCCCCCCCCCGGGATTGGTTCCAGGCAATAGGCAGCTGAAACGAGAGAGAGAGAGAGAGAGAGAGAGAGAGAGAGAAAATGATAAATTCTGCCAGCTTTCACTAAGAACTTCCAGAAATAGTAAACAGTGTAACAGAGTGATCATTAAAGGTTGGCTCACAAGCAAAACTTTGAAAAAGCAAGACTTTGAAAAAATTAAATGTCATACACAATCTTAAATAGCACATACATAATGAGTATAAAATGAAGCAGATAAATGTAATTCATTAATTGTACGCTGCCCCTTTAAGAGTAAAGCGAGAAGAGTTCTGCTATTAACCAATCAGAAGAGAGCACGTAGACAGATTGGAAGAGTGAAGAAATGAACACAAGGAAAAAAGTTACTGGGATAATAGTGAGAAAAAAAGTGTGATTTGAGCTTAAAAAAAGTCTAAAAAGAGTACTGTTTTGCATTTTTATAAGAGTTTTCTGAGTTTTTCCTGGGTTTTCCTCGCGCGGGCTGTGAGAGTGGCGTTGCAACAAAATCTGCTCATCATCGCCTGGAAACAAGATGGCGAGCCACTATGAAGGTATTATTGGAGCAAAAAAAGCCTGAGCACCTGTTACAGTGGAATTTGGAGTTGCAAACTTGTAGAATTTTTTTTTTCTCTCCCACAAACACAACGCAACAGCTTTTCAAATTCTTCATTGTAGGTGCACAAATCCTGTTCTACTAATCACAAATGAAGAAACTCATGCTCACATTTTTGCTACAGTTGCTGCAGTGAATATGGTGCAGAACACATTCACACACCTGAATCAAAAAAAGGTGAAGTCATGGACAAATTTTGAAAATCTGCAAATCAGGATGTGAATTCATGCAATGGGAGTTGCACACCTGTAGAATATTTTCTCACAAGTACGATTTTTCCTTGGATATTTTTCCAACACAAACACAAGTCAGTAACTACAACTGTTTGAATCTGTTGCCAAGCATCTCAAATGCTGTTTTTCACTCACAAAACACAGGTTCCACATGCTCTCACTTTTGTACCACATATCTCTGTGAAATGTGGAGCAAAAGTGATTTGTGCACCTGTAGAGGGCGGGCACTGTTCAGAGATCAGAGAACTTTTGGCCAATCAAAGGAGCTCGTTTGGGCGCCTCTTCCTTCAGGCAACGTCGTCTTCTTGTGCTGGCACCTGATGTTTAAGTTATGTTTTTTTTTCTGATATCACCCACCATTATACTTTTGTTTGTAGTTTAAATATGCGTGCTGGTCAGCTATGTTGGTTAGCTCCTAGTTAGGTTAGTTCCTCTTGCTTCCCGAAAGGAAAGCTAACGTTAGGCAACATATTACACTGTTAAGAAGAGCTAATGTTAGGTAACATATTACACTGTTAAGAGGAGCTAATGTTAGGTAACATATTACACTGTTAAGAGGAGCTAATGTTAGGTAAGATATTACACTGCTAAGCTAACTTAACAGTGTAATGTTATTTAACGTTAGCTCCTCTTCCTTCCTATAAGGAAAGCTAATGTTAGGTAACTGTTAAGTTAGCTTGCTGTCCACTCATCTCTCGTTAGTCAGGGAAAGATACCCTCATACTAAATTATTGATTGCCAGCGTTCATATTTAAACTATTTTGCTTTATTTAACCATTTGCTTTATTTATTTTTGTTTACTGTTGTGCCAGTAACATTGCTGCATTGAATCTTTCTGCATTCTTCTTCTTTTTTTTTTTTTTTTTTTTTTTTTTTTTTTTGCCTTGTAAAAAGAATATTCATTACAAATTACTTCAGGTAAACCAGCTAACTTACCATTATGGTCTGAAAGAACTTCCAGAAATAGTAAACAGTGTAACATAGAGTGATCATTAAAAGTTGGCTCACAAGCAAAACTTTGAAAAAGCAACACTTGAAAAAATTAAATGTCATATACAATCTTAAATAGCACATACATAATGAGTATAAAATGAAGCAGATAAATGTAACTCATTAATTGTACGCTGCCCCTTTAAGAGTAAAGCGAGAAGAGTTCTGCTATTAACCAATCAGAAGAGAGCACGTAGACAGATTGGAAGAGTGAAGAAACGCGCACAAGGAGAAAAACGTTACTGGGATAATAGTGAGAAAAAAAGTGAGATTTGAGCTTAAAAAAAGTCTAAAAAGAGTACAGTTTTGTATTTTTATAAGAGTTTTCTGAGTTTTTCCTGGGCTTTCCTCGCACGGGCTATGAGAGTGGCGTTGCAACGAAATCTGCTCATCATCGCCTGGAAACAAGATGGCGAGCCACTATGAAGGTATTATTGGAGCAAAAAAACCTGAGCACCTGTTACAGTGGAATTTGGAGTTGCAAACTTGTTTTTTTTTTTTTTTTTTTTGTCATTTTCTTGTCTCGTAAAAAGGATATTCATTACAAATTACTTCAGGTAAAGCAGCTAAGAATTCAAACTTACCATTATGGTCTGTCTGTTCAATTTACAGAACCTAGAATACTGGTCCATAATACCCTCAACTTTACTTACCTGATACTAACTCTTATCTGTAACCTCTTTAGTCCTCTGAGGATAAGCGTTACAACATTCTGTATATAGCAGCTTCCATGCAAGGTCCAGCTAGAGCACCAGTGCACACGAGTTTGGCATTGTTTACTGCCAGACCTTCAGAGAAACAGAATTTCAGCAACTGTCAGTAAAGGATAGGCCACCTCACTCTGTTGCTTCTGCTTTTGTCCCTTATTCAATTCAATTCAATTCAATTCAGTTTTATTTGTATAGCGCTTTTAACAATGGACATTGTCCCAAAGCAGCTTTA
>CM075029.1:11747987-11763890 GCA_037576675.1 Pangasius sanitwongsei | reverse complement strand
TTGTGGTGGTGTATAGAGCCAAAAATGTTAGAATTGTGTCGATGTCCCAATATTTATGGACCTGACTGTATGTTTTTCTTCTTCAGTATGGAGCAACAGTAAAAGGTCTGTGAATCTGTTGGATTCTGATGAAGAGATGCCAGCTCCCCTGAACATATTCCAGAAGCCATATTCATTGTTCCTTGCCACCTTTGTAAATAGCTGGATAGTTACTCACCTGCATTTTTGAATGTGTTCATAAACCTTATGCTATTGGTGTCATATGGGGACATAATGTTTTGACTCATTTCCCTTTGGTGGGGTTAAAACCATCAGTGCTTATCTTATATGCCATTAGGTTTTAGTGCTAAGCAGGATTGACCATTACTACTGAGACAGGGTGATTGGGCTATGTTCACGTTACTTGGTTTAGAGGCCTGGCAAGCTAGAATGACCTCTTTTTCTTGGTCAGCTTGTATTTCAGGATGAGAGCACTCTTCTTCCTTCTCACTATACTTTCCACTTTTTTGTTTTGGCAAAGCTTGAGTGATATATGACGCAGCCTGTTCTGCAGCACAGCACTAAAACTCTTCTCATTGTGTTCAGCACTTTCAGGTAATTCACTGCTCAACCAGGCATGTCATATGACTGAGCCTTGCACGTTGGATGGATAATGTACCATCACGAAATGCCAAACTTGCCCTCAAAAGTTGCCCAATTGTTAATAAAACCCACAAACTTTTCCCATCACCACTTGGATATCTATCAGGTCAGTAAACAGAACCTGTTGTAATGCTATAATGGTGATGTTTACCTGACACACATCTACTGCTGTGGCTCCTCCAACCCTCCAGGACTGCCTGATTTAGTGAAAGTTAGAATAGTTTAATTAGAGTTACCATTACCAAGGATTATATCACTTTCAAGGTACAAGGTAGTCTATTTATAAATGGTATTGCTTAATATAGATTAAGCTGAGGTGCCTAACATTTGTTGCACCAGATAAGTGAAGAAAAAATTTCCTCAGAAGTTGATAAATGTCAAGCTGGCATTATGCTAACATGGCTTGATGGAGAAATACTTAATATATTTCAATAGAGCACATCAGGTGTTGACTTGAACAGCAAATCTGTTTACAATGTTTTGTTAAGACAGTGTTTGTTACATATTAAAACGTTTTCCTATAGATGTTAAAAAAGTATAAAAAAATTGATAAATCCGAGAAAATCAGTTGGATGTGCTGGACAAACAAGTCCGATCCATGGAGGCCCCACCTCGCAACAAACAGGACTTAAAGGATCGGCTGCTAACCACTAATACCCCACAAGACCTGCCATTTTGGAGATGCTCTGACCCAGTTGTCTAGCCATCACAGTTTGGTCCTTGTCAAAGTTGTTCAGATCCTTACGCTTGCCAATTTTTCCTGCTTCCAACACATCAATTTCGAGAACTGACTGTTCACTTGCTGCCTAATATATCCCCCTTGACAGGTGCCATTGTAACAAGGGTCAGTGGTTTTAATGTTATGGCTGATCTGTGTGTGTGTGCGCGTATGTAATATAATATAATAATAATATGAAGGATCAGCCACTATATATTGCGGAATACATGGAGTTTGTTTAACTACCTTTGTACACACTGTTACCTGAAAAAGACACTGCCATTAGATAATATGTGTAGTATTGTTCTGATTTGAGGAGAACAGGAAGTTGATAGGAAGGAGCAGAGCAAGCCTTCTAGGGTCATCTGGTCAGCAGTACCTCCTTCTTGAAATCCCCCATGAATCTCCAGTCTCTTTCTTAACACCTGTACTTGCAGCTCAGGAATATAGCAGCATGTTTTCAAAGCATAGACAGTGTTATCTGGCAGGTTTTTTGTGAAATCTTCCATACACTGTTATTTATTTAAAAAAAATTTAAAAAAAAAGAAGAAGAAAAATCAATATTCAGAAATGCTCTAGGAATGAAGAAAAATGTTGGCACAACATAAGATATGAAAATAATTGCAGCAAACAGAAAAAATGTTTTATCCTTTACTATGTATGTTTTACCATTCAACTTAAATTGCTATAGTCAGTAAATGAGTGTAACTCTGTAAGTAATTCTTTATTGTCATTGTAACAGTGGATGTACAACGAAATTGAGTCAACCTGTCACTTTGAACAAAAAATATTGACATATGGTGAACAAAGCAGTGGGTATGACGAATCTATGCACTGTAAAACCCAATGAGTTAGCAGTTTGAGGAAACCGATTGCCTTAAACCGTTTAAGTTTTAAAACCAATATGTACGAGTATTGTGAACTTATTTGCATTTGAGTCAAGTGTACTTACATTTTAGTGCTGTCAGCCAAACATTTAAAGTATTCTCGGCTTAAAGATTTTAGTTTATTTCATCAATTCAATTCATTAAGCAAACATAATTAATATGACAAATGGTTTAAGGAAACTACTCGCCTTTTATTATTTTATTATGTAATGAAACTGCAAAATATTGTTACTCAAATTACTCAGTATAGGGTTGCACAAGAACATAGGTATAAAGCAATGATGACCAAAAAGGGTGGTATTGTTAGACAGTATTTATTGAAATAAACATGTAAGAAAATTAGCAAGTTCCTGCCTATGCTTTACAAATTTATAATCAAATTTCTAAATTACAAAAATGGTACTGAAAAAGCCACACTGGCAAGATTATGTGATGATGAATAAAACAAAATCACTGGGCTTTGTGATGATTTAGTGAATTCCTGAATAATTACAACAGACTTTAAATCAAAATCCATTTTAACAGACTGCAGGATTATACACAGGTAGGTCAAATCACTCTACTGTCTCTAATAAAGTGAAAATGGTGAAAGATCAAACATTGAAAATTCAAGAGAAAACTCTGAACTAATCGTGTTACAGGAAAAAACTCAAGTTTTTAAGTGCATGCAACTTTGGCCTGACCTTTCCATCATCAAGATTCATCAACACTTTCTGGATGAACTAAAAAAAAAAATTATGTCCGCTGTTTTGAGTAGCTAATGTGAGGGGCTTGGCAGACATCACCACCTCATCCTCAAGGACAAGAAACACGTCCAGTGGGTTGACCGGAAGCTTTCCCTCAGCTATGGTCGCAACTGCTCCCTTCCGTGACTGGTCAAGCTCCTCTTCCTAAATGTATTGAAATAATCTTTGTCAATTTCAATGTGAATTCTACTCACTTGTTCATCATAGGCTCTTAGTAGTGCAGCCATCTTGTTGCCAGAGGCACCTCCCTTCACTGCCTTTGCACTGTAAAGATTAAGAAGCTGTGGAGTGTGCTTGTCCAGGGAGGAGTAAAACATCATCTGAAGTTTTTGGTTGTTGATGCAGTGGAACTGCAACAATAAATTATTTGAAAATATGTCAGAAGACAAGAATGTTCTATCCAAATGCCATCCAGAAGAAATACAAAAAAAAGTGTACATTTTCACAGTGCTTTTGTACTCTATAAGTTCCTAAGTCTCCGAGCAATGCAGGGTTCAGCAAAAGGTTAAGAGGTGTGCTTAATAACAGCATGAAACCAAGACTAGTTATAAATAAAACTGTGCCTCAGTAAACAGAGCTGGCCATCTTGACTTCATCTCCTTTACTGACAGACTGGACTCTGCAATTTCTTGTTAGACAATTTATCAGCATGACATCATGGTCCTTCATTTTTACTTCATCCATCATTTGTAGACATAAAGCTTCCAAAGTAGGTGTGTCTGATCCTTGAGGAAAGTTGAGGAGAAAGTTGACTTCAGCTTGTCTAGGGCATTTAATATTGGCAAGGGTGTGTTCTGCGTCCAGATTGCTCCTGCTACAACCTCTGTCATTTCCGCTCTCCTAAGTTTGCTCCTATAATTGCCCATTTTTGAATTTTAAGGAAACTCGTCTGTGACCCACTTTCCTTTAAACAAAGGTGTTTGTTCACCAGGGCTTCTTCTGCTTTGGCAAACTCTGTCACTTGGATATGCATTGAAGATGTTTTTGTTTTGATGAGCTGCACAGTAGCTTTGTAGGGACGTTTGTCAATGTTCTCGAGATCACAGTGCATTTCTGAACTCAGGATCTTCAGACTGCAGCCTAAGCTTTGCTTTCAATTGCAATAAAAGGACGCTGACTGTCAAGGCAAGATGGCAAAGCAATTTTGTGGGTAGTGATAGGATCTATAATCACCCTCAGCTTGAAGGTGTTATCTGAGGCACTCATGTTGACATGGAATCTGTAAGCAACAAAACGCATGCACAATCAAAATGTAATGCACAGCAATATGCTTTTTTGTGGTATCTAATCAACAAAAACCCCACCTGTCAATCAAGACATTACACAAAATGAAGATGTATTAACAATCTACAATCATAAAGTCACTTACAGTTCGCCCTCTGATCACTGGTGTAGTGGTCAGCACTACTACAGTCTACAGCTGTTTATCCAGAAGTTGGAAGAATGTCTTATGGGTAAGGAGTTATCACTTCTGTACCACGTAGGCAGTCAAAGGAATATTGTCATGCAGTTTACATGATGACTCTCACATTCTCACAATGAACTTTCCTCCATGCTCTACATAATTTCATTTAAAAATCCTGAGCACAGAATGAACACAGTTATTGATCAATAAAATGTGCTTTTCTCATAAAACTGAGACAACCCGCCATGCAAACGAACATGCCGGGCATAAAAAGAGCACCTAGAATGATCACATGATCTGCCGAGTAAACTGTGTTACTGTCAGTGATGCTGGCTATAGATGCCTGTGCATTTTCAGGCCATGTGGCTACTAAGAGTTTCCGCTTTGTGGTTTGCATTACAGGAAAGGTAATATGCCAACATTTTTTGGTGTCTTTCTGCAAGCGTTTTCAAAATGTTCTTGAAGTTGTGTGTCATGTACAATCTTTTTGAAAACTTTGTGTTTGCCCTCAAACTTCATGGTCCAGAGATGTACCAAAGGACCAAAACACTTAATAAGGTGAGGATAACACTCAATGTAATAATGCTTGGGGCATAATGGAAAGCTAGGGAACACTTCCTGTTGAGCAATCTTGCATGGAAAGTACTGAAGTGTCTCATCATCAAATGAATGGCACACAGATAGCTCAACTATGTCCTTCAAACCCATCAAAATTTTCCATCACCTTCTGAGACAGAGAATCTGATAAGAACAGGTAATAATCTCAGCAAGGCGTGGTTCTCATGGCCATTTCTGCCTATAGTGCACTGTGTTGAAAAATTTTTGAGAACTGGATGACATTGGTCAGCCTTGTCAGAATGTTCGTAAAGGAAGGACACAATTACCTTACTGAGATCATCTAAAGAGAAACATTTCTAAGCAATCAAATCCTTTAAGAGCAATCTTGACAGGAACAACACCTTCAAACATATTATGTAAGATATTAGGTGGAAATCCTGTGATTGGATGGAAATATGAGATGGAATCAGACAAAGCATAACTACTCTTCACCCCATAATCAGTATGATCCCCGTCCCTTAGAAGTTCTTGGACTACAGTGTCATGGTTGTCTTTTGACTTCAACTTCCAATTACCAGTGCTCACTTTTGTAGTCTGGATGTCTTAGTACTGAGGCAAAACCTGCAGCAGTAAGAGGAATTGAAACTCTCTTTGAAGCCAGCTAAGCTATGTGCAGCAAGGTTGTCTGCCACAACAGAAAACACTGTGCCTCTCACACAGTCACTGAGAGACTCAGTTTAAAATCCATCAACTTCAAGAGTTCTGAGGTCATTTAGTAAGGGTTCAAAAACCCTGGCATAGCCAATATGTCTCATGTCATTAGAATTGCATAAAAGAGCAAGTTGTATGGTGTGAAGTGCAGAGCGAAGCTTAGCTGGAATGTTGGCTAATGTCCAATACACTGAACACACATTGTGTATTTTTGTGAAGCCCCAAGAGGATTTGAAGCCTCAAAATCATTGATAAACAGTATAAGAACAAACTTTAGGTTCTCATTTGAAAGGAGGGGATTTTCTTTAAAGTAAAGTGCATCTTTCACAGAAAGTTGCACACCTTCCGTCTTGTGATGGTGAAGTCTCTTGCATTTGTGAGAATTGAATATCAAGTAGATATTTGTCTGAAAATCACAATTTTTTAAAAGATACAACACAATCTCATTTTTTTCAAATGACTTCACAGATAAGATAAAGGACAATGGAAGACTGATACTAAGGTCTTTTTATGACCATATGTCTTTTTGTTTTCAGAGTGAAATCTTGTCAGGTGTATCTTGAGGGAATTATACATTGTGAATGTGCACAAGTAACCTTCATACAAACAAGGTATAGGACAAACTGTTGAATATTGTCGATGGTTAAGTCTGTAATGTTTTAAAATACAGAGTCTGACAGAGCAGACAAATGGGCATAGCTTAGATTTCCAAAGAAAGGCAATGATCTGTTATGAACAGCTTCAAATTGAGATAGAAACTGCCAAGAGCAAAGGTTAACATCAGCAAAGCTAGTTATATTCTTAAATGCAATTGTTAAAACTGATATAAACCAGCACTTAAAGTTTAAAATTAATCTAGAACTAGCATGCATTGGCTGTTGCTTTTTAAGATTCTGCCGAGTGAGCGGTGGTTACTAAAACTGTGGGGGATGGACAGTCTCCAGTAAAAATGTGTGGGATTCCTCTACTTCTATCCAGCTGTGAAGAAGCACACAGATATCAGTATTTTAACATGGCATTTCATTTCCTCATAAGAACATTGTGGTTTAAGCACATTACTGATTGATACTGACAAACGCTTTGAAGCAAGAGCACGTTAGCGCTTTGCATCTTAGCTAGATAACGTTACTCGTTGGTTATCGTTAAGTTAAAGAGGTTAGACAGTTAATCATTTGCATTTAAAAAAGTTTAAAACTGGTCTAAGGTATGGATGAAGTACCTGTTAATTCTCTTCACAACGTGTTCTGTTTCTTCAAGTGAGTGATCTGTGGAGGATGGGCACTTTGTACAGTTTCTGGTAAAAAGGGAAAAAAGTGTGATTTCTTTTGCCTCTTTCCAATTGTGAGGAAGTTTACAATTTGTGGACCAAAAGAAGGAATTCAAAAGGGTGCATTTAATAATCTTACTCAGCCCGCAAAGTACTATGTATTTACTCATTGTACATGTAAATACATCAGAGATGTGGTGGGCTCTGTACTAAAAAAATGTTGTTGTTTTTTTCACTATTAAATCTAGCCTTCTACTTTTAAATTGTGGAACACACCATCAGCACACCATGTGTACAAGGCCATATAAGGCTATTCAAAAGTCATTTCTGGGAATAGAATAACTGATTCAAATTGAGTTCTGCTTAATATAATCTGTTATTGAGTTCACATAACTTTTTTTCTATTAAGTGAAAATTTTTCTAATATTTGAGTAAAATTAACATTAGGTTTTACAGTGTTGAGCATGCACATCAAGGAAGAGCCACCTGTATTTTACCAAGTCATGGCCAAATATGGCTGGAAGTATCTTCAGTAAGTTAATAACCAACATTTCACCCAACAGCAACAGATAATGAAAAAATCCATATTGAAGTCACATATTGAAAATGAGACCTAAGCAATGTGCAATAAACATAGATTTCCATAAAACACATTAATAAGTTGGCATTTAGCTAGATAGTTGGTAGGCTTAGTTAGCCAACATTAGCAAGTTAGCTAGCTAGTTACATAAGCTAATGCAATTCCTCAATGATTCCATAGTGCTTTATTCATCTTGGCTAGCTGTGGTTTTGGTCCACTTCTAATCTAGCTAACATGAGTTCAAAGCAACAAACCAAAGTTTGAACAGACTTCAGTAACACTAGTCGTTTCAAGCACAGCTACACCAGCAATATTGCTTCTGTGACTGTCTAGTCAGTTAACTTGCTCTCTGCCTAGAGTACCATGAATCCTGTTTGCTAGAAAGACAAATAACTATCTAGCTAGACAAGTTAACAATAGCAAACATTGTTTTTTGTTAATCCTACCATTGGAGTTGCCACAGACACTTTCCTCATCCATGGACCTCCTCTGCCCTCTATCTTCTAAACCCAGGAAGATTTCCTTGGCTATCGGATGTGTTATGCAGCAATCGGAGAGAATTAAGAACAGCAGAGAGAAAGTGGAAGAAATCACAACAAATAATCACAAGATCCTCACAAGCTCAACATCTGTTCTTCACTACTCAACCCACCGGCCCCTCCTGCTCTGACCTCCCTGACTGCTGAAGACTTTGCCACTTTTTATGATGAGAAGATTGAAAAAAATCTGCCAGACCCTCACTTCTACCCCAACTCCTACACTACACACGGAGGATTCTCCTTCTCTGGCACATTTTTCTAAACTAGCAACAGAAGAGATCCTGCAAGTCATCTTGTCCTGCAATCCTACCACCTGCCCATTGGATCCAATCCCTTCCACAATTTTCCAGACCATCTCTCAAGACCTCTTCCCCTTCATCACCGATATCATCAGTGGCTCGATAACATCTGGTCATGTACCAGTCTCATTCAAGAGAGCAAGAGTTATTCCCATCCTGAAGAAACCCAGTCTGGATCCCTCTGACACCAGCAATTACCAACTGGTATCACTTCTCTCTTTTCTTTCTAAAACCCTTGAACGAGCTGTCTACAAATCAACTCTCTCTCTATCTCTCACAAAACAATCTCCAAGATCCCAATCACTCTGGCTTCAAACTGGCACACTCCAGAGAGACTGCCCTCTTGGCAGTCACTGAGAAGCTACATCCTGCAAATTGCAGCTAGATCAGCCAAACTGTCTTCAGTCCTCATCCTCCTTGACCTGTCAGTAGCGTTTGACACAAGAATCTCTTGTCCACCCTCATAAGTCTAGGAATTCATGGTGCAGCATGGCAATGGTTTGCTTCCTACCTGGAAGGTCGGTCATATCAGGTGACATGGAGGGGATCCACATCTGCTCCCCGCAGACTCTCCACTGGTGTCCCACAAGGCTCAGTACTTGGTCCTCTTCTGGTCTCCCTCTATACTCGATCTCTTGGTGCGGTCATATCCTCACATATCCCCATGGGTTTTCATACCACTGCTATGTGGATGACACTCAACTCATCCTCTCCTTCCCTCCCTCAGACACTCATGTTTCTGCTTAGATATCAGCATGTCTGGCAGACATCTCATCATGGATGACAGCTCATCAGCTGAAACTTAATAGCAGCAAAACTCAGCTGCTGGTCAGCCCAGGTGATTCATCCCCATGTCAGGATCTTGCGATCTCGCCTTCGGTTACTGCACGCAGCCTTAGGGTAACCATGGACAATCAACTGTCCTAACAGCCGAGTCACTGGCAGTCTTCAGACAACATCTAAAGACTCATCTCTTCCTAAAGTACTTAAATTAGCACTTTGTCTTAAAAAAAACAAAAACAAAAAAACATCTTTGTATTGTTGGAGCGCTTGTTACTATATTACCTCCCCAACAGAGTTTTTGGACTGATGACCTAGCAAACCGATATAAGAATGTATTTATTGATAGAGACTTCAAAGCACTTTCATAAGTCCCTCTGGATAAGGGCGTCTGCCAAATGCCGTAAATGTAATTGTAATCAGTTCCTCAGTCTTGCTTCTAAATGGACCACTTTAACAACTTCCTGATTTGGCAAATGGTAGCTGAAATGTCATGACATGAATCATTTATGATTTCAAGACTCATGAAGTCAACACACCTGATGTCATTGGACAATCACACATAATGGTCTTGCTGTAGATGTTTTTTTCTGCATCTACATGGTCTCTTTCTGTGCTTAATTTTTTATTGTAATTGTGTAAGTTGTTAGCAGAAGGACAGTAGTACTGAACTCCTGAGTACACAGAACAATTGTTAACTAGAACAATATGAAACATTGGGTTAGTGCTTTAACTATAACATGCTAATTAATTCAAATTACTCTAACAAACATTTATGCAATATAAAAGGAAATAAATAGGAGCCTTTGTATGCAAAAATAAATTATTTCCAAGCCTCACAGCCTCAGTAAGAAAACAACTGATTTCACGAACTTCTCAAAAAGTGCACATCTCTTTTAAAATAAATAAATAAATAAATAAAAAATAAAAATTAAGTTTTTATTAAGAAGTAGTTGATAAAGACAAAAGCTTAACAAGCTTGTTTTTTGGATTTACCCATCTGTTCCACTGTACGCCTCAGTGTTGGAAAATAATGGAGCATGTGGCAATACTTTGTTTTTATTATTATGAAGGAGTTGACATTTGCAGGATGGCTATGCTTGCAGCTAGAAGATATGTATCAACAGAGTACTACTCTCCCCTCATCAGGTGTCAGTTTATTGCACTAGGAAATGTATGACATACAATTACAAAGTACAACTATCCAGAGCGACTATCCAGTGTCTAATTATTTCATCCAAGTACTCTTCTTGGTATAGTGGTGTTTTGCCAGAGCAGGCAACAAACTCCTGTCTCTCTTGTGTGCAGGCTGTTAGCATTTTTTCCTGACCTGTGATTTTGCCCACTAGACCATTCACCTCCGATGAATGGATGAATGATAGTTTTTTTTTTTAAATGTACAGTAGTGTCAATATCTTTGGCAGAAATTCTGGGTTCAGTGGCAGCATAACATGTTTCACTTGTGGTTCCCAATATATAGAGTGCATGCTGACTGATAACATGCATTTTTTTTTTAACCATCTGGCTGTAGCCAAAAAAAAAACAAAAAACCTGCAAGCCCACTGCAGGATCATAGTGTTGTGTTGGTAGTCAAACATTTAAGTATTAACTAGTTTATGCAAGCTATCAATCAGCTCACAGTGCTCAGATAACGCTACCATATACACCTTTAATACAGAGTCAGAAAAAGATGCTTTTAACTTGACGCTACCAAAAAAAAAAAAAGTTTGTAAGACGTCCTGATAGTGCACTCTCTAGACACCACTCACAATACTTTATTGATGATGAGACTCACTCAAAGTATTGATGCTGTACAGATCCGTTACAGATTGTTCCTATTGAGGATAAGAATCAATAATGGTTTTTTTTTTTTTTTTTTTACTGAGCATGAAAATCACTTAAACTCCCAATAGAGCACAGGTGTGATGAAGCAACTTTCACTCTGTAAAAAATCTAAAAAAAAAAAAAAAACTAAATCTAAGGCTAAGGTGGAGAGTAAGCATGATGTTGCCACTACACAGTTGTCTGCAATGCTGCCAGGTACAACTTTACAGTATACCCCGAAAGAGATGCTTTTAGGTGACTCTACCAAAAAAAAAAAAAAGGGTTGCTCCTAGGGTCAGACAAATAGTTTGAAGATGTATGGCCCAAGGCTTTTGTTTCTGCCTTGTCCATGACATCAACTTCTGCTCTTCTGTAGCTGTGTGTAACTCCTTGTAAATTTGCCAATCCCAGGGTACAGGACTACTGTGAGACATCCTGTCTTCTGTCTGACAGGTCTTAAGGCAGAATGGTCCACAGAAGTGA
This sequence comes from Pangasius sanitwongsei, assembly GCA_037576675.1. NCBI lineage: Eukaryota > Metazoa > Chordata > Actinopteri > Siluriformes > Pangasiidae > Pangasius > Pangasius sanitwongsei. Next base: position 11,752,451 of record CM075029.1, on the reverse strand, counting down.
GTGACTCCCTTAGGGGTTTTTGAAAATGATATACTCTCAGGTTTTTCATCCATACCACCAATGAGCTCTTATTGCACATGAGTCAAGCCTCATGCCACCGAGATGCACAGTCTGTGAAGCAGTCAAGTGCCTCTTTTTGTCCTACTGCTTCTTTGTCTGACAAATCTGTCAAAATACCTGTTTCTCTAGAAGTGAATCCAGCTAGCTGCCATGGGTCTTTCATGTTTGCTGGAATAGTCTATTGACTAGATATTTCATTCACAAATGACTGTTTTTTTAATTAAGCCACTAAGGTACACAAATTAGCACTGGTCAGTGCAATGCACTGAGATCATTGATTCCAAGATGGAGATTTCCACTGACTGGTCCAGATATTAGCAGCAGGTAGTGCAAGCATTGGCAGCTGTACTAAACTAAGTTTTGCACTTCACAGCATTGCATTATTGCTAACACCTCTTGCATTTGTCTCTTGCACTTGGCCTGCTGCCACCTCATTCACGGTGCATTCCAGTTCAGCTGTTTGCTTTATTCCCTACTGTGAAAAGGTACAGCAACTATGGAATTGTGAAATTTCACTTGTCAAAAGAAATAGGCTCCATTTCTTTTCTAATCACAGTCAAACATGGCTAAAATAGTAATAAAGCAAACACTAGAATTACCACACCCACTTCTTTGATGCTATAGAATAAACAGTAACAAAATTAGGCATGTGGCAAGAAACCAAAGGTTTAGAATGCTGTATTTTAGCACCTTGAATACACTTCCTGAACTTCTGGGATGGCAAAATAGGATAAATATTACCTGGAATCCACCCACTAGTTAGGTACTGCAAATATTGCTAATAAAATTGAAGTTCACAAGTGTCCTGTATCTGTTTTCACTATCGGTTTTGAAAAAAAAAATCATTTGACAATACTGGAAGACTTTCTCGTTACTTTTAATGCTTTGATTTTATTACTTCTTTTTAGTTAAGATGGTCTGGTCCCCATCAATAGCACAATACCTTGTGTTGTTGAGTAAGAAAGAGGACCAGCATGGAGTTGCTTAAATGAATTGGTATTCTTCATTTTAATTATATGTTGCAAGCGTAATCACACTAAAATAATTAAAAGGGAATTGGAATTATACGTGATTATTTTATTACAGTTACAGGAAACAACAAAAGTCTCATATTCACAGAAAACAAAATGCTTGGAGAATTGGACATTGACAACTGGAAAGCTAGGCTCAACAGGACTACACTCAGCTGTATTTGATGTAGCTAACCTGGCTGCCAAAAACATCAGAAGAGAACTAAATAACTACACTAGGCTAAACTAAAGAAAACTGATATTCACTAGAACCTATGTGATGATTTGTAGGTATGCGAACAGTCTTACCTGTACTCAGTCCAGTAGTGATGTTAGATTTGATACCGAGGCTCCGAGGAGTGTTTCGGGTAGGTAGATGAAATTACATTGAAGCTCCATATTGAGGCTTGTATTGTTTTCAGAGAATCACGTGATCATTGACATACAAGGCCTCAGTTTCTGTCCAGTCACATAAACTGCTTGGTTTTTGCATGTCAGTTTCAAGTTTCAAAATCCCCTTACTTTATTTTGCTGAGCTGTACCACTAGTTAAACATTATTTTATTGAATTACATTGACAAGATTATTCACACCTATTTGGTATTTATAGCCACACTTTAATAAGTAAATGAGATTATCAGATGATAATCAACATGTACCATTGTAAGGCTTATATCGGACTGAAAGTGTATATAAATGAAGTGTACAGGTGCTTTATCCAAAGCAGCTTAATCAACGCTCTTGAGATTATTGTTCCCATCATTTTTGCAAACCACAAAATCACTGTTGCTGTTTCTGATACTCCGAGCCTTCAACACATCAGCTGCACAATCAGGGAAAAGTCTCAAAGCATCACAAGGCATCATCCACCCATCCTTACAAACCAGGGGAGCTAGCATAAAATGGGAGGAAACTAGCATACAACTGATAAACAACAATAAACAAACAAGCTGTTGATACTAGACACAACAATAAGTTAGCAATAGCAAATGCTAGCACTAACAATCAAACAGCTAAACAAGCTTACAAGCTAGCAAACAGGAAGTAAGTCAATTAGCTAACAAGAAGGCTCCAATGTGCTGCTTTTAAACCAATAGCTCTGCCCCTTTTGGTCAGGTCTCTGTGTTTCCATTGGTTAAGTCATGTCAAACAGGTAATGTCGATTGCCAGATGGGTACAGCTATAGAAGAACATCCATGAAAGGAAGAGCAAACAAAGGGGAGAGAAAGAGCAGAGAAAGCACACAAAAGCAAGTACCCTGACAAGTAACAGTGTCTAAAAAACATGGCTAAAAAATTATACACTGCAGTATAATGTAGATAACCATTTTGCCTTTGTAAGAAGAATAAACACAAACTGCAAGAGAGAAGCAAACAGAACTTTGTTGCAATGGAGGATAATTGTGGCTGTTTCTCGTCTGATCAAAGTGCTCAGTGGGTGGCTTTAGAAGAAAACTGTTAGAACTTCCTGTAAAATACATGTCTCTTTGTCTCTCTGAGTGAAGATATGAGAAACTGGATTGCAAACAACCATGTGTTAGTTTGCATGACAAACACCTTGACTGAAAAAAAACCCACACAAACGCACAATGTCTTCCTTCCACTGACATATGACTCGGGAATCAAACAATCACTTTGACAGGTCACTGTCATTCTGTCACTCATTCAGTGGGCTCTATTTTCATGATTTGCTGGTTAATGTCAATGTGTTGCTATTTTGGATGGGTGCAAGTCAATTGTTTTCATGTTTGCATACTGTTGCTATTCTCATGGTCATAAGTGGATGCGCTGTATTTAAGTAGGTGGAGTGGCACAAAAGGAGGTGTGACATTCAAAATCCGCCAATGAAGCGGAATTTTCAAACTTACTCAGTGCAGATGCAGGGAGAAAACTGCAATTTTCTGACCTCATTTCTTACAACTTGGTTTTGTGGATGTTCATTATTTATGTCTATACTCTTTTATCTATAACAAATAAAAAAAGCTTGTACATTAACTAGTAATTAATTCCACACCAGTCATCCTAAAACTTGTTTGTAACTTAAGTGTAAACTCTATAGAAATACATTTAAAAATAACATCACTCATTAATTTATTTACATAATAGTCAGTGGCTTCAAGGCTGTTTGGATATCAAAGGCATTCCCAGGCAATATTTGATGGTGTCTGCTTAGTTGGTCCTGATCCGTGAAATGACTTCAGTCTCGTCAGCCGTTGCAGAGCTCAGTCTTGCACAGTTCAACAAAGATCATGTTGAAACTCTGGCCATGGTATTAAGCCTGCTTGCCCAAAGTCATTTGAGACTGTGTGGACAGAATACAGTTGAGTCAGTTTGCCCAGAGATTATGGAGAAGGCCTTAGGACTCACTGTACACAATTCTTCAGCAGAGATCTCACTGAAGGTCCAAAATTCGTGTTTTCATCTTGCAATGGTAGACACTAGTCACGTTTACATGGACACTTTTTGTTTCAATCGGAATGAAATCAATCAGATTGTTTAAGCCGATCGCAGTGTTTACAAGAACGCTGAATAAAGTAATTGGGTTGATATGCGCGTTTACATGACAGAATCGGATTTGATCCTCTGACATGCGCACAGTGCATGAATACACGTTTCCTGCCGTTCCAACATGCAGATACTAGCAGCCACTCTCTTGCCATTGCTTCTTTTTTTCGTTTTAAAAAGCAGACTTAACATTTGCCTATTTCAGCTGCTAATTAGAAGACGACGAGTGTGTGATGTTTTGTGTGGTACTGCGTGTATTTATCAAGCAATTAAAATGCCCCTTCCCGAGCCCAGAACAAGGCATCTGTGGATGAGGGTACAAATCAAGGACTGGTGGGACAATGTCGTCTTGCACCACTTCACAGACGAGGAGTGGAAGGAGAATTTTAGGATGACACGACAGTCATTTATGACACTATGCTCAATGGTGGAGGGGTACATGGCACCTGGTGAGGCTACGGTCAGAGCCCTAATACCGCTGACAATGCGAATTGCAATTGTACTGTATAAACTCGGCAGCTGTGCAGAATACCGTGTGATCTCCAATCAATTTGGTGTCCATAAGAGCACGGTCAAGAAATTCATTTACATGTTCTGTAAGGGCATGGTGAGAGGGCCGATAAAGCAGCTGATCCGAGTCCCAAATAAGGAAGAAGCAGTGGAGGTTGCCCGGAGGTTTCAGGAAATGCCCAACATTCCTCAAATAATGGGATTTATAGACGGCACACATATACCAATCCTTCCTCCTTCAGATAGGTACAAAGATTTCGTAAACCGGAAAGGCTGGCAGTCTTACGTTTTGCAAGCAGTTGTTGATCACAAATTATGGTAAGCCAATTAATTATTAATATGATTTATTTTAAAAGTATTTATCCAAAATAATTAAAAACA
>CM075029.1:11719466-11737584 GCA_037576675.1 Pangasius sanitwongsei | reverse complement strand
GAGGATTTATGCTGATATTGCCCAAAAACCCTATTTTGTTCAGGCGTTTCCAAACTTTTGGAGGGCAGTGTAATTATTATTAAATATTCCATAAATCGAGCTTTAACATTAGAAATAGAAGTTGATAAAAATCGGTCACACGATCAGCATCTCAGGGGGGTCACGATGCCAAGGTCTAGGCAGTGGTGCATTAGGTGAAACCGTGTTCTATATCCTGTTCATGAATTTTCTATTTCCATCTCATAAAGGAAGCAAGAACCACTACTGTTTCAGGAAGACTGGTGGTTATGGTGCCTAAACTACCATAATAACATCAGGGATGTGGAAAATTTGGATCACTGGGTTGCATGAGATAGTCAAGCATGGTTAATAAATACAGATACAAAATACAAAAAACTGTGATGATGTGGCCGGGCATAAAAATAATAAGCACTAGAGTACTCCATGCCTGGTATAACACCTATTATGATTGTACTTTGGTTGTATTTTCCATACATTCTAATTCTTACTACTGGAAGTGCTACTATCTCAAAGAGATGCCTAGGATACTTTTTGATTATTCCGTAATTCCTTAGATGTTGAGTTCTTCTTTGTGCCACTTTCTTTTTGTTTGCTGCTGTACTTTCGACCCTACCGCTTCAAGACAACAGCAGCAGGCAATAAAATTTCCTCCACTGGCTTTTGTTGAAGCCCTTCCGATCAAAGTATCCCAGGGGCCGCTGCAGTAATTTTGGCTTTCTGGGTCATAAGCACAGAAGAATTTATGGCAACAAGAGACCTGGCATTTATTAAAGCCATGACTGCTGTGTGATCAAGACCTCTTCTGAGAGATGAACAGTGCCAATTTTTAACAGAATTTACTCAACACCAATTATTCTCTTACACTTGTTTCCCACATGGGATGAATGTGGTGTATTGGATGTACATGAACCATAAGTAGTGGTCCAAATCAAGCCCCTCAGTAGGAAAGTCTGACATTTATGTCTCACTAAGTGTTACACATCAATAGATAACATTGGCGACCAGCCACTGCTACTAACTTAGAGGATCCGCTATCCAGATATGTGCAGGGCTCTCTCAGTTAAATGACCAGCTCTGTGAGCCAGTTGTCCAGAGTAATGTGTGACATGTAATATGGCAAAGTGATGCTTTCCTGGATTGATGAACATGCCTTTCTTCTTTTGGTAGACTTTATTTCTTTTGCTAAATTCTATTTTTTTTTTAATTTACAATGATGTTCTGATTGTGTAGCCTGTAGTTAGTCATGAATAACGAAAAAAAAAAAAAGAGAAAAAACAAACCACATCCTACTTATTTACTGTCCCAGAGTCTTATTTCACAAATTTAAGCAGATTGTGTTTTAATTAGAGGTGACCCAACTTCAAAGGAACTTCTAAGGAAATGGTTTGGACTAATGACAATACTAACTGCAAGTATTTGGAATATGTACAGTGTATATAAAAATTCTGTACACCCCTGTTAAAATTTGCAGGTGCATGTCAGACCTTTTTTCACCTTTAATGTGGTATAGCAGCCAAAAAAATTCAAGTGAAAAACACAGAAATGTTTTAGGGAAAAAGAAAAAGAGAAAAAACTTACAATAACTTGGCTGCATGTGTGTGTACAATCTTATGTTCAAAAGTAATTATCAATTATATGAGTATGAATATGGCTGGTTAATTCTGACTGTGCTCAGAATTAACCAGCCACATTCACACTCATGTTCAAAAGTAATTATCATACACCTGTTATCTATTAAGTGATTCTGATTAACCCCAAATAAAGATCAGCTGTTTCTGTAGGGATTTCTTGAAGTCTTGGTTTGGTTCATCCAACTGCTTAAGCCATGGTCCACAAAAAGCTTACAAAGCATGTACAGGATCTCATTGTTAAAGGTATTGATCAGGAGTAGGGCACAAAAGAATTTTCAAAACAGATGTACCATGGAACACTGTGAAGACGAAAAATTATCAATGAGGCTGCCAAGAGACCTGCTGCAACATTAAAGGAGCTGCAGGAATGTCTGGAAAGTACTGGTCACTCCCTGCATGTGACAACATGCCAGCATACATTTTGCCACACCATGTGGAAAAATGTCGTATGGAGTGATGTGACCAAGGTAGAAATTTTTGGGCATAATTCTAAAAGATACGTTTGACGTAAAAACAAGACAGCTTAGCAAGAAGCATGGTGGTGGCAGCATCACCCTATGAGACTGGTTCTCTTCAGCTGGGACTAGGGCTCTAGTCAAGATAGAGGGAATCATGGATAGCTCCAAATACCAATCTATTTGAACAGGCCTCTATTAGACAGCTAAAAATGAGCAATGACCCAAAGCACAAATCCAGGTCAACAAAGGAATGGCTTCAGTAGAAGATCAAGATGTTTGGGAATGGCCCAGTCTGAGCCCAGATCTAAATCCTATCGAAAACCTGTGGAATGACATGCAGAGGGCTGTTCATGTGAAATATCCTCACAATTTGATAGATCTGGAGCATTTCTGTAAAGAAGAGTGGAATAAAATTTTCAAATCAAGATGTGCCAAGTTGGTACACTTTTAAATAATGAGTGCTGTATTACAAGCAAAAGGTTATTTAACAAAATATTACTTAAAGGGTGTGCACACTCATGCAACCAGGTTATTGTAGAAGTTTTTCTTTTTCTTTTTTTCCCTAAAATGTTTCTGTTTGTTTTTCACTTGAATTTTGTTGGTTGCTGTATCACATTAAAGGTGGAAAAATATCATGATTTTTCATTGTTTCATTTTTTACATCACAAAAACCTACAATATTAACAGGATTGTGTAGACTTTTTCTATCCACTGTAGATTCTCTGCAGCACGCTTGATAGAAAACCAGAGAATTTTCTCAAGAATTACAAATCCTTTTGGCTATATTGCCCTGTCGAATGTAGAGATGGTTTCCATGAAGGCTAATTTGTGTAGCTTAAAATAGATTCTGCAAGCATTTCCATAGGCATCTGAACCATGCTCTCTCTCTCTCACCACTGGATTTAGAATGTAATTGCAGAAAGGGTTTCTAGTAAGTTTAGATTACCAAAGTCTGTGTTTTGCTGTCCGTGACAATGGGAATACATGGCATCCGTCAGATCTGCCTGCAGAGTGGCAGCTCAAGAGTATGTCTAGGAGTATATTATTTAAGCCTGGATTCAATCAGATGTCTTGAAACAAACCCAATATTACTAATCTGTTTTACTAATGATTTTGTGGTGGTATATGTCAAATGTTTATACATGAAGCTCATGAACTGACCACTTGTCTTTATTGTTTTGTCTTTATTTATTTATTTATTTATTTATTTTTACATTATTTGCGTGTTTGTATTTCTCTTCAAATTATTTTTTAGACTTTTAGGGTGAAAAAAGTGCTATAGAAAATTGTAATAAAAAATAACACTAGATTTTCTTTTTCTTCTAATATTATTATTGCTGCTGCTGCTGCTACTACTACTACTACTTTTACTAGTATTACTACTACTACTACTACTAATTCTTTACAAAGAGTAGACAATACCTAAAGCTAAAGCAATTTGGGATGGCATAAAAAGATCCATGTAAATGGTTCCTTTAATTTTTAAAAGTATTTCCAATGAATTGCTTTACAACATGAACAGTAAAAATAATAAGTAATGGCAATAGTAATAATATAAATTCGAATAGTAATAAAAAACAATAATAGTATCTTGTCATTTATTTATTTATTTATTTACTCATTCATTCATTCATTCATTCTTTTATTTACATTACTAGGAAGACTGGTAACAAATGCACTCACGAAGCAGCTCTAGGAATGCAGGTTTTAGGGCTGAGATATTTGAGCTACTGTTGCACTCAGCAGGCCAAATGACACAGGCCTTGTGTCCTGAGATAATCAGACAAGTGCTGCTACCTAAAACTTGAAGCTATACTTTTTAAACAGTGACATACAAAAAGTGCCTGGACACATTTTGCTGGAGAATAAATCATCTATATGATATGAGTGTTTAGATGCTTTTCTTGGATATGCTTGAAAAAAAAAAAAAAACACTGTGAGAAGAATCTATCTTGTTATAAAAACACTCTGAGTGGCTCACTCTTGTGATTTTTTCATGTAGTGTATATCACTGTGATATTGTACCTTGCAAATTTAGAATGATTGGATAGATGTGGTGTGTTAGGAGCAGTTCTTGTCTTTGCTTGACTGCAGATGAATTTTCTGAAAAACTGAAAGGTGTAATAATAACATAGCATGATCCATGTTTCATGTAAGCTGTCCGAGAGCTTGTAAATGATTGCATTGACTCCATGGACTGTCTAGATCTGCCAGAACAGGTAAGCACCCCTATTACTTATTTTAATTTCCAGCAAGATATGGCCAGGCTTTCTTAGTTTTTTGGATGTCATCGATTCCTCAATCTTTCGGCTTGTTGAGTTGACTATTCTTTGTTACATGTTGGAAAAATGAATTTACAAGCACATGATTTCTTAGGATTATCATAATAGTTCAGCTTTCCAGAAGTCACCACTGCTTGACTAATAAATCCCACCGCATCAGCAGATTTCAAACGTCGCACCCCAGTTTTTATGTCGCGCCACCCATGTCAGTGTAGGCAACTGCAAACTGAAAAAGCACTTTATTATATTTATGTGAAATGTTTCTCTTTGCTTCCATCAGCAACTTCCTCAAACTGTGTGTTGTATCCTCATGTGTCCACTATCTATTCCATTCTTGTTTTTATGGTGGCTCTAATTATACTTAATGGTATTTTAAAATGCATTTATGCCTTTCACATATCTGTCTATGTTTTTATGTGAATTATTTTTATTCTAGGAAAGTTAAGCAGTTTCTCCAATTTTTTTGAGTGGAAATTCTTAATCATCATGTGTACACAACCATTTATACATACCTGCAGTGCCTGCAGTATAGTCACCGATGGTCAGTGGGTAGCCATCATCCTCAGGGTCTACTGAGAACAGTCCAACTCCAAACATGTCATACTGGGCGAATGCTGTACTGTTCTCGAAATCTTCCAGATCTATCCTCAACTCATAGTTCGCCTGGATAGACAAAGCATGGATCTGCCTTAAACCTATTGGAGAAAATGTTAAAGAATGTAAGAAAAGTAATGTCAGCCATTAAAAGCAATTATCAGTGCCATCCAAGACAAGTACAATGGTGTAGCCATTTCAGTTTTTCAGTTCTGGGCTTGAAACATAAAAGCAAAACATAACCAAAACCCTCACATCCTGAATTAATGCTATAGGGGGATGAACCTGCTTCTTAGAATTTTCATATATCTGTTTTTTTAAATACAGATACACTGATGGTCACAGATAGGTTTCAGATTGTGTGGCTTATTAACCTTGCTTTCCAGCAACATTCTGGATCTGCTGCATCTGAGCTGACATCTACCTTTTCTTTTTCTGATGCAGTACTGCTCCAAAAATGAATGTGAATAACCTGAATATAATTGGCATGCCTCTGTGCAGCTCAGTCAGATTTCACTCTAATCAGGACCATGGTGAGGCTGCAGCAAATCCCAGACCAATTCCATCGATTATTTGTTAGAACTCTGAGTGACTGTTAAATGTGAAATAAATCCGAACAAAACTATACCTCTGACCCTACCCTAATCTTTTTTAGGAGCTGCCACATAAAAATTCTTACAAATTTTTATTCTTCACATTATTTCCCCAGGACTCAAACAGTCATAATCAAAACTACCAAATAATTAACTGAACTGAGCCACAGAAAAAAAAAACGAAAAAAAAAAAAAAATTCAAATATAATTTCCCTGCTGTGCAAATGATTGTTTTCCAACAGTGTTTATTCTCTGCGGGCCAAAAAAAAAAACAAAACAAAAAAAAAAAAAAACCAACAACCCAAAAGGTATGTCAATATTTATGCGGGGAAATTTGCACGGATTCACAAATGGGTTATACACCTTTTTAAGTTGACATACTGTGCTCCCCATTCAGATTATGCAAATCCAAGGCTGCTAGGTTTTTCTTGAGTAGAAATATCCAGGATGGGGATTTTCACTGGCATTTAGATCACTGCCTTCAAATACAAGCACTTACTATTAAACCCAAAAGAAAATGTAGTCTGTAGAAGGAAATAGCATTTTCTTTTTTTCTTTGCTTTCAAATGTAATGTGATGCAACATAAAAGCAAGAGATTTAAAAATGAAAATACAAATGATACATCACTGAGAAGATGGCAAGCATTGAAAAAAACATCAAACAGGAATCTGGGTTTTGTCAATATATTGCTGGACAAAAGTCCCAATTGTAATTATCACATTTATCAAATGTATTTTAATTTAACTATATGTAGCTTCCAGCCTCATTTCACATTCAGCAGCTTATAAAATATCACTTGATCCAGCACATACTATTATTTTGTTTCGGCAATTCCAATTGAGCACGCAGTTACTAAATTAAGGTCATGTAAAAAAAAATTTATAGTAAAGGACCAATAATATTACTTAATAATAGTGATATATTAATAGAGGGGTAGGGGTAAGGGGAAGGGCCAGATAGCCCTTCAAACGAAGATTTTTCGGGACCACACTTCAAACGAAGGGGTGTGAATTATCTCAGCGTAAACCGGCTACAGCGGCAACATGGCTGCCCGAGCGAACAAAAAGACCCACAAATGTAACATTACTGACGTTAATAAGGATTTTAATGAACATAAATCATTTGTTTTATGTTACATTCAATTGTGTGTTCATATTTACGGTGATGTTATTCAAAGAAATGTTTGCAAAAAATCGCTAAAGTTTGCTAACGTCGTATCATTACAGACTGCACGATAGTGCCACAATATATTTTCCTGTCTGATCAGGGCTGTAACCACCGAAGACATTGAGGGGGGCTGGTCCCCCCAATAATTAGAAATCGCTCAACTTTTTTCTCAAATATTGCCAATTCGAGAGAGAGAATTAGGACCTAGATGACGTATGATGACGTGTAACGGTATAGTAGTGGTGTCCCAATTCTTAGGGGAATATTTTCATCCCTACCCCTTGACACTCTGTTTCAAGGGACAAGGGGAAGGGGTAGGCATAGGGATAGGGGTAGGTGAAGGGGTATAAAATAGAATTTGGATTGGGCCTTAATACCACTCCTCGTTCAAGCTGACGTTGCACAAAAAAATGTGTCCAGAATTGTGCATAACTGAGACGCTCTATTTTACTGCACCCTTCACGTGTAACGCTCGCGTAACTTATGAATTTTGTGAGCTATGTTTGAGGGCTGAATACTGATGTGTGCAATTTTGGTATTAAATCCTCTACTCTGAAAACTTTATTCTGAATATGGCCCTCTGTTAGTAGTTTTAAGTACCTTTAGACAACTAAAGTGTTCACATGTATTCACCTCATGGTAAGCAAGAAAAATCACTGACCAAAAATATTTTAATATTTACACCACAGGCATGCTTGTAAGATTCGTAGCTGTCTTGGGCATATTACATTTTCATGGGAACTTATTAGGACGTAGAAGATATCCTATTCTATTCAGAACTTGACATATTTACTCCATTTTGTAACCACCTGACAAGAAATTATGTGTCCTCCCACAGGACGATGTGTTTCTTGTTTGGGGCCATCATCTTACATCCACACACACAGAACTGAGCTTTCAAGTGTGCAGCATTCAAGGCCTATCCAAGGACAAACATATCATACTGCTGTTTTGACACATTGCTGTTGACCTTCCCTTTAAACTAACAAGATGCTCCAACACACACTCACAAGTAACACATAACGCCATGTCACAAGAACACATCCGTTGCCTACTGCATGTAAATTAAGGAATGTGTCACGTATTTGCTTCTCATGCTAATAAACATTCAGCCATACATTATATGATTATACAGTAAATTTCACTGCAAATCACAGATATCCAGTAGAGATACAAGCAGCCTGAGTTTATCAAGCAACTCATTTATAGCAGAATCTTCTAATCAGGATGTTACTGAAAGGCAGGGACAACAGTGATCCTGGTCTATTTTAGGAAATAGGCAGTACTATTTAAAGTGGCACCAAAGATTGATGTTAACTAAATAATAATAATAATAAAAAAAACCAGAATATGCCATCCAAGCCCATAGACACAATCATTTGGGGGAAGGTATGGATTCACTTAAGTGGGTTTCATGGTGTGGTAAACATTTTTGAGATATCCAAATGTGATTTTACAATGCAATTATGTCAATGGCACAATATGACAACAAAGAATACCTCTGTATTTTTACACTATGCAGCAGTTATGGTTGAAAATAGTGACTGTCTTTTCTTCATACACTTACAACTTTGCAATATGGGGTAGTTCTTGATACGGGACATTTGTGCTTTGCATAATTAAAATAGGAACTATAGTTCTAATTTGTTGGTGTTGCTTAAGTTGTTGCTGCATTTTGTGTTGGCATCATGCCTTGCATCACTAGAATTGTACATCTACAAAGAATTAAGGTTCATATCTGTGGAAACTAGAGGAAAGTATGAGCATGGATAAAATTTTTATTTTTTAAAATCTTTTTAATTATATATATATATATATATACACACACACACACATATAGAACAGGTGTTTCCCATTAATTCCCCTAAGTATGTTTTAAAAGGGTTCCTAAAAGGGGTCTGTGCATGACACAGATGGGCATTAACACCTCACATGAGTGTTATGTATTTTCAGAGAGAGAGAAAGAGATTCCAATAGTCAGACCAAATGTTTCATACTTTTATTCTGATTTAATTAAATCTCCTCCAGGCTTGTTTCAAATATTTAAATTCAGAGAGTGAGTGTGTTTTTGTCTTTTTTTTCTTCCAAGGACAGACCACACCAAGGGTTGATTTCTAACATGCCAAATATGTGTTTGTGCTATGCATATTTGTGTGCCTTGAATTTGTAACATTCAAATGCTCAGTTGTGCACCCAAATGTAACTAGGCAGTTATTAAATCTTTTTAAACCTGAGTACTAAGCAGCATGTTGGTCTGAATCAACATGCTGATTGCTCACGTATCTGGAGACGGAAAGTGTGTTTGTGTGGGAGCGGTTCACCATTCTTTTCTCCTTGATTATTTGTAACTAATGCTGAGAAAAATAAGGTTAAATTCTCAAGGGTTCACAATTATAATGATCTCAGGACTATTTTAACACCACACTCCGATACTTAAAAGTGATTTTATTTTACTTGACTTTATTGGAGAGAAATAGGACTGAACTTTTTTACTCATTTCTGCAGCAAAATAGGAAGGCTCTTCAATTTAATTGATATAACACTAGCGTTAACAAAGCAACTAGAGGTTGAAACGGACATATTCATCAATTTACTAAGTCCTTATGACTCTATGACTCTGCGTGTGTCTATATATAACTTAGATAGACACACGCAGACACTACTACAAGGCAAATATGCTAATATGTCTATTGTTATGCCACATTAAATAGGACACTGGAATAAAGTGCGGTCGATACATGGTAATCAAACTGTAAACATTATTCACAGCATGACAAAACAAGAAATATTAGCAATACAGATGTTCTATATCCATTTCAATACATGGTAAATTATCAGTAACTATCTCTTTGTCATATGCAAGACAATCAAATTTAGACAACGCCTACATTTAAAATATTTAGGAAATATGCAGACTACATTTTCTTGTCATCATGACTTTCAGACAGTCAAGAAATCTTTGGGAACAGATTAGGAACAGTATTTTTTTTAATGCATTTAGCATTGTATTACACTGAAACAAACAAATGCCATGTGAAAGCACTGCATTCCAATTAAGGGTACAAATATTAACTGAATTTCGATCTGTTACTATTTATGTCTTGATTTTTCTGTAAGTGCCTTACACAACATTTGTGTTGGCCTACAAATATCTCACATGGAATGAGGTAATTCAAAAGAACTGTCTTTAATGTCTTAAATGTCTTACACTGCTTGCAAACAGCACAGTTTTTATCCCAGCCAATTATGAAGCATACTGTACTTAATTGTTGTTTGAGGACCAAGAAAAACTAGCAAGTGGAATCTGGCATGACTCCTGTTTGACTGGAATGAAAGCCTGCTGCCTCATCGGCCCTTTGCAAATAAGATTGTCATAGGAAATTACAGCCTTATTTGGTGCACCCAGCATAGCCAAAGTATGCTGTACACTGGGACAACTGACCTATTACCACTTGTGTTGTCAGTAATAAATAAGAACAAAACGTGATCTCTGGCTTTCAAGACCAGGGCACATATTTCACTCTAACTGCTCTCTTAAAGGACCTGAATTTATTTCATTCAGCATGAACGTCCTGTGATAAAAGCATTAGTTTTCTTTATTAATAGGAAAATAGCAGTGGCAGAAACCATGAATAAACATCATATCTTCCCTTAAATCAAATCAGCTGCGTTGGAGTGTTTTATAAGCTTACATAACGTGTCTGCATTTTCTCACCTGTGTGCCACTGGTGCTTGTTTGTATTACATTTCTACAGACATGCTTATGGCCAGGTGAAAATATTCGCCTTTGTGAAGCCCATGTTTGTTTGGCTAAATTCAATGTTCCAGACAAAAATGAATCGCACAAAGTTAATGCCAGTCCCCTCTCTCATCTCAATCCTATTGTCAACATGCTAACATTGCTGCACCACAGGGACTAGATTGTTTTTGATTTCTTTTTTTGCTTCATGCACTTGGATGCATGAATAGAAAAAAAAGTACTCATCAGCATTTTCTTTCCTCCATCAAATGTTTATAGGTGGTGGCCCAGATACTACTGAAAAACCCATCTCAGACACATGGACTATGCGCTAAGGACTATGTGAATTAGTCTAACTTAAAATGCAATGCTTAGTTTAAGGTTTAAGGTCTATGTTTTCACACTGGGCACAATGTCCTATCTCATGCGCAGTCCTTCAGAGGCACCAGTTTGAAAAACCTCATCCACGTTCTTTATCACATGCCGCTGTGTGCTGGCACATGATTGGCTGAGCCCCGTCTCGTTACTTGACACCACTTGGGGTTTCCTGCTCTTCATCATCTTGCTGTGAAGACAGTGATATGGCTTCTGGTGCCTCTGGAGGACTTCAATTTCTCAACTGTGCCCAATCAAATCCAGAGCAATATCTTTAAGTAGGTTGAGCTTGAAAATGTTTTCAAAGTGAAGGACAAGTAGATTGTGTAGAAACGAATACTTTCAATTTTGCAAAACTGTGTATGAGATGTGTAGCCCTGATCTGTACCCCCCTAAGAATGCTGAATATCACCTTTTACCAAGCAAATTTGAGTATGCCAAGTATGAGAACTTGAGGTCTGTGAAGAGGAATGGAGAAAAAATTAGCATGCCAATGTTGTTGTCTTAGATGATTCGGTCCAATAATTCTTTGTTTTTTTTTTTAACGTGTATGTTTGAAACGAACCATATTTTTTAAAAAACAAACAAACAAACAAACAAACAAACAAACAAACTTAAATTGCAGTTAGATCAAACTGTGTGTTTGTCAGTATTATTTTATTTTATTTTATTTTAGGACTCTTAGCTGCAGATTCAAGTACAAATTTGTCTTCCATTAAAGTTTAAACATGCAAATTGCACCAGGGACCACATACTAAATGCACTCTTCACGAGGCACGCATTGCGGTTTAAGAGCCTATGGAAATTGGTGAAAATGGTAGAGCTGTCAAAAAGCTCAGGATTAAAGAGGAAGGAAGGAAATGTGTTAAAAATCAAAATGTTGTTAAAGTCCCAATTTGCTTTACCCTTAAAAAAAAAATGCTGAGTGCAGAATAATGATGTTTCTCCTGGTTAACCATGGGAGTCATGAAATACTCCTGGAAGTTACATCCATGATTGTGCCAAGTTGTGGCCAAGCAGCTGTTAATGGCATTGAACACTCAGCAGACTCAGAACACATATGGGCCACATCTATAAAACAAAGTGCCAAATTGTATTATTATGTATATTAGTAAACAGTAAAGGTTTTATTATCCAAAACTGGCAATGCTGTGGTTCAGTCTGTTTCCATTTACCGATACTTAATAAGAGCTACTGCGGCTTTTGATCAGATGCAAGTTATCCATCTGGAATAGCTACAAATGAAGCCAAACATGTCATCTGATGGTTTAATCTGACCAGGTAGGCGGTCATAAAAATGGTCTTGATCATGCTGTTTGTATAGATATGTTCTCTAACTAACTCTGTGGCTTCTGTGGAACGGGTCTATTTATGCTGAGATTGCATGGCGCTTTAACTGCACATATATGACTCCATTCAGCTAATTATGTGGCTGTTGATTGCAACTGGTTGCACCAGAACTAATTTAGGAGTTTCACAGCAATAGAGGTGAAAACCCATTTCAGTTCCAGCTTGTGCTACTAAAAAATGTGGAAAGGTTATGCAGTTTTGCACCACAGTCATGTTACACAACAAACAGTAAATGCCCTCTCTAAACTGCACTTTGTCTGACAATACTACAAAGCCACGATTACTCTTGATTTGAGTCTGCTACCTAATAGTGATAAGTGTGAAGTGATACGATAAATGTAATTAAATAAAAAAAATCCTCTCCTTAATATGATGTCATACATACATGCTGACGATTTGAGAACATATTTATTATTAGAGCATTTCGATTTTTTCTATTTATGTGTCACACTTAACATGTGGTATGACATTGTGTTATTGTAATATGACACGCCCCCTAGTGCATCAACCAGTGATGGCCAATATGCATTCATGAAACACAAACACATCTGTGGCAGCAGGGTCAACTCTGCCTTTGCTTTTGGCTTAGGACTGCTTTAGTAAAAGTTCCTCTCAACTGTTTTGCAAATAGATTTTAAGAAAAAGAGTCATATTTAGGAATATTTAGTGGCACCTAGGAAAACATCTATTGGTGAGATAAGATTCTTCATGCAAGACTGTGCATGATTAGCCGTCTAGCCTTCAATTTATCATTAATTAATTAATGATTAATTAATCAGGGTGCTGCTACTTTCATAAATTGAACAATCTGATTATTTCAGGACAGCCCATTCTAGCATGTTAATTTGGCCAGGTGGGGTCATCTACTTTTCAACCACAACACAACTTATCATTCAATAACCTCAACTGGTTGCTGTCACTTGTCCTAATTCATTCACTTTGATTTATGGCACAGCAGCTGAAAGTATTTGACCCTCGAATGGCACGGCGAGTGTGCAAAAATGAATGTTAAAGCAGAATACTTGCGAAATAATTTGGATGAAAGATAACGCTGTAATATTTTGAAGTTTTGTTCCAAACCTATTATCTATGTGAGAACTACTGTAGGGTGTTTTAAGGGAAACTGATCTGGGTTACCATGTTTTCCGGTGACTGAAATTCTCATATGTAACTGAAATATACTTCATCTAAAGAGTACCTGGCCTAATGTACAGTATTGTTCAAGTTTAGTCACCAGTCTCCATACATTTTCATATGCTATAAAAGTGTGCACCTTTACTGTCTGCTAAAAACAGATCTAAAAAAAAATAGCATGTGGACAAACAATATATGACATATTTCTGCAATCATCCTGTGACAGACTGTGTCAGAGTAATTCTGAGTTGGTGCTAAGTTTAGCACCCACAAAAGGAATTTTTAAAATAGTGTATCATGGAGCAAAGACCGAAAACAAACCAACAAACAAAAAATCCCCAGCATGTCCCAACTGGTACAAATGTTCAACAGAGGACATACATTTCTTCGGTTTCGAAGAGTTAATGATATCGAGCCCCACCTTCTCTCTGCTAAGAAGACAAAAAGACAAAGTTCTGACATCGATTAATGTAGCAAGATTTCACTTTCTGTTTATCATAGCCTCTGTTGCATCTAATGAGGCTGACATCAGTGTCTGCGATATTAAAAATTCATGTATTTACTCAGTAGGAGGCTTTGTTCCTTACATCACTATGCTAAAAGGTTCAAATATTAATGCTTTATTTGATTTGATTGAAAAAGGTCTGTTGTAATGGGGGTGGGGGGGTGGTGAATGTATAAAATGCCTTTAAGCTGCCCTGAGGAGTCTCAAATATGGCTTTAAAAGCCACCGAGAAGAGATGAAGAGAAATGGGAACAGAAGGAGAAACTATAGCACTGTTTTACCTCGTCCTCTTTGTGATATTTTTGTGAGATTAAATATTTATAGTGCTCCCTATGTGAGTTGGCAAGGAACAAAGGAGGTGTAACTGAAGTAGGAGAAAGAGAGAGTGCAAGCTGGAGTAGACGTTGGAGAGGGATGTCTTTGAATGGGTGGCTCTCAAGAGAGGTGCACAGGGCAAAAGCAGCATATGTGTGAGTGTGCGTTAAGCAAATAAAGAATGCAAGTTATCAAACTTCTAGCTCAGGTGGTCTTAAAGTTCATTACAGTTTTTTTTTTCAACCTCCCAATGAGGCAGGTGTATGAAGCTCAGAGAAGCTGCTAAACTATTCACATCTTCTGACTCCTGACTATACACAGAATTGCATTATAGACTATTTCAGCTACTACTAAACCAATCGATGGTAGGGTATACTGTATGTGAGCAAGTTTAAGTGTGAATGTACATGGTTAGAAGGTTCTATTCTATTTTCCCTTCAGATACACTTAGGACCTGATCCCTTACATTGAGCTTTCTGCATTTTTCATCTTTCCATCCCTCATGGTTATCAAACACAAATATATTTTTCCCCACCAGCATATGAACTGCATAATAAAAATTATTTCCTCAACGGTATCCATCATAGAACTTCCAGCGGGATAAGAAGTCCAAAAGGTAAATGTCAAATATTGTTACAGTGTTATGCTTCTTGAATATAATTAATCAAAATGTACCCATAAGCTATGTTCTGAATATTAATGTAACAGGGACTTCAGGTTTTTAAGTTTCGAAAAATATGTTTGAAAACCACCGTTTCACAAATCCATCAACATTAACACATTACAATCTAAGACTTGTAAAGGTTAATCGTAGCTTTCATCTTGTATATGAAAGTACACCTAAAAATACAGTTACCATACTGTCAGATGTATAATTGATTGTAAAATAACATTAAATGATAAAATTAAGCCCACAATGACCAAAAAGAACTAACAGCTTAATTAACAGGTTTGCAGCTGTTAATGGCAAAATTCAGAAATGAGACCAGAGTTCATTTAGTTAGTAACATGCTTTTTTTTTTTTTGTAAAATGGTTTTTACTGCCTCTGGAATGACAGTTTTTTTGTTTTTTGACAATTTTACTGTTACTGAAATTCTTACTATGTAAATGCAATAGTTGTATGGATTTTTTAAAAATTCGCAGTTTATGATTTAAGAAAATTTGTTTACGTTATTGTACTATCAGTTAAATATGACATTATTTAATCTGGGTTTACCCCCAGCCACTGGGGTTGCATGCAACAGTGTGCTGTCAGTGCTGGTCCCAAGCCTGGATAAAATTGGGGAGGGTTGCGTCAGGAAAGGCATCCGGTGTAAAAACTGTGCCAAATCAAAAATACACGGACCAATGATCCGCTGTGGCGACACCTATCGGGAGCAGCCAAAAGAGGAACAACAACAACTTAATCTGGGTTTACACTGTTCAACTCAATCACTGAATGTATTGCAGAAATCCCAGGACAAAGTGCTCATGCTGTACTGGTGCCTCATGATGCAGGCGCTCAATTACGCCTCCAGTCCCTCATGCTGAAAAAGTTTTGACAACCAAGCAATTTTTTTTCCTCATAGAGAAAGGAGATGCTGAGAAATACCAATGGGCATGGAAACATAGTTAATATGATTTGTCCTTTGTTCAGAAAGAAGTGAACATATTCATTCAGTGACATTTTAGATTCCATTGGATTCAAACTCTGACTATGTTTACTGTCCATAAAAAGTCAGATTGGTTTTAACTGGTGCTACTGAAGCACCATGTGAAATAGACAGCGGAAAGCTAAGCTAGGCTTATATGCAAATCAGATTGTGGCACTGTTCAGACCACATGACATCTGATTCAGTATTCAATCCAATGAATATGAAATGGTACAAAATCTTGCTAAAAATTCTTGAGTTCTACATGCATTGTTAAAATGCATGGATGTTAAAAAATGTATTTCTAACTACAGTGGATATATAAAGTCTACATACCCCTGTTAAAATGGCAGGCATTTGTGAAGTAAAAGAATAACACTAAGATAAATCATGTCACATCTTTTCTCACCTTTAATGTGTCATATAAAGTGAAAAACAATCAGAAAAATTTTAGGGGGAAAAAAAAGAAAAATAAAAAACTTACAGTAATCTAGTTGCATAAGTGTGCACACCCCTAAACTAATACATTGTTGAAGCCCTTTTTGATTTTATTACACCACTCAGTCTTTTTGGGTAAGAGTCAATCAATGGCACATCTTGACTTGGCAATATTTTCACACTCTTTCTTGCAAAAACATTCTAGATCCATCAAATTGTAAGGGCATCTGCTGTGCACAGTTCGCCTCAGGTCACCCCAGATTTTTAGATGGATGCAGGTCTGGGCTCTGGCTAGGCTATTCAAAAACATTGATCTTCTTTTGGTAAAACAATTTCTTTGTTGATTTGGATGTATGCTTTGGTGCACTGTCATACTGAAAGGTGAAATTTTGTATCTAGACTTTGTATCTTCAGCTTACTAGCAGACACCTGAAGGTTTTGCAGTAAAATCAGCTGGTAGTTTTAGCAATTCATGATTCCCTCCACCTTGATAAAACGTGCAGTTCTGGCTGAAGAAAAGCAACCGTAAAACATGATGCTGCCATCACCATGCTTCACCATGGGTATGCTGCCATCACCATGCTTCACCATGGGTATGGTGTTCTTTTGTTGATGTCCTTTTTTGCACCAAACATACCTTTTGGAATTAAGGAATTATTAGTAATTGGACTCATCAGACCATAACACATTTTGCCACATGGTTTGGGGTGATTTAGTTGGGCTTGAATGTTTTTTGTGAGTAAGGGCTTCCATCTAGCCACCCTACCCCATAGCCCAGACATGTGAAGAACATGAGAGATTGTTGTCACATGCAGAGAGTAATCAGTACATGTCAGATATTCCTGCAGCTCCTTTACTGTTGTCACTGGTCTCTTGGCAGCCTTCCTGTTAAGTTTTTGTCTTCTCCTTGTATAAATTTTGTAGGGACGTCCTGTTCTTGCTAATATCATTGTGGTGCCACATTTTCTCCACTTGCTGATGATGGCCTTCATGATGGTGTTCCATGGTACATCTAATATTTTGGAAATTTTTTGTACCCCTCTCCTGATCGATTCCGTTAAACAGTGAGACCCTGTACAGTCTTTGTCAAGTCGTTGCAGACCATGGCTTCAGCAGTCAGATGAAACCAAGATATCAAGAAAATCCTACAGAAATAGCTGGTCTTTATTTGGGGTTAATCAGAATAATTTCATTGATGATAGCTGTACGATAATTACTTTTGAACATGAAATTGAATGTAATTGGCTCTGAATCTGAATCCCCAATTATCAAAGGGTGTGCACATGTGTGCAACCAGGCTACTGTAACTTTTTAAAAAAAAAAAATTTCCCTAAAATGTTTCTGATTTGTTTTTCACTTAATTTTTACACATTGTAAAAAAAAAAATATTTTTTAGAGTGTATAAAAATTTCACATTGAGGGTGGGAAAAAGTTCTGACATAATTCATCTTGGTTTCATTTTTTTTCATCAAAAAAACTTTAATTTAACAGGGGTATGTAGACTTTTTATATCCACTGTAAAACAAGCAGGGCAGTCTCAAGAAAGCATGCTCTAGGTAATGGTATGACCACTGCAAACAAAAGGTGAACACAGAGATTGGATGGACTCACACTAATGATGTCACCAGGGTCATGTTTACAAGGATTATTGGTGGACAGAGAGAGAAAATGACAAATGGGATTCCTACACTAATGGAAGCTATTAAATTGGTTAGACATACAGAGGGAAAGAGACACAGAGAGAAAGCTAGAGACATATTAGCATTATCTACAAACAAATATTTGAAGTAGTTCAATCGTTCAATATTTTTTGAAAGCCCCATTTTTAGTTTGAATAAACAGACATATATATATATATATATATATATATATATATATATATA
>CM075029.1:11687989-11705553 GCA_037576675.1 Pangasius sanitwongsei | reverse complement strand
GTGGCAACCGCAGCCCCAAAGTCACTACAGCAATCGCAGTCCCAAGCCATTACAGTACAGCTCCCCATATGTGATCCTCAAGCCAACTTCACCATGTCACATTTCCATCAACACAGTAAACTGGTTTTGTCAAAAACTGCAAAATATGGATCACGGCCTACAAGCTCCATGGACCAGAAGTGCAGATGCAAAATAAGAAATGAGTCTTTCTTATCTCCAAATGCAAGACAGTAAACACAGAGGCCAAGTCTGGGGCCTTCTTGAACTTTTCCCATCTACTCTTATTTGACGCTGATATACTCTCACCAATTAGTGCAAAACTCTGAGTTTGTGTAATATTAAAACTGTAGGCTAATGTGTAAACTGAGCACATTTTACACTGTATTAGAGGCCCCCTAGAGAGAGTAAAGTGGGAAGGGCTGGAGAGCAATGAGCAAGTTTTATTACCACCTGTATGAGGTCCATCCAGCCGATGGGCTGCTCTTTAGATAACAGTTCACCAAGTAATATTTATCATGCTATTTATGTAATCATGCTTGCTGAACGCACAAATCATGTTAGGCCACAAGGCACATGAAGAGGAGGAATAGCTTCCTCAAATGTATAGAAAAGGAGTATTCCCACAGAAACGGTGCAATAACCTTGCCCAACACACAAGAAACATCTCCTGTTCTGCAGTAAAATTCTTTATAATTGGAACATTCATGCTCAAGCAACTAAACCAATATACGGCCACTAAATTAATCCACAACCTAATCCACCTAGCCAACATGGCAGACTTGTATGAAAAGCTATAAAGTGGTGAGGTTAGCAAGGGTTTGATCTAGCTACTGGCTTTTCTTATAATTTATATATACCAAATTTGGAATCCCTACTATTTTTTGATTCCTATATTTGTACAAATATATATGTTCACTCTACGTCTGCCTTTCCAACTTGTATCAGAAGTTAGCAAAGTTTAGTCGGCTTCATCCATATTAAAAGCTGTAAAATTCCTTTCCCTGAAATTGCTGTAAGATCCACTTGACCAAAGATTTTTAACCCTAAGTCTCCAGCCACATGACCTATAAAATCCTCCTGGAACAAGAGGCATCTCTCAGTGACATGAAATTGCACAAGTATACTTTTATGCACCAGATTAGAATGAGACAAGAGACCAATTAAAACCAGCTCTCAATATTAGTGCAGACTAAAAACTATGCTAATAACCTTGAAAAGAAGATGCACTTTATTTCTTAGCTCATAAGAGTCCCAAAGCAGTAAAGTAATGGAGCTACTGAAGCGCAATAGTCTTTTGAGAATATTAGCATTAAAGAGGGCATAATACTTTGCTTTGGTCCAATTATAATGAAATGTACTTTACACAAATTAGGTGCATCATACAAATTATGCATTTTTTATATTAAGTATATTAAGCTTAAATCTTCAAGGATACTGTAATTCCTATCAAGATCATAGCTTTATTATAGGTGTGTGTGTGTATGTATATATATATATATATATATACATATAAATATATGTGTGTGTGTGTATTGTACATTCATACAATAACTACAGCAATAAAGCTTTTTATTTAAGATAATTTTTCTAGACTTTTTTTCTAGAAAGAAGCAAAATTATCTGCTAGTAGAATAAACATACTTAATGCCTGAAATGTCTAAGTCCATCTAAACACAGCTGAACAATATACAATATTACATTTGATTTATAATAATCTCATAAAGAGAAATATTCAATACATTTGCCTATATTCAACATATTTTCACTTACTATGATAACATATATTTTGCAGGGTTCATAAATAAAGGCCAGCTAATGGTTGGTTTATTGCTTTTAACCATATATGGTCAAAGGTTTGTGGACACCTGACCATCACAGCAATACACTTTGTTTCTTCCACAAACTGTTGCCACGAAGTTGGAAACACACAATTGTCTAGGATGTGTACAATAATAAGTTGGCTATTTATTGGAGCCACAGCTTTTTATTCCTAAAGAGAATACACTAGGTCCAAATTGACATTATTTAAAGGTTTACTTGTTTTGTGTTTGAGCTACTGAGGTTTGGATTAAACCTGCTCAATTCAAGTGACCAGTCAATCTGGCTCACAACTCCAAGAACTCAATAATAATTATAATAACGCTAATAATGGTGGATTGTGATTTCCAGATGTCCAGCCTATGCTTCATGGACCCTTGAGGATCCCCAGACCGTACTTTGAGTGATACGTGAAATGGAGACTGTAGGTTTGTTTGTTTGTTTGTTTTACCAGCCTACTGAACTGCCATTTCACTAAATGATCAATGGGGTTGCATAATGTCAACCCACATGGCCACCTTACTTACCACTGAACTCTTCTTAATTAAAGCTAATATGTGCAGATTGCGCTCTTAAATGCCACAGCAGTAGTGAATGGTTCCTTTGGAGTTTATTGATTGAAAAACCTTTAAAAAGGCTCAAATACAGCACCGTGGAATGCATCCTAATATGATACGAACTTCCCTTTGAAAAATCCCCATCATTATCTTATGGCCTGTTACAATATTAGCTCAAGAAAAGTGTGTTAAATGACCTCTTGGAGGCCCAAAGGATCAAATCAAAATGACCCTGTACTTTATGTCCAGAACGTGCCCAGAAGGCAGTACATTTTAAAAGCAGCCAAAATGGTGGATGAAAGAGTTGCTATACATATACAGGACAAATTCAATGATTTTCTAAGTTTAAACTGGGTGATATGAAGGTCCACACTTTGACCATAGTATTTTAATGTTCTATCTGAGTGAAGACAGAATGCCAGATGAAACCTAATGATAATAATCTCACAACAACTGCTTGCTGACTAGGTAGCTAGCAACCTAGCAAATTAATTAGATAGCTAGTTAGGAAACAAAGTAGGTAAAATGCTAGGTAGCTAATTACTATAGTTCTGTATATATTTAAAAAAGTGTAGAAATAGTCAAGGAAATCTCCTCAACAGAATTACCTTTGCTAATTTCACCTTACATGTTGTGAGAGCTAGCTAACTGACTAGAAATGAACAATGACCATATATTTTTAATAGACATCGCAATGCAGACTCACCATTTGTGAGTGTGTGCGTCTTGGTTTAAAAATGGTATCTGCATCTAATTATTACAAAACCTAAACTCTTTGAAGAAATATAGTACATCATACACATTAAAAATTCATAATACATATAAATTATTTTAGGGATAAATTTTAACATTATTTATTTTTAATTGAGAGCTCTGTGTAATAAAATGCCTTTCCTCTGTATCTTAATGAGCTTATGTATAGCCTGAGGGTCTGTTTCTCATCTAATAACACAAGCTCAGCATGCACTCTATTGTTACTATTATTAACGGCAACAATCTTCCCATAATTTTTTTTTTTTTATCACTTTTTTCTTGCCTATACCAGAAAGTTGTGACTACAGAGTCTTGTTCATGTTCAATTACAACTTGGCAAGTTTCTTAGCTGTATTTCTCTTCTTCTGTATTTCTTCCTGCTCTGCACACACTCCTCCTCTTATACATTTTAGCACTTTTCTCTTAAGACACAAAGTAAAGCCAAGCCTCAAATTTATATCGATTTAATATAAAATCCTCACATTATTTAATTAATTGTTCAGCTGAAGAGAGAATGTAAAGTACAACATAAACAATATTGTTCCTTTAGCTGATGTTAACTGTTAGCAGAGATGGAGTACATTAATTCAAAACTAATTATAATTGCTTATTGGAAAGTCACAGCTTCATATTTTGGCCCCAATTTCACACCCCAGTGGAATATCTGGCAACTTTCTCCACATATCTATTCTGACATGATTCATGACAGCTGCAAATCTGGGAGTGTTTGGGAAAACTGCTACTCATGAAACATCATTGGGTGGATAAATGCTCAGAACACACTTGAAGGAGTTGGATTTCTAACCCAATACAATGGGGATTTGTGAGAATCTGATTTTATGCAAACTCTAAACTTGTGCTTAAACATGCATGAAAACACTGATACTCAAAAACTACTAAATAACCAGACAGAATTTTATGACTTGAAAGTGATGAGATGTTAAAGTTGCCACATTGATAAAGATCAGATGAAAAAGGTGACACATTTGAAAGTAAAAGGTTGTGTTTTTCTGCTGCTCTCTTGATTGCTTTTGATATTAGTTCCCGATATTAATCAGCACATATAATTTGCATTTTCTTTTGCTGACTTTTTGGACACATCTACTGACTTAACCTCAATGAGATATATATCATATACAAAATTGAGCAACAGTAACTCTTTGAACAAATGTTGAATTTGCAAAAAATGTGGATGGGCACAGGTTCATCATAGTCAAACTGAATTCAGAGGTGAATTGACACATTAACTGAAACTAGAATATAACTCAGAATGACACAAGAACTACAAATACAGAAATAAGGAATAAACTCAAGGTTTAAGAATTTGGCTCACTACTGCTAATGATAAAAAAAATTGTGTCAGAAAGACCAAAAGCAGACTAGAACAGTCTAATTAATTAGTCTGGGAACAGGAAATATGTGTATTATTCAAAATCAGAACTGGCCTTATCAACCAAGTACAATTATACTTATGAGCAATTTAATTAGAAAGTTGCTCACATTAGGGATATACATTAGGGATATATAATAATGTCTGTTGTTGAAAGCCGTATGCAAAAAAAAAAAAAAGAATTGAACTGTGAGGGGGTATTTAGCTGTGATTCAACAGGCACTTGACCCTAGGGCAGGAAAACTGTCCAGAGGGATGAACTTTCCCAGGGAGGGGACCCAATGCATTAATCTAGTCATGGTGCACAAACTTCATACTAGCGCTCCTGTCTTGACATGACATTGAAAAAAAAAAATAAATAAAAAGTAGATGAAAAAAAGAAAAATATGTAGTGCAGGATTTAAAGATTAGAACATGTAATAGTTTTGCAGTTTGTACAAAACAGATTGTACAGAGTGGGCAGAAGAATAAGTACTATAATTACATTAATTCATTCATTCATCTTCAGTTACCTTGCACACTGAGAACCCAGATGAAACCCATGTGGACATGTAAAACTCCATACCTGAGCTCAGGACTGAACTAGAGAACCCGGACGTGTGAAGCAGCAACATTGAAAATCTAAGAACAAATTGTACTTGAATTTGAATAACAGGTTCTATGCATATGTACTCCAGTGATCGCTATTTACACAGGAGGGGGTGGAGTCAGAGTCTATATCGACCAGTAAGATGCGGAGGAACCATTCTTGGTCCTCCTATATTTCCTAAAGTGTTCAATTTCTGAGCATTTCCTCTACAAGTACAGCCAACAAGGGCTGATCTTTCACTTTCTTTCACACACAAACACATACATATTCATACACACACACACACACACACACACACACACACCACACCTGTTACAGAACCCCATAGATGCAAAAACAGCTTGAGGTGTGACTTCCATATCTGGCTTGATAAAAATTGAGCAGCTTTTCACAGCATGCAGCAATTAGCAATTGGTATCTGATCTATTACTGGCAGAGAGGGAGCTGGCATTTTCAAAAAAATGCACAGGGATCTGGCACAAGCTTCGACTGGCACTGATTATTGCCACTTAAGGCTCATGCAGGATGAAGAAGCGGGAGCAAAAGCAGTGAAAGAGGGAAAAAGAGGGAGAGAGGAGGCCAGATTGAGCGAGAGAGGGAGGTAAAAAAAAAAAAAACTGACAAAAAAAAAATTGGACAATCATTTAATAATTTTCTGACACAGCCATTCCCCATCAAGGTTTACTCTTGAAGCCAAGAGGGGCTTCAGAACATGTTTCTTTAGCATAGTTGTAAATCTAACAAGTGTATGATTTTGTTGTTTTTCTGTCCCTGGGTTCTCTTTTATTTCTTGTCAAGGTTCCTTTGCATTGTACAGTCAACTGTGTTTTTTCTCTATCCCTGCTCAGTATTATTTGCTTTGCTCCCTTCATCATAGTATTTTCAGGTTGGCTGATTTTATATTTCCAGTCTACATACTGTAGGTAGAATAATGTTATATGGTCATTTGAATGCCTCCCTTTTACTTAAATTGGACTTATTGTATGAATTTGTTTTTTTTTTTTTTTGTCTTATTGTTACTGTCTGCTCAGTTAATGCATGCACCTATCAAATGCTTTTGATCATTGGTGCAGGAATTCAATATTTTATTTCCATCCACAAGTGGGGATAACCCTAAAAAGATGAGTGAGAAAGCACTCATTCCAGAACAGATTAGAAATTTAACCAAGCTTTTTAAAGCATGCCTTTTTAAAAACTAAAATGTTTTAAGTAGTTGCACATTCTGATTTCTTTCTCTTCCCATATAACTGTATACTTCCATATACTATATTTTCCATGTTCTTGGCGGCATTTTCTGATGATTTCTACATGGCATTTTACTCCTTTTTATTTCGGTTTGTATTGTACATGATGTGAGAAATGTATATTATAAATAGAGCCTAACCCAACAGACTTGCAGTGTTTCCTGTATACAACCAGAGACCAGTAAGATCAAGAAAATTCTACAAGACTATTTGGACCATGTCTGTGGTATGATTTGAATAGGCAACATCTGTCACTTCATCAGGAAATAGTAAAATGAATAAAGTGCATTAAAAAGACAGCTGCTTCATTAATCCACAATAAAAAAAAAACAGACTAGACTGCCATGTTCTGTAAACATTCTTCATTCTGTGAAGACAGACAAGAAATGCAGGTATGACGTCTAGAAAAGAATAAAACCTACAGAATTTGGAGCAAGCCTAAAACTGTAATCACAGTTCAGTATAACTGCGGACAGGGGATGCAGATACTCACTCATTACTAATAAAAAATCTGTTTTGTTTTTTTTTCTCATTTTTTACTTGTCACGTCTATGCTGAAATTGGCATTAAACTCCATATCCCAGACTGCACCACAAACTACTAACATGGACTCCTTGGACTACAACACCTGCACACCATGTTCAATGTCACGTTCACAGTCACCAGCTTACTTATCACACATGCCTGGGCTCAATCACCACCTCACCTACATAAGCAGACTCCACACACACGCACGCATGTACGTGTGCTCTCGCTATCTTGCTCTATTTTCACAACTGACCTACCACGCCTTCGTTCTGATTGCTGTGTTCATGGTTTTTATTTCTGGATTGTTTACCTCGATTGTGATTTTGTCTTCATCTCCGATATCCTGTTTGTTCATCGACTGACGTCACACCTGTCTCTCGACCTTGATTATGTCTGGTGTTTTGGATTTTTTTTTTTGTGTGTGTGTTCACTAGTCCTTGTAATTAAAGTATTTACCACAACTGTCACTCTCTCTCAACCTGACATCACTCAGATTGAGTTTAATACCACTATCCGATTCTAGTATCTATATTTCTTTCAAGTGTCTCAATATTCACAAAAGTTTTGTTATGTTTATTTGGTGCTTATAATGAGGAATAGTCAGTACATGCACATGTTTATCATTAAAAAAAAGGCAGCAACCAATACACTTGTGTCTTTTTGACCTCTAATGGACATGAAATTCTCAACTTGCTATAACACTTAATATTAGCATCTAACTACACTCAAGTATTTTGATAAACTGGGACTATGATGGATCATTTCAGACAGTCTGGATGCCCTCCAGTTTAGGTAGGTAGGTAGGTAGTTAGTTAGTTCTCCTTTTTCTTCTTTCTTTCATCTATTTACTTTTTTCTTCCTTCCTTCCTTTTGTCCTTCCTTCTTTTGTTCCATCTTTCTTTATATCTATCTCCTTTTTTTGTCTTATTTAAATTCTAACCTTTACTTGCGAAGTGGGTCAGGCTATGGCTCTTGCTTAACAGTTCATTCTCTTACCCTTAACATCCCACTAGGCAGTGTGCAAAACCCCATGCTCTGTTCCTAGTTCACCTAGAGTAATCACTGCAAAAATGAACCAATAGTATAGAAGTCCACATACACTCATCAGCCACTGTAATGGGAACTTCTGCTCATTCATGAAATTATATAATCATCCAATTGTATGGCAGCAGTGCAGTGCATAAAATCATGCAGAGACAGGTCAAGAGCTTCAGTTAATGTTCACATCAAACTTCAGAATGGGGAAAAAATCTGATCTTAGTGACTTTGATCATGGCATGGTTTTGGTGTCAGACGGGCTGCTTTGAGTATTTGAGAAACTGCTGATCTCCTGGTCTCTGGAATTTACACATGGTATAATGGTGCGAAAAACAGCCAAATGAAAAACATCCAGTGAGCAGCAGTTCTGTGGGCAGAAACACCTTCTTGTTTCACTCCAGAGAAATTTCACAACAAAGGAAGAACAGGAATCTGAGGCTAAAGTGGGCACTGGCTCACCAAACCTGGACAGTCAACGACTGGAAAAAAAACCAGGCCATGTTCTTAGCTGACAGGAGTGGAACCCGATGTGTTATACTGTTGTAGCCCATCCGCCGCAGTACTCATCACGGTGTACATTTTTAAATGCTTTTCCACTCACCGTGTTGTAAAGAGTGGTTATTTGAGTTACTGTACACTTCCTGTCATCTTGAACCAGTCTGGCCACTTTCCTCTGACAAGGTATTTCCTCTCGAAGAACTACTACTCTCTGGATGTTATTAATTTTAGCACAATTTTGTGTAAACTCTAGAGACTGTTGTGTGTGAAAATCCTAGGATATCAGCAATTTCTGAAATACTCAAACCAGCCTGTTTGGCACCAGCAACCATTCCATGGTTAAAGTCACTGAGGTCACATTTTTCCCCTTTCTTTTGTTTAATTTGAACATTGAAGCTCTTGATCTGTATCTGCATGATTTTATGCATTGCTCTGCTGCCACATATTTGACTGATTGGATAATTGCATGAATGAGCAGGTGTACAGGTGTTCATAATAAAGTCTACTGT
Source organism: Pangasius sanitwongsei (assembly GCA_037576675.1). NCBI lineage: Eukaryota > Metazoa > Chordata > Actinopteri > Siluriformes > Pangasiidae > Pangasius > Pangasius sanitwongsei. Next base: position 11,696,629 of record CM075029.1, on the reverse strand, counting down.
CTTATTGTCTACTGTCTACTGCACATTACTAGGGCATTCACAAATTCTGCCCCATATTGCAGACACAGATACAGCACAGTCTAAAATAAACTTTACTCTGGATATTTGTAAAATGCACTATATGGCCAAAAGTATGTGGACATCTGGCCACTGAACATCACATTCCAAAAGCCTGGGCATTAATATGGAGCTGGCCACCACTTTGCTGCTATAACAGTCTTCACTCTTCTAAGGAGGCTTTCCACTAGATTTTGGAGTGTGACTGTGGGGATTTTTGCCTATTCAGCCACAAGACCACAAGAGGTCAGGAACTGATGTCTGGAAAGAAAGCCTGTCACGTTTCAATTCATCCCAAAGGTGCTAAGTGGGGTTGAGGTCAGGGGTCTGTGCAGGTCACTCGAGTTTGTTCACAAGAAACTTGGCAAACCATATCTTTATGCACCTCACTCTACTCTAATGTTTACACGATTTCAGCTATTTATATCGTACTCTGTAATATTTGCACTATCGTCACTAGGTCACTTTTAAACAAAACTGCGTACTGTACAAGAGGTGTTGGTTGGCACTGTAGTCATTGTACTGTCTTGTTCTGTCTGCACATGTTTGCACTTGTGCACTTTATGTATAAATTATGTAGTCCCTGTAGTTCTGTGTTGTTCTGTGTCGTCTTATGTAGCACCTTGGTCCTGGAGAAACATTGTTTCGTTTCACTATGTACTTGTATATGGCTGAAATGACAATAAACTCCACTTGAACTTGAACTTGAACTCACTTTGTGCACAGGGGCATTGTTGTGCTGGAACAGGTTTGGCTTCTTAGTTCCAGTGAAGGGAAATCTTGATGCTACAGCATACAAATACATTCTTGACAATTGTGGCAACAGTTTGGAGAAGAACCATATATGGGTCTTATGGTCAAGTGTCCACATACTTTTGATCACAATATATGACAATGACAATATATAAGTTCTAAAATGTGAACTCGTAGTTCTTATATTTCAAGATAACTGTGTGCCTTTGATAGAAGCACCATTTGATAATGCAAATACCATGCTGACAGTGTCGGCATTTCAACCTTTGACACCTGACAACCAAGAGGGAGTCTTGGCAGGCGATAATGCATGCACATTTTTGGACCAAAGTTGTTTCGAATGTACCACTTAGCAAGCACATTTCAAAAGTCACAGCATAAATGTTGTGCTGCTATACCCGCATTAATGTAACTATGTTCTGAATGAGAAAATAGCATGAATGCTAAAGGTAATAAAAGCTTATGCCCAACCCCAATGTCAGTATTAACCAAAAAAATACTTGCATCAACATGAAAATAGAGCCTTCCTTTCTTCCTTCTGCACAACAACAGGTTTCAGCACTGTACAGTCATACTTATATCTTGTTGATATACCAGATAAAAAAGTGTCAGTAACTAGACATCTATCCGTAACAATCAGCGTATAATAAATGTGACTGTACATCCTGGAAAAAACTACCACAGACACTGCTATAAAGTTCAAAGACAGCCAAAGATGTACTTTGTGATTATTACTTCTGTGTAATTTGTAGGCAAATGTAGAAAAAATATTATAGCTCATCGTTGAGATCCGCTAATATAATTTCCGTTTGGACTCAGTCTCGTTTGATGAATGGAACTAAGATGTAAATGTTTGCAGACAATGAACTGGAATGTTCATTATTTCCACCAGGAGTCCTCTATTGTGCCCTGAAAAACTGATGGATTTACTTTGACTTTTTTTTTTATTTACTTATTTATTTTTTACATTAGACAAATTAATGGGATTGCGCTACCTGTGCAAAACACTGCAGATCTTCTATGGCAACAGTTACCACTGTCACACACACACGCAAACGCACACATGTATGTCTTATGTGAGAGCCTTCCATTGACAATTATTAATGCGCCTAAATAATGCTATGCTACACCTATATCTAACCGTAACCATAAATAAAAGCTGTAAAAAAAGATTTCCAAATGTCCTCACAAGGTTAAAAGTGAATATTCTCACACACACACACACACACACCTTAACTAGCCAAAAGACATACACAGAAAATCAGTCCATCAAGCAGGCACTTGTGTGCCTAATTTTGAAATCAAGTTTGCTTGATGCTGGTTAAAGAATCTTTAATCTAATCTAAGAAGGAGTTCTTACTGACTTTTCAGCCTAAATGGTAATCAAGCCATGATTTTTTCAAGCCAAGTAATCAAGTCAGAACTGAAAAAAAGTAACCACATTTACTTCTCTTATTTGTAACAGCTTTTTTAGGTTTTATGTTTGCACATCTGATAAAGCAATAAAAGCAAACGGATAATGCAAAACCATAATTCATAAGACTGAAGTGACACAGTGCAAATAGTAGCTACGAATTTAACAGTTTACATGTCTTTTGTTGACCTAGTCTAAGAGATACTGTCTGGGAGTTATTATTGCTAAATTATTGGCTACCAGGGCTTGAAATATTGGCGGGTAAAAATATTAATGTTGGCGGGTAATAATATTAATATTTCCCAAAGATCTGAGCATGAATTTGCTTCAAAATTCTTATATTTTTTAAAGAATTTGTTTCCTTCCATGATCTCTCTCTCACTCACACACGTCTAATTATTAACGCAGCTAATTCATGCTATACCTACATTGCTAAATTTAACACTAACTTCAGTAACCAAAAAGAAATCTTTTGGCTCTTTTAAGTTTTTTTTTTTTTTTTTTTTTTTTTTAAATAAAAGCTGCAGTTTTTGTAAAGAAGCCATTTTCCTAGTCCCCACAAGAACAAAACTGTCAGATACCACTAGGCTTGTAAGTCCCCACCATACACACATACACTGTTTTAGGCTTGCGAGTCTGATGACTGATTTCAATGCTAAGCAGAGGCTTTCACTCAAGTGAAAGCGTGTACAGTATGTGTGTACATGGTCCTAAGAATAATTGTGAGTGGGACTGTTATGAGCAACTTATTTTATGCAGAAAGTGTCGTTTGCAGCTGTTACTCATTGCCCACACACATGTATCTTTATCTTACTCAGTTTTCTTTTCTTGCTTGTTGAGTCATAATAATGGTAGTTTTCTATCTGTCCCACGCATATTGATAATAGAAGCCCAACGAACCTTCAAAATTCCTCCCATCAAAGCCGCTATTTACAGTCAGCTGAAGGAGGAGTCCACCAGTCACAAGTCAACTAACGAAGAGTTAAGCGTGTCTAGCTGTTCCATATGTGTTTGGAATGTAAAGACCTAATTAATTTTGTGCATGTAGTTCTGTATTTTTATGGTTTTGTAAGTGTAAATGTTAAAGCACTAGCTAACCTGGTCAATGGTTTTAGCTGGATATGCTCTGAGTGGGGGTGTGTGTAAGTGTTGGCCCATAGTACAATGTGGTAACTTTGAGCAGTAGGTATAGTTGAGTATAGTCAGCCATTTTGTATACATCCCATTTCAGTTTATATTTTTTAGTTGATAGCTGCATATGTTACTCATTTTTTATGTGGTTGTCAGTTTTCCAATGTTTTGTTTTAGCCTGAACTTCTGTGTTAAAATTTCACTTTTAAGCTTGGTAATATTACCGTCTTCTGTAATTTATAACATTTGACTATAATATTTGTTAAATTACCTTGTTTCCTGAATTTGAAACTCACAAGTTAAATACCTTTAATTTTTAGGCCTATATCCTGTTACTCTTGTTGAGTATTTTTTCAGTTGGTCACAGGTACACTGAAGCCGTATATTTCTGCAGTTGTTATTCACATACAGATTATACTGCATATGCATACACGGAAGCACTGTCAATCATTTAAACATTTTGCTAGATCCTACTAGCAAAATGGTACTATATCCATTGTCCTTTAAAAAGCAACTGGTTCATAGTTTAGCATTACTAATAATTACCCAGGGCCCTGTCTATTTATTTAGTTAGATTTAATACATTAAATTACCTTTTATCATAGGCAAGCTTACAGTTAGTTAAATGAATGCCCTAACAGAGTTGAGTATAATATTCTGCTAGATGTGGTTAAATGAACCTCTGAAAACTCTAAAGGTTAGCCCACTGCTGGGGGAAGCACACACCTAACACTGATTTAATATTTTAGGTAAAGTTCCACACATTACTGAATGTTTCATAACCAAAGTCTTTCTTTTTAATGCACAGAAGATTAAAAACAATGATGGGTACAGAGCACAAACAGAGGGTGAGACAAAGTTAGAGTCAGAGGAAGAAGGTCAAAAGCTGTTCACTTAGATCCATCCACTTATAGTGGATAGTTTTAGAAAAATAGTTTTAGACCCAGTAAAGTGCACGCTAGTAGTTAAGAAGTCATTCAAGCGGCTAAGGTCCTTTGGAGTGGGTGAATAATGAGTAACATCAGACAAATAACTAATGTCACTTAGAAGAGTCTTAAGTTCCAGTACGATGGCAGTTCTGGCAGGATTGAGCTAAACAGGGAAACTCCTTATCCACCATGCTGAGAAGATCTCCTGCTGAGTCTGTGATGTCTGTTCCACCGACTTGTTCTGTCTGAAAAACATGACAAATGTGGCCTCACTAAAGTTTAGAATCCACTTGTTTCTATGAGCTATTAAATTATGAATATAAAATTCTAACATGATTTTCTTATCACTGGCAATAACTGTGACTTCTTAGGGTAAAATAAGAGGAAAGAGTACTAGAGTGGCAGACATGAAAAACATTAGACATGGACAAAAATAATAAAATATTATAGAATTTACCTGTGAGTCCAATAGGAGAGAATGCCAGTTGTCCTTCAGTGGTTGTGATGGGTTGTCTATAATAGTCTGCTTACAATGTGATGCATAAGCATCTCTGTCATCTGTAGAGTTCTCTCTTTGTCAGTTACTCTAATAATTGTAAGCTAAGGATCATTGCATCCCGTCCTTTTAAAACGCTTGGCAGATAATTCACCTCAACTTGGAAGACTTGTGATATTGGCTTCTCTTCATCAAGGTTAACAATCAACTCATTACATGAAGAACAGCCTGGGTTGTAGTCAACCCTCTTTTTTACCCCATTATTTTACCCCTTACTTTAGTCTTGGCCAATTCCCACCCACCATCCATCTCTGCCCTATCATACAACAGCTACCAACCAAGGATGGTGAGGGCTAACACAAGCTTCCTCCATGGCATGTGAAGCCAGCCAACTGCATCTGTACGAACTGCTGCCAATGCAGTGCACCAGGCAGCTTACCACACTCAGAGGAAAAGCGATATCTACCCTCTTCCACATACATGAGCTCACAGATGCCCATGATTGGCTAGTGTCATTGTGATTGACAGGGGACAGAGAAAGTATACCACCTCCCCATTTTGGACTTTTGGAGTCCCGGCCACAGATGTGGCATTGCCAGGATTCCAACTTGCATTCACTGGAAAATAGGGCAAATGCTTTTCTGTTGCACTCTTGAATTTTAAGCTTGTTTTTGTGAAACGCACACCACAGTGATTCCTATTTCTGTAAGATGGGTAACAAGAGCTACTTCTTTCTCTAGACTAAGCCTTTATACTGTGCCTTTATACTGTGTTTTCCAAGATGTCATACTTCTGTGCTCTTGTTAAAGCCCTTCCTCTATTATTGTATGCTGTATTTCCATATTCAATGCAGTATGTAACATTATAAAGGACAAAAAGAGGTACCTTGTATAGGTCTGGCCTATTCTAATGGAGATGAAGTACAAGTACAATCTCTCTTAAGATTCTCACTCAGCTTCTCCACTGATGAGTCATCTTGTGAGAAGTACATATGTGGCTCTGCCACCTAGGGGTTGAAGGAAACAAGATTAATGGCAAACTGATTATATCCAATTATGTACTGTCCAAATCTAGCTCATGTTCTATACCTTTTATAATGTTCTATACATTTAATGTTATCAGATTTTGTAGAATGTGACATCCAAATTTTGTTTGGATATTCATTGTGTTAGCAATGGCTAAAATATACTATAAATTGCATCATTGTAGAAAAGCTATTTAATTGTACACTGAAGAATGTTTTTGACCAATTCACTGTGATTGATGGTCAAGCTATGATTCACATTGATGGTGTATGTCTTGCAGCAAACGTAAGCTGGTCTATCCACTGGCAGCCCTGAACACACAATTACACGCTCTTCCCCTTTTAAAGATCTCCTTTTAAAGATATGGTATTGTTCCAACTGGGCCATTAGACTGGGGATATCACTTCATAATAGTCATCATTGTCTATGTGAAACAGTGAAAAAGCAGATGATCTCAGCAAAGAGCCAACAAACTGTTATGACATGAGTTAGGAGCCTGAAAGAGATCCATGTACACTATTCAAACTGTATGAATTGCTGGGAATTAATTCAGAACCAGCATCAAGCACTCTCAAACCGATGGGTTAGTGGACTGCTCATATACTGTGATATTGACCAGAATTATTGTAAATCACTTAAATCCCTTATATTTATTAGTTATTTATATTTATTAGCATAGTTATTATATGGATGGAAGGCCAGGGGGGTGTTTGATGTAATTAAACAACAGGTTAGGGAATTTGACTATAAGGTGAATGAACAGTAGAATCACACGGCAAATTTACCACCAGTCTCCTGAAACAGCAGAGAGAAGCAATCCCTTCAGAGTGCTCAAAAGACTCAAATTCCACTCCAATCCCACCATTTCTCAATCTCCCACAGAGCAGAGGTTGTCAAGCCGAATTTTGGAAATGTTTTCTCCCCTGCTCAGTGGACTGACCAAACAGAACACTCTGCTCAGTCTGTACCCAGCTGTATCACATGCCTGAACTGATTGAAAATACTATAGATGGGAGTAACAGAGGAGTTACACAGTGACTAGAACAGCCCCATTGTGCTTGTGCCCAAGGTGGATGGGACGGCCTATTTCTGCATAGATGTCCACAAGCTGAATGCAGTTTAAAAATTTGATGCCTATCCAATGTGTCATATTGACAAGCTCCTGGACCAGCTCTGGGCATCTCGTTTATATTTGATCCTGGATTATACCAAGGGATATTGGCAGATTCCTTTCTTGACAAACATGACTTTCTCCATCCTCATCCAATTTACCACTCGACCATTCAGGCTTTACGGAGCGCCAGTTTCAACATTCACCGAGTTTCAACATCTAACGGACTGCATGATGCAGGCCAACTGTGCAAATGCAACATGTGCAGCTCAAGGCAGTGCAAAAGTTATTGAGAAAACTGAGTGTCGCACTGAGCTTCCAATGTGTCATGGGCAGGTGTGTCTCCAAACTAATAACACTGTGACTGCAGCTTGCCCAAAAAGGACATAAAACAGTTTCTGGGGATGGCAGGATATCACAGGTTATGCCTAATTATTTTGAATTTACCAGCCCACTGACTGATCCAACTGAAACGGTCAATTTAGTTCTATTCAATTCTAATAGTTTCTCCTATTGTTTGAATGGAAAATTTTAATTGTTATGTGTAATATTTATTTTAAACAATAATTTTTGGTAATAATAAGTGTGCTAATAATACTGGAGGGCACAGTATCTCTCTCTCTCAGCACTGAGCTGACAGTGTGTTTGTGTGGTCATGAGCTGGGCAGAATATGAGCTGCAATTGCAACTGTTTAACAAAAAAGCTTTACGTTACTATCTGAGTATGTGAACAAAATAAAAAAAAAGTACACTCATCATACTAATTCTAAAATTCTGTTTATTATTAATGCAAATATTATTAATATTAAGGTTATTAACCCAATAGGTAACTACCACTGGATGAATTGAATTTATTGCCATGGCACTGCCATTTACCTCACATTCTTATTAAATAATATGTAAACATATGCAATCTATAATATTCTTTATATCAGAGTTTGCTCTTTTGAAAAATGTAAATGGCAAAATAAAAAATTAAAAGGTAATTTAATAGTCAAGGTGCATTAATGTCAAATTGGCAATTTCTATGCATTAATTTAAAAGACCAAGCAAGGCAACCTCAATTTCAACACATACATTTGCTCTCATTACTGACCTAATTATTACCTGTCGACATAAAATATGAAATTTGGATCCCACCATCTCATCTTGAACCCGTTTGATATTATTTCTAAAGTAACATTTTTTTTTCTGACATCGTCTGATGCATGCCTGAAAGGAACGCAAATACACTCAAAACTGAGGATCACTAAAATTAGTTAGCAAGATGAAAGCAGCTAAACTAATGTCAGTCTCATAAACAGTAAACAGTAGATTGCAATGTCAACATAAATAACATACCAAATACAACAAAAATACTCACCAATTAAGAGTGCCATCTTGTGTTGTTGCCATCCAGTTGTTGCAGACTTTTGAGATCAATATCCAACACATAAATTCACATGGGATGTCTGCTGGCAACTCTGCCATGCCCACTTTTTGTAAATGATTATACATGACTTGTAGTTGAAAAATAGAAACCATATACCAATATCAATTCAATTCAATTTTATTTGTATAGCACTTTTAACAATGGACATTGTCACAAAGCAGCTTTACAGAAATATATGGATTCACAAAAAATATAATAATAAGCCAGAGGTGACTGCGGCGAGGAAAAACTCCCTGAGATGATATGAGGAAGAAACCTTGAGAGGAACCAGGCTCAAAAGGGAACCCATCCT
>CM075029.1:11673257-11687889 GCA_037576675.1 Pangasius sanitwongsei | reverse complement strand
AGCCCCCAGGTGGCACCATCCCCAGCAATCCAAACAGTTCTTCAGGCCGTCCATATGGGGCCACCCCCAGCAGCAGCAAGCGAACTCAACCGATGAGAACTCCAACCAGAAGCAGAAATATCCTCATCATAATAACTGACCAGGTAAATTGGTGCACCCATTTTGAAAGCCCTTTCTGCCATATTAACACAAATGATACTCAAATGCTAATAGGACAATATTAAACAGCAGCAATGTGTAAGTATATTAAAGCATGTTATTAGAATATTCTAGAAAACTGAATCTTTTTACTGTGACAAATTTCTCTATTCAGTGCATGGTGTGATTCCCAGTGCGACAAGCACTGCTTGTGATCGGATTAGTTCATGTCATCTGCTGTTCTTTATGTTTTGACATGTGCCTCTGTTTTGATTCTAGTCTTGTCTCCTCCCCTTTCCTGTCATTGGTCTGTTACTTAATGTGTGTACCTGTTCGGAGCTTAGCCTTGAATTAGTTTGTCTATTTATATCCTGCTGTTTACGTCTTATTAATTATTATTAGTTTTAAATGTAATGCCATTTTTGCCAAATAATTCTAATTCTTGTTTTTCTAGTGCCTTGTTTCTGTATTCCATGTTGCACATTCAACTATCTTACAATAAAAGTATTTTTATTTGAAGGCGGTAGCGCCTGAATAGGCAAAAATGTCATTAGGTTTAAAACTCTCTTTGTGTTTATTGTTAACCCATGTCCTTCGTCTGATATCTCTCTCTCTCTCTCTCTCTCTCTCCTGCTTTTACGTCAGAACCTATGCTAATTGCAGCCCCTGAATAACAGTTTCTGATTGCTCATAGACCCTGATTGATTGCTGAGTAGCTTTTTGGGTGCTCAGGTGACTCACCTTGGTGCGTGTGTCTGTAGGCCTAAACGGTGTGTGTGTGTGTGTGTGTTGTGGGGGAGTACATGGATTTAGGCAGTAAAAGCCATGCCGAATAGTTTGTGAAGATGAACTATGGTGGGTGAAGGACTGTGTATGTCAGTAGGTGTGATGCTTGTATGTGTGAGAGAGACTCACAGTCCAGCCTCCTCCGTCCGTGCTCATATCACAGTAGACTTGAAACCCTGCGGGGTAATGAGTGGGAAACACAGAATATACACCATCTTCCCGCTGACCACTTGCATGTATATCACTACAGTCACGAGGACGGGAGCCTAATAGATAGGGAAAGAGAGAGAGAAAGGCAGAGACAAAGGTACAAGAAAAGAAAGATAGAGCAATTTTCACTTAGGAAATTTGGATCCTTCGAGTATCCTTGAATGTTTTACTCGTGGTCTTTAAATGACAATACAGCTCACGTGTTATGTGTGACTCTACATTACAGGAAATAAAAAACAGATCTCTGCCCCTTGCAACAACAACAAAAAACAGTGTTGCAGCTATCAAGCTAATGGTGGCTCAGATGACACAATGACAGAAAAAAAAAAAAAAAAACAAGTTACCCGCTCACTTCAGAATCAGCTTTCCACGAAATTGTGCTCACATTTCCTGCTTTCCAGATTGTTGCTGCACTAATAATCAGATGATTAAAAGACATTTACTCATCTGAAGAGACTGAGACTGTAATGTGAGGCTGGTGGTATTGGAATGTGACATAAAATGCCTGTGGCGCATTGTGGGAATGTTCATAGTTTCATAACACAGGTAGGAGGATTAAACATTATGGAAGGAAAACTTATACATGGATAATACAAGCAGTTTTACTCTTATGGGTAGTTGTGGGCTTGTGAAATTCATTTCTGCTGTGGAATTTACTAATCCCATGTCACAGCCTCACAGCTACAGGGTAACCGGTTCTTGAGTTTGAGTTAACGTCTGTGCAGTGTTTTCCATGTTCTCCTCAAGAGGGCTTCCTCTGTGTTCTCCGGTTTCTTCCTACGTTCCAAAATCATGCTGGTAGGTAGTTTGGCTATACGAGATGCGATGTACTAGTGTCCCATCATCGGTTTACTCACTTCACATGTCCAGTCATCCTGGGATAAACTCTGGATGCACTGCAACCCTGACCAGTATAAAGCCGATTCTTGAAGATGAAGAATTAATTAAGCAATCACTGAAGATACATCTTGATGTGGCTGTTTTGGGTTCTGTCTGAATTGTTATACAGTAGAGGCACAAAGTCCATGAATACTTGTTTTATAAAGTATTACATTCAGACTTTTTCCAACCTGACACTTATTTAAAAAAAGGTTTTTTATATTTATTTTTGTATATTTAAAAATAGATATATTTTGATTTTTTTAAATGAGTCAAGTGGTAACACAATTATACTCTAAGTAACAGTGTTAAGTAAATAATGATTGCATTACAATTATATAAATAATTACAATAATCACAATAATTACAGAATTATATAAACCTCCTGGTTTTCTGTACAACTTTTCTTTTGGATGAAATTTGGATGAAGTGTACCTAGGCTGGTAACACACACACACACACACACACACACCCCTATTTTTTTTAGTACAAACTTTGCTACAGATTTTTATTTTATGACTTAAAACATAATGAAGGCTGTTGGGTTTTGCTGCAAAAATAAGAAGCAAGTGTGACAGTCAAAGTCTCCAGAAGAACTGTGGCTGCTTCTGCAAGATGCTCAGTAAAACTTATAAAACTGCACAAATTGTACCTGAGATTACTACTTTTTTTTTTTAAAGTGAAGGATCATCATACCAAATATTGACTTTGTTTCATTTATTACTGTTTACTGCAGTATTTTTTTTAATGTAGAAACATTTAATTTAATTACTTTTGAAGGCATCTTTGCTCTACAGCATTTCTTTGCATTTACTTTTGCACAGTACTGTATATATACACCGAACTATATTTACATCATCTCTCGTGGGTACATTTCTCAGAAACAGAAGTGATAAGGAGGTTAAAAAAAGTACATAAATGAATAAACAACAGATTTACAAATCAAAAGCTGATGATGAAAGACCAGTGCAATGGCTGTAATGGGCAAATATATAGCCAAAACAAAAAGCTTTTACCATTAGCGCAGCCTTTGAAACGGGATCCTCTGACTGGAGCTCTTTGCAGGTCAGCTTTCACACGAGCCTTCAAGCCTCCATTCTCCTTCTGCATGGAGTTCAAGGCATCGCTGACCGAGTTCACCACCTTCACCATGTTAAGCTGGCTCTCTGAAAGCAGCTATAAAATACACACAGACAAACACACAAGATCAGTTTAGCCTGTGAAAAGCTTTTATCAGCTTTTATTGGTTTATTAAAAGAACAATTTCTTTTCTCTGATTGTCTGTACTTTAATGTGTCATAAGTGAATGCAGGACAGCATGAATGCTCAGCATGCGTTTTATCAGGGGAATACAATAATCATAGTCATGGTCCATAGCAAATGACAAAGAACAGGCTGGCAGAATCAAGGAAGGAAGCATCCATAATCAAAAAATCAGGCTTGAAACTTAATGATAAGATTTCACAACAAATTGCAGGACTATCAGGGTATAAATACACAAACTAACTAAATTTTTGTAACGACAGGTGAACACAATAAATAACAGACCAACAAGAGGACAAGGCAGACACAGGCCCAAAACCAAAACAAAGGCATATGTCATAACAAACAAAAGCACATGGAGAATGAATGACAAGGGCAAACAGTGCTTGCTGTGCTCGGACCTGTGCCGCATACTGAGAAGGGGAATTTGTAACCCTACCACACTTTAGAATGTGCCACACAAAAAATATATTTGTAACATTATTATTTAAACAGTATATAAGGGTTATTTATGGGTTAAGCATTTTTATTTAACATATCCTGCCATACCAGTATATCAGGAAATCCCTAATATACTGTATAGTCCATTTCTCTTTGTGTTTATACAGGATTACTAACCATAATGTCTTGTTTTCTCAAGTTTCTGCATTTTAACATTCTGATCATGTTAGGCTGCTGTGCTATGCTACAGCTATGAATGAATGGACTTCCTTTTAGCTCAGTGTACAATATCAAGACTTTATCTCTTTCGTTAAGGTAAAACATTGTTGAACCTATGTGGGCTGTTTGTAGTGTGCTAATAAAACGCTCAACCATTGTGTCCTATTCTTCGTCTTTACATAGAAGTCTTTACCATACAGATGGATACAGAGAGAAAATCTGATGTACCCTCTCCATTGGAACTCAATGGAGATCCACCCTTGATCTTTGCTAGAGTGTCAGTGTTGCATATAAATAGAACATTTAATGCTAATTAAGCTGGCATGTCTAGGATTCATGAAAGAGATCGTTTGCCTACTACAGCAGCCCTACTGCAGTAACTGTCAATGTCAAACCCCAGTGAGAATGTCATTCTTCCACCCTGGCTTGCCAGAGCACTCCTTCAAAGCTCTTTTTAGCTCTTAAAAATATGATGGCTCAAGTACCAAATGGAATGGCTTAACACTCACTGTCCTTTACTCATCAATCTAGTACCTTTAGTACAGATGTTTCCGGACTCACCACAATCATCTTGCTACTCTGTAAGAGCATTAGAATGAATGATACAAAAATAATCTTGAGTACAAAAAGTTTTTGATCATCCTCCTAATGACAAGAAAAGCAATAATTGGTCACTCAAACATAGAATTGCCACTCAAGCAATAAACTACTAGCATACACCGTTCTAATAAGAACAAATGGCCATATTTACAAATGTTTTTTTTTCCCCACAGCCTTCACAGTTGCATTTGACCATTTGCTTTGTCTCTGGTGTATGAACATGGATTAATTGATTATTTCTAATATTAATCATTAATTGATTAATCACTGCCAAACACAAGGCTTATGACATAGAAAATACAAAAGTATATTTTTGTGAAAAGACATACACTATAAATATGCAGGATCCTAGGTCCTATAGTGAATAGAAGCATTGAGATAAACACATAAATATTTTCAGCCAGACACACCATCCGTATGTTTGGAGAAGTAGCTCAGCGTCTGGGTAAATGTTTCCAATATCAATAGAAAGAAGAGAGAAAAAAAAAAAAAAACCAGCTGTTGTCACATGGCACTGTCAGCAGCAATAAATGTATCCTGCATCCCTATAGGGTATGTTTTATAAGGTATTTCCATTTATCAGATCCTGCAGAGATTTCAGCCTGCTAAACTTGTGCAAATGAGTAAGTGAGAGAGTGAGTGAGTTATAAGCTGAATACAAAAGGTGTGTGAGATTTCAAAAGAACACAGGCCAAAGCTGCGTCTTTATATGGAACAGTCTTCTGCTGTAGGTATGCAATTACCACACACACACACACACACACACACACACACACACAAACACACAGCTGTAAAAATAGAATCTGACCCATTTTAAAAGGAAAATGTACTTGTGTGAGCGTGTGCCCAGTTGTGCTGGGTGTGTCTTATTTAATATAATGAATGAGCTGCCTCTTAAATTGGAGTTACTTGTGCTGAGAAAAACTAGAATGAAGATGAAGGACCATACACACACACACACAGCTAATACTAGAAGTACTAATGAATGAACAAATGAATGAATGAATGAATGAATGAATTCGCCAATTCACCATGTGCCCTCAGCGCACAATGCATAAAATCATGAAGATACAGGTCTAAAGATTGAATTGGGAAAAAATGTAATTTACCGTGACATGGTTGTGTATTTCAGATACTGCTGATCTCGGATTTTCACACTCACAGCAATCTCTAGAGTTTATACAGAATGGCATGAAAAAAAACCCATCATGTCAGCAGCAGTTCTGTGAGCAGAAACGCCTTGTTGATGAGATAGGTCAGAGGAGAATGACCAGACTGGGTCAAACTGACAGGAATAACTCAAATAACACTTTACAACCATGGTGAGCATAAAAGCATTTCAGAACACACAACCTTGAGGTGTTAAACCTTGAGGTGGATGGGCTACACAGGCAGAAGAACACATCGAGAACAGGAATCTATAGAGTTCATAGTGAATCTATAGTGAGACTCACCCAAACTAGATAATTGAAGTTTGGAAAAAAAAACCTTGCCTGGACTTTTTCCATGCTTCAGATGTTGCGTGTGTATGAATAGTTTTGTGTGTAAACCAAAAACTATTGGTTTCTATGCAGTGAATGGGATTCATCAAGTTTTGCTCATATGCCTGAGGATGTGCATATATCTCCGCACACTCCTGACAATGCAAGAATCCCTATTGGTAGAAAATTGTAATAGCAGGTAAAAAATTCAGAGCTTCTGTATCACATACTGTTAGTCATATCAGCATTAGTGAGCTAGTACTTACTGATTTTTGTGTTCATGAGACAGACAGATGACGCAGATGGAATGTAAAGTAAAATCGCATAAAACGTCCATTTGAAGATCTGTTGGGATTATGCCTGGTTTGAAGATTTGTCTCATGCAGCTTTGTGGAAGGAATGTGTTTTTACTACAGGAAACTCTATGCTGAGAGTGAGGAGTGGATCATCAGTCGATTTCGTTTGCCTAGTGCAGTTTTAGTTTATCTCTATTCTAGGGCTTTTAGCTATGGGTACATTTAAAAAAGAAAGTGGAACTGGTATTGAACTGAGTTGAATAATGGCACATCTTACCTTCATTCATATTGGCCACAGTGCAATACATTACATTTCCAAAAAAACAGCAGTGGAAATGACAACAAAATGACAAATTTCCATGCCATCCCAACTGGGGAAATAGAATGTATACACGTACTCTATACACACACACACACACACACATAACTACTTGTAAAAGTGCCAAATAAACCATTACTTCATTCAGCAATATCTTTACTTAATTGTCAGTTAAATTCTTCTTCTTAGACCTGATATGCTCCATGTCGTTTGAAACAAGCATGACCACGAGCAGGCTACTGTGCTTTTTACAGGGAAGTTGTTTACCACATATGGTGATTTGAGGGCATTTCTTTATGCAAATGAGTATGGTCATGCACGAGCACTTCAATTTAAGCACACCTTGATAAATGAGACCCCTGGACCTGTATCTGCATAAATTTATGCATTGTACTGCTTCCACATGATTGGCCTACTGGATAATTACATAAATGTGCAGGTGTACAGGTGTGGGTCTGAATACAATGCATGTAATTATCCTTCATTCACTCAAGAATAAATACATATGATTTAAGTATGTTTAAGTTTACTGTCTGTTTTGTGTGTGTGTGTTTGTGTCTTCATAATTGTTCTTCATCAATGTGTGCATGACAGTTTGCTTTTTATTGTGGATGCACAAGCCTATGCCCACAATTTTGCCAAAAGTATTTGGACCATTGTACATTTATGACAGTATTCTTGTTCGTCATATCACTCATATGACCTAGAGGTAGGTAGGCTCATTGCTGTCATGCACCTTATAATGTGCTTCACTGAATCATGTCACCTTGTCCTTGTCTCAATGGCTAAAGGGGTCAGAAAGAATATAATCATAAAAAGCATACTGAATATCAAAGCTAATGAGGCTTAAGCCTAGAAATGGGACAGAGAAAAAAGAGAAAGAAAAAGAGGACAACTTGTACTACGTTGACAAATTTCTTTCGGATTTCTCAGATTATGCACTCTAGTCTACTCTTGTCCTTGCACATGACCTCCTATATATCAATTACAAGACTCTCTTGTCCGTCTTCATGAGCTTTGAATTTAGTGGTAGCTTCCTCCCTGGAGGGAAGGTCATATCTAGTGACATGGATGGGATCTTCACTTGTGTCCCTCAAGGCTCAGTGTTTTGTCCTCTTCTATTATCCCTATATGCCCACTCAGTGAGGTAATATACTGATATGTTGTTGTTGTTTTTTACCATTGCTATGTTGATGATACTCAACGCATCTTCTTGTTTTCTCCCTTGGACACTCACGTTTCAGCTAGTATCTCAGCATTTCATCAAGATCTTGTGATCCCTCAGATCATAAGATCTTGTGAACTCTCAGATTACACCATCTAACAACAGATGCTACCTTGGTGTAGTTCTGAAAAACCATATATCATTGTCTCCTCATATTGCTAACCAGTTATGTAGATATCTCCTTTATATCATTAGGAGGATGCAGCCATTTCTTTCCATGGGGCCCAAGTGCTTGTTCAGTTCCTTGTCACCTTGACACCTTGACACTGGACCACTGCACTTCAGTCCTGATAGGCCTTCCCCTCAGTGTCATCCAACCCCTGTAACTGAACTTGTTTTCAGTTTTCCCAAGTTTTTCCACATCAGATTTAATACACTGATGCTTGCCTACAAAGCCAAAAATGGAGGCAGAGCACATACACAAGTGTTAATGAAGACTTCTCAATGGTCAGAGCAACAAGTTCAGATTTTAGGCATTTGTTCAACCTTGGGGCTTTACACAGAGGTGGAGGCTATGGTGATGGTGAGACACAGTATATACACACTATACACCGATCAGAAATTGACATTAAAACCATCTGCTATTGTGTAGGTCCCCCTTGTGCTGCCAAAACAGCTCTGACCCGTTGAGGCATGGACTCCACAAGACCGCTGAAGGTGTGCTGTAGTATCTGGCACCAAGGCATTAGCAGGAGATCCTTTACGTGCGAGGTGGTACCTCCATGGATCAGACTTGTTTGTTCAGCACATCCATAGATGCTTGATTGGATTGAGATCTGGGGAATTTGCCATTGCCAAAACATAAATCTGCCTGATATATATTACCCCTTGACAGGTGCCATTGTAATGAGATAACAATGTTTATCACTTCACCTGTCAGTGGTTTTAATATTATGGGTGATCAGACTATAGCCAAAAGTTCATAGACACCTGACCATCACATCCATATTTGGGCCTTCCCCAAAGTGTTCCACAAAGTTGGAAACACACAATTGTATAGGATATCACTGTATGCTTCCTGTCACTGGAACTAAGGGGCCCAAACATGTTCCAGCATGACAATTCCCTGTGCACAAAGCAAGATCCACAAAGACATGGTTTGCCAAGGTTTGAGAGGAAGAACAGAAGTGGTCTGTGCAGAGCCCTGACCTAAAACCCACGTGAAGACCGTTGGAATGAATTGGAGCGCCGACTATGCCCCAGGACTTCTCGCCCAACATCAGTGCCCGACCTCACTAATGCTCTTGGCTGGACTGGCAAATCCCCACTGCCATGCTCCAAAATCTAGTTGAAAGTCTTCTTAGAACAGTGGAGGTTATTATAACAGCAAAGTGGGACTAAATCTGCAATGGAATGTCCACAAACCTATAGTGTATAATAATAGTGTATAATATTGACATAAGGCAGATCAGGTCCTCATCTCATGTTCTGTTCATCAAATCATCAAAGAGGTTATCAGCCAAGGTAATCCTAAAGCAAGGGGAGAATTAGGCATGGCATTAAATGTCAATGAGGTTTATAAAGTTCTCTTCCATTTCACTTTTGATGAGTGCTGAAGGTGTCTGAATAAAGTGTCTCCACAGTAGAAACATAGACACCTGCCCAGGAAATCTGAAGTTGTAAAGTTGGTGTTGCCTGTTTGGATAAGTTCTGGACTTTGCCTTTCCTACAGTTGGAAATGAGACTAGAGCAAAGGCAGATTTTCTTCTTCCAATCAGTAGTTTATAAAGATGGATAGACAAATAGATTAAAGTGGGAAGAGTGACTGTCTCTACAATCTAATTCAGTAAGTACATCTTTCCTGAGTCCATGACAGAAAGCCAGAATGAGAGCTGGCTTGAGCCATCCACTACTTGCAGCCAAGTTAATTCTGCTGCCATGCTGAATTTGGAATTCAGAAGCCATGCAGAATGGTTGCATAAACTAGGCAAATCCAACATTTTGTTAACAAACCAGAGCATGATTCTTGGGCAAGACATTCAAGTCATGGTGAACAGTTTTGAGTTTACAGTATATAAACACATTCTAATGATGATCAGGTATGTGTAATTAGAAGTCAGCTGACCGAGCGCACAGATAAGCTTACGGTGAGTATGCTCAGCAATCACATGATGGAGCATTGAGTCCATGTGTCAGCTGACATGGATACCAGCAGAGGCTCATGGGAAATGTAATTGAGAAGTTCAGAAGGTGTACTTAAAAGTGGGCACTGACAGAAAGGTGATAAACCTGTCACACAAGGTATCATGGCATTAAACAGGCATTAAAAAACACAAGCAAGACAATTTGATCTTTTTTGCAGGAAAACTTTCAGAGCAGTTGCTAACTCAGGTGTGAAATATTGAATTGTTAGTTTGAAATATTTTCAGGTAAATTAAGCCATTTTCATTATGTTGCATAATGAAATAATGTATTGCACATTCTTTGTATCTATTACTACTGGTATGCACTGAATGTGTAAATGTAGATATAAGCTGGAATTTGTTTTTTAAAGCCAGAAAGCTGCTCGATACACTGTACACCTGAGTATATATATACAGATGAGGTACTGTAGCACAAAATGCTAAAAATGTTAATACTGGTTATGATAGAAAGGTGTCAGAACACACAGTGCATCGCAGCTTGCTGTGTATGGGGATGTGATGCCACAGACTGGTCAGAGTGTCCATGCTGACCCCTGACCACTGCCAAAAGCACCTACAATGGGTACATGAGCATCAGAAGTGGACCTTAGAACAATGGAAGAAGGTGACCTGGTCTGATGAGTCACATTTTCTTTTTTTCAGTACTTCCTAATGTAACGATACTCACTAAAGGGAATACCATTGCCATGAAGGGGTGTACTTGGTCTGCAACAATGTTTAGGTAGGTGGTACATATCAAAGTAACATCCACATGAATGCCAGGACCCATGGTTTTCCAGCAGAACATTGTCCAGAGCATCACACTGCCTCCTCCAGCTTGCCTTTTTCCCGTAGTGCATCCTGGTGCCATCTCTTCCCCAGGTAAGCAACGCACATGCACCCAGCCATCCACATGATGTAAAAGAAAATGTGCTTCATCAGACCAGGCCACCTTCTTCCATTTTTCAGCCATTCGTGCTACAGTAGCTCTTCTGTGGGATCAGACCAGACGGGCTAGTCTTTGCTCCCCATGCGGATCAAGAAGCCTTGGGTGCCCATGAACCTGCTGCAGGTTCACCAGTTGTCCTTCCTTGGACCACTTTTGGTAGGTACTAACCACTGCATACTGGGAACACCCCACAAGACCTGCCATTTTGGAAATGCTCTGACTCAGTCATCTAGCCATCGCAAATTGACCCATGTGAAAGTCACTCAAATCCTTATGCTTGCCAATTTTTCCTGCTTCCAACACATCAAGTTCAGGAAATGAATGTTTACATGCTACCTAGTATGACAGGTAACACTGTAACGAGATAATCAATGTTATTTGTAGTATGAAGTCTTTTCTCCCCCAAACAAAGTCCTATACAAACAGTATCAAAGAAACTGTGCATTGACAGATGCATAAACTCCAACATAGACACATTCAGGTCATCAACCATCCAGGTTGTGATATTGTTGCACAGCTCTTGTATAGTGATGAACAATTCTCTTTCATTTCTTCTTAGCACTGGGGTATGTGAGTGCAGCAAGGTTAGTCAGTCACAGCTTGTCAGAAACATAAGAGGCAGAGAGTGTTAATCCTAAATCTTATGATTAGCACAGATTACACTGGGTCTTTAATGCGTTGGTAATTCACTTAACATTAGGTATCACAGCAGCTTCATTTCCAGTGATTATAGTTTATCAACAAGGACTCACAGTGGGTACTACAGGGGGTAGCATCTATTATAATCATTCAGAATGATTACACGATTAGAATATCAGCCTTTTTAAGAAATATCCCAAATGTCTGGAATGTATAGCCGATTTCGTGATTTATTCCATGATGCACATTGTACAACTTTGCATATACTATATGCAATGCAATATTAACATGTGAAAAGTGGGTTATGATATTTCCTTGACATATAGTAATCACAGTTCTGGCATTCTCCATGGTTATACGTTTGCAAAGTTTGTATTTTTGCTTGCCAAATTGCCTACTAGTTTACTTTTTGTTGAGGCTACTATAAGTAAAGGCTTATGTCAGCGTTTACTCCATAGGTTTTCAAATAACTAAAGTTCCTTATCAAGTACCTGTATCCTCGGGAATACAGGCCGTAGAAGCTCTGATAGGATACACGGACTCCATGAAGTACCAGAAGATTTTAAATCTGGCTGCTTCTGCCAAGAAGCTATAAAGGGGTTGTGGTTGGCTCTTCCAGCAGTATAATAATCGAAGACATGTTTAAACCCACACAAAAATCATTGAATGACCAGAGAATTAAGCTTTTTACATGGCCATCCCAATCCTGTAACATAATCTCAATTGCAAACCTATGGAGTGAGCCAAAGAGGAGTGTCCACAAGAGAGGCACTAGGATGCTTGAGGATCTGAAATGATTCTGTATTCTTCAATCTCATCAAGCATTCTAGGAGAAGACTCAGTGCTGTTATGTGTGTGTATATATATATATATATATATATATATATATATATATATATATATATATATATAGATACATACACACAGTATATTTAAGTTTGTTAATTAACCACAACAACATTTTGTCATGATCTTTTTTACTCATCTTTACCAAGGCTGCCACTAATACTAAGCTGACTGTATCTGAACACAGATAGAACCATGTACCTGTATAAGCTTTCCTTGTTCAGTTTGCAGCGTATTAAGGTCCTGTCCCAAGTTGCTTTGCCCTCTTCTCAGAGACTCGTAGTCCATCTTCAATTGGCCGGCATGTGCTGAGAGCTTTGCAACCTCTTCAGCAAGGTTGACCAATAGCGCACGGTCCTGGCCTTTGACTGACTTGAGGTCTGAGTCGTGATCTGTAAGCGAGTGGAGTAGGGAGGTCTGCACTCCTTCCAATCGCAGGAAATTACTGTTGTAGTCAGGGCAGTTTGGGTCGATAAAAATGTTGATTCGCGAGCCGTCACCCCGCTCGACTGTTACCAGGGCATTGGCCTCATCCTGATTGGTGGTGATATGTGGCGGGCCATCCGAAATAGGCGGAGACTGGGAGTGGTTCAGGAAGAGAATGGTGCCAGTTACTGTAATGGCAAGCAGGACAGCCACGAAAAGAAGGATAGTGCAGAGCAGATAACTGCAGCTCATCCTCTGCAGAGAAAGAGGGTGAGAAAAAGTGTGAGAAGAAAATACATGCAAACACTTACACAGTACACAGTGTAACCCATCCATAAATACTCAAGGCGTATTGATACACAAAATATAAAATTTGATTCAATACATTCAATGTTATAAAAGTACAGTAATTGAAATTTTATAACGACATTGAGGTTTCACCTGAATAAATCAGACTCCTGGCAGTGTATAACATAACAAAAGCTATACTGAATTGCTCCCATACACCAGACCTAAAGGATTTGGGGGAATCTTCCAGTTCATGCTTTCTTATGGCCATTGCTATTATTCTAAAATGCTGGCCACTCACATAACAGCATGTTTAAGAGAAGCATGTTTTTTTTAAAACCCCTGTAGCCTGTCCTCATTCTAGATAAAGAAGAAGCTACTTTTTCATTACACCTCATGTAATATAAGCCAAATTTTAGGATGAATAGTCCACTTTATTATGTAGTCTGGTGAATGACTTTTTTTTTTAAAAAATACCCAGATGTTTTTAATCAAGAGCCTTGTCTCGAACAATACAATATGTCATATTGTTACACCCCTAATAAATGACATATTATGCACCTCTAACTTATAATTAGATACAAGAGAGTGAAATGAAAAAAAAAACAAAAGTGCAGGCTCCTAGTGCAGCTAGAAAAGTGCAGCACAACTGTAAGTGATACCAAGGTGTTGGCCTATTGCTCATTGAAAGTAAGTCAACACATTGTAATTATCCATGTGTTAATGTGCATATGCCTGCTATTGTTAGTCAGAATAAATACCAAACGAGGCAGATGAAAAAAGATAGAAGAATATAATGATAGAAATAATGAAGGAGAGCCAGAGGAGAGAAGTAAAAGAAAAAGAGAGCTAGGGAAAGGCAGAAACCATGTGGGAGGTCCAGGGGCGAGTTGGAGTTGCCAGTAATGATGTATAGAATATGAGGAAAGGGAGAATTGGAATGAAAAGTGATAAAGATGACAGGAAAGAAAACAATATGGAAAATGATGGACAGATATAAGGAGGACCAGGAAAGGCAAAGAGGACAAAAGAATCAGGGATGAGCATTAGACCTAACATAAAAACCTTTATAATCATCACCATAACCATTTCCCAAGTCCTGAGTGACTTAAAAAGCCCATGAAGGCAATTAACTTTAGTGCAGCTTGACAGGAGAAGAAAGAGAAAGAGCGTAATATAGATGCAAGTGCCGTCAATCCATCCTCTTTCATGCTTCCTCTTCCAGATGCTACTCAGCAGCTTTGTCTTTATATGACACACACAATAATGAACTGAGAGGTCTACAGGAGTCAAAATTTAAGCTTTCTTTTATTATATTTTTAAATAATGTTGTAAGTATGAAAGTGTGATAGAAAGATACCAGCGAGAATCAAGGGGAAGGTGTACGAGACAGTGGTGAGACCGGCCATGCTGTATGGTTTAAAGACAGTGTCACTGAGGAAGAGACAGGAGTGAGAGCTAGAGGTAGCAGAGCTGAAGATGTTGAGGTTCTCTTTGGGAGTGA
>CM075029.1:11659729-11673157 GCA_037576675.1 Pangasius sanitwongsei | reverse complement strand
TTCAGAGGAGGGAGAGTGAGTATATTGGTAGGAGAATGTTGGACATGGAGCTGCCAGGCAGGAGGCGAAGAGGAAGGTATAATATAATTTTTATATATTCATATATTATACACTCACCAGCCACTCTAATAGGAACACCTGTATACCTGTCCATTCATGCAATTATCCAATCAGCCAATCATGTGGCAGCAGCACAATGCATGAAATCATGCAGATACAAGACAGTTAATGTTCACAACAAACATCAGTATAGGGACAAAATGTAATCTCAGTGGGTGACTTTGACTGTGCCAGACGGGCTGGTTTGAGTATTTCAGAAACTGCTGATCACCTGGGATTTTTTTAGACACAACAATCTATAGAATTTACACAGAATGGTTAAAAAAAATGCAGTGAGCGGCAACACCTTTTTTTTATGAGAGAAGTCAGAAGAGAATGACCAGACTGGCGAAAGCTGACTTCCTGTCTATGGTAGCTAAAATAATTTATTTTATTTTATTTTATTATATATATATTTTTTTTTTACAGTGGTGAACATAAAATCATCTCAGAATGCACAACACAGAACAGAGAGCATGACAGCAGAATACTGCATCAGGTTCCACTCTTATTAGCGAAGAACAGGAATTGGAGGCTACAGTGGGCGTAGGCCCTCCAGAAATGAGACTGCTGAAGACAAACTGAAAAACAAACATCACCTGGTCTTTTTCCAAATCTTCAACTGTTCAAATTGGATAACTTCATGAATGAGCAGGTGTGCAGGTGTTCCCATTACAGTGGCTCATAAGTGTAGATTTATACAGTGCTTTGCAAAAGTATTCAACCTTCCTGGAATTTATCAGATTTGTCTGAAAATCAAATGATAAATACACATATTATTCCTGTCAGTATTGCAGTGAAGGCAAAATTAATTATTGTTCAGCAGGTATTTTAAAGAAAATAAAAATCTAAAAAAAAATGCTTGCCTAACAATCTGGTAAGTTTTATTAATGTCTTGTCATGTTTTTATAGACTTATATTTTTTATAGATTTATATTTTTGCAACGTTGAATAAGCAACTAACCTTCAGTGTAAGTACTGATTCCTTTTGGTACCGTTTGAGATACTCTGAGATACCTATATCTGGCTGATTGTTAAAAGCAGCATACATGCATCATTCTTTGTCCTACATGCCATAATCCCATGCGTCAGCTCGTGTGTATAACTGAGACAAAATAGTGATGGAAATATAGCGTGAATATTCAATATATTTATTATATTGGTCTCTTGATCCCTAGTCTAATGAGCTTCTGGGGTTAGTGACTGTTAGTGTGTGTCAGTATGTCATGGGAATCAAGATATCAAGGTCGCAACTTTTTTGACAAAGAAGAAACAATGATCAAATAAGGAAAGTATGAAACAAAGGGTCAGCTATGGGTAGTAAATGGGGTAACAGTGTGGAATAAATAAATAAATCCCACTTGAAATTTTCAATATATTAATATACTTTAATACAATGTTTTGTGTACATTGCAAATAGATAATAGTGCAGGGTGCACTGTCTTCTCCCACCGTTAAATACTACACATAATTAATGTACTCTTCTGTTCCATGTTCCTCACCAATTCAGTTAATAGGCAGCAAATTAAAACCACTCTGTCGTCACCTTTCAAATCAGTGTATATGTATGTGTTTAAGTGCCCCAGTACTTTTTTTCTGGTCTCCAAACATTATCCTAGTTGCACAGTGTTAAGTAAATGTATCCCATATGTGGGTTGATGTGCAAGTGCACAATTCACTCAGTTAAAGCTTACGCACAAGTTCTTACCAATGAATATCAATTGGCTACACTGGCCAGTTGGTCTATGCTAATGGAAAAAGCTTAACTGTCTGCAATTTGATTGGCTTTTATGGCCAGCACAGAAAAATGAACAGTGGATCTGGGAAGCGTTTTGAAAGAACACTTCATGAAAAGCTATTAAAAAAGTCAACTCCCTCTCTGCAGTTTCATCTATATAGTTATACCATCAGGTCAGTCACTACCTACTTCACATGAACAGAATTTTGAACAGCTAGCAAGTAATTAAGAGCACAATTAAAGATATTTTAGAATTTCCACCAGTGAAATTCTCTCTAAAAATCTTTTCACAACTGTTTAACATAAACTCAGATGCCAGATTTTAAGAGGAAGTTTTCCATTTGCAGAGTCACACGATGAGAGTGCTTAACTTGCATTTCTGCCTGGTTAAGTCAGAATATTAAAATAACCTCTTCATGTCTCTGCAATTGTCAGATTTTACAGGTGCAGTGATGATGTTAATTTGCCATTACGTTACTTGGCTACCAGGCCTGAAAATAGCAATAAATACAGTGTAATAAAAACAAAGCATATTTTCCCCTATGATGAACTATACATAGCCTAGCCTTGGATTCACAGAAGTGTTTGACTTTTTATTTCATAGTCAATTGTATGAACATTGAGGCAAATAAGAGATTTAGTTTTGCATGTAAATATGCTAAAAAGTACGGAATTTCATTCGTTATGCTATCTTGAGTTTTAGAAATAATGCATAGTGTCAATGTCTTGGGTATTTTGCACTTTTGTCTAAAACAAAAGAAAAAAAAAAGTGGTCTTTGCAGGGATGTTTACAAGATTCATTTATAATATATATTCATAATGTCATAGCTATATATTTAATATTGTCCTTGAATGCTATTCCTCAGAACTGTAGAGTATTTTCATTGTGTAAACTCTCAGGTTGAATTATTGTAGTTACATTGATTTGCCAGACAGTGGTGCTGGACTTATTACTGCTCCTGGCTTGAGTCAGTGCTGCATAAGACGAACTTGCATAAGTTCAAGGTCAAATTCAAGTTGTGCACATTTCATGCACAACTGTCCAAGTAGCAAATAAGTCTGTCTGATGTCTGAATCCAGGTGAGAGCAAATTCTGTATTAACTGCTTACTGTGCTCAGTTACCTCAACCCTAAATATTATGTGCTAAATGCAATCCTGCTATTGCTATTGCTGTTTACTTCATAATTCAACTTTAATCCTTCTGCAAAAAACACAACACAAGCACTCCACTAAACATTTAATACAATAAACAAGAATGTACAAATGTTTATTTCTGAAAAATGAATTATCTTTTATACCCTTTGGGTACCTTGTTATAGAGCAGCTGTTTCATTCATGTCAATGCACAACAGTGCCAGAATAATTTGTTAATCTTGTGCAAGAAGGAACAGTGAGCTTTTTGTCTGGACTAAGACAGTTGCTACTTTATATTTTGCTGATTTTCTCTCAAGGTGACATGTATTGGGACATTCTAAATGGGACAGACTTGTTTAAGGAAGGCTACCTCCACCCCAAAATGGTTCAACCTGAATGGAACAAAGAGGAAGCTATGATACATTGAATCAACCAGGACATTTTGGGGGAAAAGGTTGCTCATGTTCATTACACTCCAGACTGTATTTCACATGCACCTTCTTAATGACTGCTGATGATGTGTTATGTTCAGTGATATGGGCTGAAAAATATCAGCCCCAGTGCACACAACATCCAGGGGCATCTCACTTTGTGTAATAACCTGACAAGACCGTCACTGATATCTGAATCAACCCCAGCCTCACTTCTTCTTACCATTCTGTGTACTTTCCTTATGACCATTGGTGGTATTGTTGCACTTTGGTTCCACAAAAGTAAAAAATAATCTGCTTTAAAACTTCTGTCTTTTGCCAAACTCCTGCATTGCACCCTAATTTATTTTTGAGCCAGAATCATGTTTGCGTTTGAGTCCTTTCGAATCTTGTATGAAAAAAGAATTCATGCAGTTTACAATATTATCAAATTATATGTGGTGTATGTATACAAAATTATACTAGGATAATTTAATTGTAACTATTATTATAATTATAAGTTACTGTGGATATAAAGCAATACAGGGGGTATAACACTTATTAGTCAGTGTAATCAGGTGGAATTTCAGTTCCAAGCACAATTTTCTCAAACAGCTAAAACAATGATTTCTTCATGTTTTAACTAATTAGGATTTTTGTATTAGTTTTGGATAACTGAGAAAAAAAAAAAGCTGGTTGTGGTGTAGTGGTGTATGCAGACTTATTATGTACCCTATTATTATAATGCAAAATGTTGGATCAATGAGTAATTACTAACAGGAAAATTTAGGGTTAAATCATACCTAATTTGTTGACAATACTTTCATGTACACTAATCTAACATACTCAGTTCATTATGCAACCATAGCTACTTTGGTAATAATACAATACAAATAATGTTAGCAAAATGCATTATGGGGTTTCGTTCTACTCATGACTGAAAACAAATCCCAAAAATCAAATTAATGGTGGGTAACAGTAATTAACCCTATTCTGACCTGATTATCAGCCATTATAAATCTATTATAAAACTGCCCATATAGTTGATGCGCTGAGGATATGAGCATTTATTCATATATGCACACTGTGATACATGTACTGCAGCAGGGTTAGGGTTAAAGTAGTCATCAGCCCACTGTTGGGCTCTCTCTCAATGTATCTCTGAGATTAAAATATGGATGTCGGAAAATTTCCTTCGTCTAAACAGTGACAAGACTGAGGTGATGCTTATTGGTTCACCTCACCGGTTACGCAAAACTGAGCCTTTAACCTTAAGTGTGGATGGCTCTGTTTTACAATTCCAAACTAAATTGAAAAACTTGGGGGTGATATTTGATCCTAATTTAACATTTGATCCTCATGTTCGTAACACTGTTAAAACATCTTTTTTTCATCTCAGAAACATTGCCAGATTACGCCCTATGCTGACATTCTCAGTGGCTGAAAAGTTAATCAATACTTTTGTTTTTACCCGCATTGACTATTGTAATGCTTTGCTGGCTGGAGTGTCAAAAGCTTCCCTAAGTAAGTTACAGTTGGTACAAAACTCTGCTGCTAGAATCCTGACTAGGACCAGTGCAAGGGATCACATCACACCTATTCTGGAAGCCTTGCACTGGCTTCCTGTTAGGTTTCGTATTGATTTTAAAATTCTGATGCTCACTTATAAGGTCTTGAATGGTTTGGCTCCTCAATATTTGTCTGAGCTGTTAACCCCCTATGTACCAGCACGTGATCTCCGCTCTTCTGAAGCTGGTCTTTTAACTGTTCCATCAACCCGTCTAAGAACTATGGGTGATAGGGCTTTCTCTTCATTGGCTCCAAAACTGTGGAATTCCCTGCCTTCTGAGATTAGAAGTGCAGAATCTCTTAGTGTTTTTAAATCTTCTCTTAAAACATATTTCTCTGGGGTAGCTTTTCCATGTGATTAATCTGCTGTTATTTATACTGGCTTTGTTAAGGATATTTTTTATTTCTATCTTTGTATTTTATCTCTGCTTGTATTTTATTTTATTGTATCATTTTAATTTGTATTTCATTATATTTCAATTTATGTAAAGCGCTTTGAGATGCTACTTTAAAAGCGCTATATAAAATAAAGTTTATTATTATTATTATTATTATTATTAAGCAGGACGGTATCTCAGTTAGCACTGGTTGAAAGCATCTGCCAAAATCAAAATGTAATAAATGAATGTAATTAGTTAAATAGTCTATTGTCTCTGCTTTTTTTTTTTAATTAGAAATTTATGTGAAGGGAGAACCACTGTCTACTTTTAAATTATGTGTTATTTTATGACACAATTTTGCATGTGGATTTTGTTAATACATTACAACAAAACGAAATTGAAATCTAAAGGTCATGTGATAGCATTACATTTGGATGTATTTGCTAATATTATTTCCTTGGGGCTGAAAGAGAGGCAGAGAGAGAGAGAGAGAGAGAGAGAGAGGGAAAGGAGTATCAAAAGTAAACCAGACAGAACCCTTCGACTCTGGCTGGTGTACGTGTGTGTGTGTGTATATGACACAGAGAGACAGAGAGAGAGAGAGAGAGAGAGAGAGAGAGATATCTCCTAACAAAATTATGAAATGCAATATCTGTGCTTTACTCTCTCTGTTAATTTTTAGAGGCATTGTCAGACAGAATGTGATCATTCAATTTTTTAAAATTAAATAATTTTAATTTAACATTGTGTATATATAATAGATAGATAGATAGATAGATAGATAGATAGATAGATCTGAGCAGATTTACTTCTTCAGTCAAGTGCCAGCCAATTTAAACTCTAAGGGAATCTGAGCTTATATTCATTTTGAGTTCAGTCACACACACAATGTATTTGCATAAGGGGTATCTAGTAAAGGAAGAGACGGTAAATGTATTTTCAACTCAAGGTCATGGCTGCATCTTCAGTTCTGCATTTTAAACGTACATGCCGTAATGTACAGTATGTATTAGTGGTGAAAGAGCTTGAATGATTCGTGGTATATGTAGTTACTATGTGGTCATATTATATTATCCCCTTACAATTTATCATCTTCAAACAGGTTAAATAAATGATAGTTCATATCCCATCACACGTCCAGTGTGTAACCTGTGTGTGTGTGAGTGTGTTTGCATTTGTGTGCAAGCCCTTACCTTGGGAGCTGTTTGCCTGACTGTGTCTGAGTCAGACCAGCGGTGTTTGAGCTGCGAAGAGCTGGGTACACACTCGCAGAAGGTCTGCATCAAACAAACAAAATTAGGTAAGAAATCATAAAATTATTCTGAAGTTTGGCCTAAAGTTACAGAAATGCTTCTATAAAATCAAAATATTCAGGAAAAAAAAAGCTGTTTTATGGTATGCACAAAAGTACACTTTCGTTCAAAGGTAATAGCAGAATAAGAGCGTATATTTGTACGCCTATAATTCTGCCCTGTGACCCTTCCCGTAGCTTCAAAAGTATCTCTCTAAGCGATGTGAATGCCTACACCCCCACACATGGTCAGCTTACACTGCTTCCCTAAGCACATCCGATCAGATTTGCCTCTTCATGTTCCAGCCAATAAAGGCTGAAACTATTCCATTAGCATTAAAGCTTAATGGCAGGAGAATCGGATCAAAGAAACATTAAGCTGCATGTCTGAGGAAGTGTGTGCATGTGTTTGCGTCTTAGAGGAAGAAGCAGAGTGGAGAGAGAGAGAGAGAGAAGGAGAGAGGTAGGGAGCGAGAGGGAGCTAGAGAGAGTGAGAGACACTGGGTATCTTATGGAAGGGGACGTGTCCTTTAGGTGATTGTGAGCGCTGTGTGTTGAAAGAGCTGAACACCACCATGTGTGTCTGTGGTAAGTGTGTGTGTAAGCTGGATAATCAGAGAAAAGAGGCTTTTGACACATTCCCTCCCATGAGAGGTGCAGAATAGAAAGATCCAGTATAAACAGCATTTATCCCAAACGCTCACAATGTGGACAAGGCTCTGTGCACTTGCTGTGATCCAATTTCACACACATGAACTCATACAAAACATAACTGGGTCTGTAATGGTTTTTGGTTCAGGACGGGTTAAAATCACATGTAGTTCACTCAGGAGGTGGCAATCCTTATATCTATACTTCTAAGCCACACCTGCATGAAATTAATGAATGTTATTCTATACCATTAATTACACCTTGCTCTACACTGCAAATATACATGCACATGCACACTGACCACTTTATTAGGAACACCTGTACACCTGCTCATTCATACAAATGATCCAATGAGCATATCATGTTTCAGCAGCACTATGCATGAAATCATACAGATACAAGTCAAGAGCTTCTGTTAATGTCCACATCAAATATCAGAATGGGGGAAAATGTGAATTCAGTGGCATTGACCGTGGCATGGAGGTTGGTACCAGATGGACTGGTTTGAGTATTTCAGAAACTGCTGATCTCCTGGGATTTTCCTACACAACAGTCTCTTGATTTTACACAGAATGATGTGAAAAACAAACAAACACAAAAAAAAAATCCATGTAATTCATGCTTTGTTGATGAGTGCGAATATCCAGACTGGTTCAAGTTGTCAAGAATAGTACGGTAACTCAAATAACCACTCATTACAACCGTGGTGTGCAGAAAAGATTTTGTGTATTGCTCTGGTGCCACATGATTGGCTGACTAGACAATTGCATGAATAAGCAGGAGTATAAGTGTTCCAAATAAAGTGGCTGGTGAGTGTATGTATGAGTATTCATTTTGGCAGCTAACTTTGATTGTGTACAATGATGGCTGGTCACGATATTCAACAGGAATGCAAAAAACCCCACCATCAGTAACTCTCTATTATGATTATGAAACCGTTATGGTTGAGGCTTTTAGCATGGGGTCTTATCATAGGCAAAAAAAACAAACTATTATGCATACACACAGGAACACACACACACACACACACAAACTCACTGTAAGATGGATAGTCAACAACACCATTCGTGATTGCAATTTTTTTTTAATCATGCTGTGTCTCTTCCAAATAGCAAGCATGATAAACAAAAAAGCGGTGCTTGCCATCAGCCAGATCTTTTGTTCAAGCTGAGATTTGTGAAGCTTTTTTCAGCTGTAGGTGTGTGTACGGTCTGTGATTGTTAAACGGTTGGTGTGTTATGAAACCAAGAAGTTGCCTGCAAAAGTGGATGCGTCAGGTTCTATGCATCAGGTTAAGCAGCTTGAGCTTTACAATCACTAACAAGCTCTAACAAAAAAAAAGCACCATCTCTTAATCCCAGCTCTGGGAACCCCAGAATCTACACATTTATGTAAGAATTACTGGGATAAACCTCTATGTTTAAGGACAAATGAGCATATACATGATCTGACAAACCACGCAATATCAGTGCCAAAAAAACAATTTACACTAAAGTGTAGCCATAAAGAATCTCTTTTTTCTACTATTTGCTTTGGTTCCAGTCGTCTGTGCAATTACAGGGCCTTGATGCAACTGCATATAAAATGTGTCGTTATTCCAAAACAATAAGCCTCGAAAATAAAGGTGACATTTTGTGCCTGAGGCTCACATTTATTTGTTATTCTTTGAGTCAGACTTTACCAGTATGCAATACAATTATAGCTTCACTGTGTGCAGATTACATTTAGCTGTGGAAATTGAGTTATAAATGGGTTATAATTTCCACAAACGTTAAAACAATCACAGATCATTTTAAGATAATATAAATGAACATGTGTGCACAGCCATATGTTTTCTGGTTCAAAAAAAAAAGACTGTCATATACTACTTTGTGCTATTATACTTCAATTTTGTGTGTGACACAAGTATATTTTGCTTATAAAGAAAAAACATAGACTGACACTTTTTTTTTCCATGAAATTATCTTTTTGCTCATCAGTTTATTCTTCCTCCAGTTTCAAAAACTGCTTTTTCTCTTTTTCGCAGGACCAATAATTCATCATCATGTCTGTTGGTATTTTGCTCCAATTTTTTATGCATTTTTACCATGCACTTGTCCAGCTTCATAAAGAATGAATAAAGAGGGCGAATAAGTGAATGGTATGAGTTTTGTGTAAAGCCCTTGACCTACATGCCTGCATTACACTTTGACCTTAAAAGTAAAATGGAAAGCCATGATATGGATTGAGCAAAAATTCTTTTTTTTTTTTTAAAAAATAGACCTCCTGATTTTTAATTTTGTAAGTGCGATAAGTGTCAGAGACAAAGGTCCCAGAGAGAGAGAACCATAAATAAACAAACGACAGTTAGCCACTAAACAGCCAGTCAAATTGCACAATAAATTCTAAGAAATAAAAATGGCAATTAATACACTAGGGGTGAGTAATACACGTAACCTTGAGCAGCACAGTTCATTGTTTATCACCTCAACAGGTGCACAGCAAAAAGAGAACATACTGAAATTGTTGCTGGTGCAGGAGCGGAGCAGTTGCCACATCTAATTTAAAATTAACATTACTGTCCTCACATTCAGTTGCCTACAATAATACTCACAGAGGGAACACATGAATAAACATGAGACTTATTTTTGAGAACACTAGGTTCATTGTAATCCAGAAGACCAGAGCAAAAAAACCAAACAGAAATTTAGAAATCTCTAACATTTCTTACTTTTTCAAACAACAGTACCAAATTTACCAAATTTGTCAAGGCTTGTCAAACAAACTGGACACTCATGCTTTAAAGTTGTGCATTAAACATTTCTTGCCAAAAGTACTTTGAAAAATATCCTGTGTATCTAAACACTACACTAAAAAGACACATGCGGACTACCAAGTGGTACCACAGAAATGTGTTCGCCCTGTCATTGTGAGATCATAAGTTTGGATCCCGACTATGCCAAAGCCATCCAGGGGAGAAAAACTGACCATGATCTCTGGATGGGAGGGATGGCATACACTCTCCCCTGTCAATCACAAGGACACTAGTCATTCATGGCTAGTATGATTTATAAGGATGTACGCGGAAGAGGGTAGACAGTGTGTTATGCTGCTCTGTGACCATAGCTGGCTAGTTTCATGTGTCTCAGAGGAAGCATGTGTTAGCCTTCTCCCTCTCCAGTTGGAAACTGTCATATGATCTGGGAGGGCGGGTTGATGGGAAGAAACTGGCAAGTGAAGAAAACTGGGGGTGGCGGGGGGAAGGCACATGTTATGTGCAAGTAGGTTAAATAGAAATTATGAAATTTAACAGTTGTTTGGTCATACTTGTGCATTGCTTATTTAACCAAATTGTTTTTGGCCCAACTTGTTGTATGCCCTATTGCCTGACCCAATGACAATAACCAACGTAAAGGGATAGTTCAACCAAAAATGAAAATTCTGTCATCAATTACTTACCCTCATGTCGTTCCAAACCCATAAGACTTTTGTTCATCTTCGGAACACAGATGAAGATATTTTTAATGAAACCTGGGGGATTGCTGTCCCTCCACTGGCAGGCCATGTAACCAAAACTTTCAAACTCCAAAAAGTTTGCTAAAGTGTGCATTAGGGTGAGTAATTGATGATAGAGTTTAATTTTTGGGTGAACTATCCCTTTAAATAATTCTGTGTAGGCCTTGCTTTAACATTAATCTTAACAAGCCAAAATGAATTGGACATATAGTTATATAATCTCCTACTTCATTCTGACAAGACAGAAGTGCTTCTACTAGGACCACAGGCAGCTATAAGTTTTCTGATTATATAGTCTTGAAG
Source organism: Pangasius sanitwongsei (assembly GCA_037576675.1). Classification (NCBI taxonomy): domain Eukaryota; kingdom Metazoa; phylum Chordata; class Actinopteri; order Siluriformes; family Pangasiidae; genus Pangasius; species Pangasius sanitwongsei. Next base: position 11,662,086 of record CM075029.1, on the reverse strand, counting down.
GCCATTCAGTTCCATCAGCAATGAAAGACCTTGGTGTGATTATTGATATTAGTCTCTCGTTGAGAGACTACATTACTGTAAATTACATTGCTAGGGCAACCTTTTTCCATCTTAGAAAAATTGCTAAGCCAAGAAATATATATATATACCAATTCATACACCACTATACCAAGTAACAATTCACAAAACACACACACACACACAATGTAATACAATAATATAAAAATCGGCAGTTTATATGTAAACATCAGACAAAAAGCCCTGCTGATCAGGACGGCAAAGAAAATACAAAAGGACCAACAGAATGTTCTGACAGACAGGTCAAGAGATTTGTTTGACATTTATAAAAATGTCAGATGTAGTAATATCTTGCGAGAAGCTTATGTAAGTCAAAAGCTTCTGAGTGAAGTCAGGTGATGGGACAGATATAATTAAAGGAAAATGCCTGAGGGGATTTTGGCCATACACCTTTAGACCCTAGGAAAGAAACAAAATAACCAGAAGGTTGTTAGGGCTCTTTGTATGAACCTACTTCAAATTGTCAGTAGTCCAATAAATAAAGCAAAAGTATCGGAATATGTTTTTGTTTTTTTTTTCCTATTGATCCATTGCTGTAATTCTCAAATTTACCTTTAGTTCTACCGGGTTATAAGTGATCTCATTATTTCAGATTTACATGAGGAAATTCTCTCCGTTTTGTACACCAGTAAATACAATATGATCCATCCTGGACATGATGCATTTGTCCAGTGTTCCCATATACAGTACATTCTTTGAACATTATGCACTGAACATGTGTCTTTGGCACATGTGTCTTTACCAAGATAGGAGGTAACACAACAAAGCATTGCAAATGTATGAGATCCCTTCATGTTTAGCTTTAGTACAAGTTAATTGTTTTGAAAGGTGTCGGGTACACTAAACTGTACCATTCCTTGTAGCTAGGTTGGTACCCTCAAGGGTACACCGTTTGTCCAATAAGATGGTATCTTTTACCTAGAAAGGTGCATATAGTCTACCTTTAAATCTGTACTCTTAAAGGTCATTATAGGCAAATTATGTACCTAAAATATTTTTTAAAGGTACATTATATCCACATTTTCAGGTGAAAGATAAATATCAAAGTTACAACATGTAAAGTGTTCCACACCAGTAACAAGGAAAGGTACAGTTTAGTACCCTTTTTTTCCCCTGATCCTGCAGTCTCAAAGCATGCTGCTAAAGATTTGTACCAAGTTTGGTGTTAATTCACAGAAATTGTAGCATCACTGACTTGTCCACTGACACAAAAGGGTTTCTTTGAAGGTGAAGTACTGAGAACAGGTACCACGACTGGAAAGAATATGTACAAGAAATATGCCAAATTTTGAAGATATATACATAGAAGCAACAAAAAGACAAATATTTCATTTAAAGTCAAGGTGGTACAGTGGCAAAGAACCTTTTAGAGACATTAAAGTCGTGTTCCGGGACTCAGGAAACAACCTCACAAATTTAAGAAGAACGAAAAGTGTTTAACCAACAATCCCAATGAAGGCAATTACAGTAATTCTGACAAGTAGTTGTAAAGGACACAGAGCACTTTGACCTTTTTCGTTCAGTATATGGTGTGACAGAAATGGATGTCAACAGCCTGTTGGCAAAGAAAGGAACCAGATGAGACCCCAATGAAAGTTCCGACGACTTTGGACCTCCTCATCCCTTTAGTACCACTTGGATCAGAGCATACTTTGGCTCGGATGCAACTAAACAGCAGAGGAAGTGTATTACATAAGAAATAAAAACATCCTTATTCTGTTCAGGCAGCAGTGTTACCCTGTGTTTGAACTCGGCCAGGAATTACTACAAGGCATATCTGGTAAAACGGTAAAACTCCCACGCACAGTGTTTCCTACCTCCTCCAAGACTTACCTCCTCTTTTTGTAAAGAGTGTGCATAAATAGCTTATATATTATATAAAGCTTTTTAAATGATTTCAAACAGTTGTTTTGCACTGTATGCCTAATTTGCATTGCACAGCAAATACTTCTTCTAATGATTAAATTATGCATTTGGCTTATTCTGTGGGCAAAGAGTAATGATTAATATGTTGTGGGGATTATTGGATTATGATTACTTAAAAATACTTACACATAGAATGTTGTGGTCCTTTATTGGTTTATTCAGACGTTGTAGATTAAATGTAGAAGCAGCAGTGTTTATGTACATGTTTTAACATAAATGACAGGTTTATATTAATATGCTCACTTTACTCTCAGTATGTATATGTATTTACATGTAATATACAGTTAGGTCCGGAAGTATTTGGACAATGACAGAGTTTTTGTGATTTTGCCTTTATACACCACCACAATGGA
>CM075029.1:11649212-11659629 GCA_037576675.1 Pangasius sanitwongsei | reverse complement strand
GGAGCCCATGTTCTCAAAACTCAAATTCTGAGTTTCCTCCCTGGAGATGCTTTGCCAGGCCTTCACTGCAGCCACCTAAATGGTAAATGCCATATCTTTGTGGAACCTCTTAAAATAAAGCTGAAAGTCTACTGCTACGTAAGGTCAGATTTTCCTCATGCCTAATTTCTTCTGTTGAAGCATGTTTTCAGATGACATGCCAATGGATTTGATCTAACATGGATCATAAGATTTTGCATGAACTTGTGGATTCCTTGCCAGCTCAAGTGTACACTGTCATTAAAGAAAAAAAATGGGACATACGAAGAAACTCTGAAATTCATGTAAATATCTCAAAGATTCTACTTTTCACTCATGATGATGTCAACAATATAATTCAAATGAAAAATGTTGTATTAAATTAGAAAAGAATGTAAAATAGAAGTATTTTCACTAGTGCTCTCAGACTTTTGGACACCACCGTATGTTAAAAACATAATCATTGATGTAATATGTAATATGTAAAAGTCAGTATGGCTTTCTGAGTTTGCGTTTTGCAGTAACATGACAAGCTGCAGTTTTTTTGTCTTATAAACCTTAACGACTGTTTATAGCTACTATAGCATAGTGATAACAGGTAATAATTTCTCTTCCATAACATTGTAACCATTCATTAATAAACTAAAATTGTAATCGTTGGAAAATCACTGTGGTACAAGAAGAAAAAAAAAAACACTTTGAGATGTGCTGTTATAGGCAAACAATCCACTTTGGGGCAGTTACTCTGCTTTGCGTTAAGCCACAATGCACCACCCTGGTGTGGACTGATTTACTACAACAGCACCCCCAAATGTTTTATTCCATTTCCTAAGGCGTTACCTACCACAGGCCCCAGTTTTGTAATGATAGCACTTGTGGTTAATGATAGCACTTGCTGAGTGATTTTTTTTTTTTTATATGCCATTTTAGGCAAAAAAAAATTCAAGAGTTCTGTGAAGGTTGAAATTATGAATTTTGACAGACAAGTTAAATGAAAGAGAATCATTTTCCTCATCCATACAAATAAACTCTATTCTGTCAAAGAAAGTGAGCGAGCTCAGTTTGCTAGACATTAACTACTATTAATCACAACTGTTCTCATGACGGTAAGAAGAGTGACTTGACAGAAATATTGATGGGGCAATTTACCCTTTAATGAGATCTCTGCAAAACTTGCAAATTAGTCAGCATAGTTAATGATCACATTACCATTTGACTTTATTTATTCCCCTAATTATCGCCATCTGACAGCTTATCATTAAACACGGTTTTCACACAATATTCAGTTTCCTGAAACATCTTTATTTGCATCATATTTACAGTATGTAATAGAATAAAGGGATCCATCAAATTAGCTATTGGTTCAAAAGCCTTGGTGAGACCATGTAGACAAAAGTAAACAATTTTGCTACTTTTCTATTTGCCAAGTTCATACAAGAAAAAAAAAAGTTCTATGATTATTCGTTTATTCCATTTTTTTTTTCCAAATAAACTTAAAAGTCTGAGCATGAGGGCCATGTTGACTATCCACCAGCTATAATTATAGTGAGAGATGGATGTTCTGAAATGGATGTTGAGATTAAATTCTCAGTAGCAAAAGAGTTACTAAGAACTCTACCAAATGTATTTAGGGACAGGTCATTTTTTGTCATTTTAGATTAATCTCTAATGAGTGTGCTTTGCCAGATGACAAATAAAACAATGAGGCGTGCTTGTTTTTTTGCTTAGCTGGAGAGAGGCTATGACTAGCGGTGAGGGAAGCGTGTACATCTTAAATGAAGGGGGAAATTTTTTTTTCCAGTTATATAAAGCAGCAACTATAAAGTCCTTGGTAAAAATCTATAGCAATTCAAGTCATCAAGTGCTGCTTAATTTGCTATGCGGTCATATAGCTTCCAGTCAGCTCCAGAATTATTGGCACGCTTGGTAACAATTGGTTAAAAAAAATGTTTTTGGTTAGTTAGCTTAACACACACACTGAAAATATTAGAGAACTCTAATGTTTTATTGAAGTACATTTATTTTCAGGAAAAAAAAAAACTCTTGTCAAAAATATATTTATTTAGCAAACTCTCATGTCAATTACTGGCACATCTGCATTTAGTACAATGTGGAAACCTTCCTAACATAACAGCACTGAGTCTTCTGCTGTAATGCGTGATTAATTTGGAGAATAAAGAGGAGGATATCTGAGACCAGTCCTCAATACAGAATCTCTTCAGATCCTTCAGGGGTCTGGACTCTGTAGTCATAAGCCTGATTCAGTGGTCAGTCAACCATTTTTTTTCCTGTGTGAGCTAATTTTTGATAATAAAACACATTCCTTCAGCCTGCAAGAAAAACAGCACCCTGGGTCCAACACACCACTTGAGATAGCCTTGCTTAAGGGCCTCACAGTATGTCCCTGACAGTTCTGGGATTTAGAATCACAACCACACACTGTAATTATAGTTATAAAAATGAATATTCAGAGAACACTATTAAGATGTGGACCTCTTTACGACTCTCTGCAAATTCTTTGTGCACTACAAGGTAAATATACTTATAGGTAAATAAATCTTGTGTGCAGTTATGCATGGGTGTTTTCCTCAACTCAAATTAAGTCATATTGAAACAGAAATAGCATCCACCTTTGAGCTACTGCTGTTTTCTTCACACAGGCTTACTGTCACTTCATTCTAGAAACAGCTGGACTGTGGATTTATGATTAATGTGTTTATTAGGACTCTGCGATTGCAGCTATTAATTGAAATTAACGGTGACACATTTTATTTTAAGAGTACACACTCTGCCGGAAATACCCGTGTGATTTATCAAGGCAATTTACAAGTAAACAAGCCATTACGTGTGAAGTTTTACAGAGACTAAGTTACATAACAAAAAAAGCATTCTGAAGGTTATCAGTTAGACAGCATACCTCACATCTATTGACATCTTAAGAACACGATCATGTAAATGATGCTCCAGCCAAAATGACCTACTTATGTAGTGTATTATACTTCTGTGAGCACACAGTAATGAGAAGGACAGACCAACAAAGCCACATTTCAATGGTCCACAGTCCTAGTAAAGTGAAAAATTGCCAAGAGAATGTGCAATTGCACGTCAAGTATAAAAGCAGTAAATTTTGTCACAACAGTTCAAATTACAACATGAACACAAAATAGCGTGCATGGTACAGCTTTTCAGGCGAGATTGTACGATAAAGCTTTACCGTGGTAATTATACGTTAATCTAATTTTAATCTAATCTAACTATTTTCAGTGTGTATTAACACCACACTATATTTGTGCTCCTTTAAGCACTCAAAATGGCATACTTATTAAGGGTAATCAGCTCATTTGAAAGACACAAGTCTTTTCTTTCTCTTTCCTTTTCACCATGCCACCTTAAAACATGCCAATCCTGATGTCATCCTTTCTCAGGCCCTTTTGATTGATTTGACATATTGAATAATTTAGTACTCGAATATGGAATCACATCTTTTAACTGCTTGTTTTTTTTTTTTTTTTTTTTTTATCTGTCCCCTCCTCTTCCCCCCTCTCTGCCTTTCTACCTCCTATGGGCTGAGAAATTGCTCTGTGTCAGTTAGATGGGCTTTAGATTCAATGTAAATTATTCAGTAAGTTTCATCTGTGTTATGGTTCTTTGACAGAGAAAGTCATTGCTGCTCCCCAACCAGTCATTCTGTGTCACATGGAAACAGGTTCAAGAGATGGAACCAACGCGGAGGCCTGCCACGTTTATTTAAAAGAGAAGAAACACAATACATGAGACAAACTACTGGTAAGCCTCAAAATAAACATGGGCAATAGAACAGTCAAGGCACCGTCAAACAATCTACAGGCAAAGTGGGGCTGCAAGGGATATATAGTCAGGTCCATAAGTATTTGGATATTGACAATGCTATTGTTATTTTAGCTGTCTACCACAGTATAGTAGAGTTAAAAAAATTAATATGAAAAACTTCAGCTTTAATTTGATTTTAATTTAATTTTAATTTAAACTTTAGCTTTAATTTGAGGGTATTTATCTCCAAATCAGGTGAATGGTGTAGGAATGCCAAAATTTTTAATAGCCCCCCACCCCCCCTTTTATTTTTGAGGGAACAAAAGTAATTAAGTACGTACTATAAGTAAGTCTAGTTAGAAAAGAAAAGGTCTAGTTAGAAAAGAAAAGGTCTAGTTGATTTCAACTGTGCCATTTGCATTTGTACTCTGTTGCTCTCAATAACTCTCAATATGAAGTCCAAAGAGACCAATTTAAACAAACTCATCAGAGAGATAGCAAAAACAATAAGTGTGGCCAAATCAACTATTTGGTACATTCTTAAAAAGAAGGTACAAACAAGTGCAGCAACAACAACAACAGGCCCGGAAGACCACAGAAAACAACTGTGGTGGATGAGAGAATTCTTTCCCTGGTTAAGAAAAACCCCTTCACAACAGTTGGCAGATCAAGAGCACCCTCCAAGAGGTAAGCATATCTGTGTCAGAGTCAACAAGAGAAGTCCTCAACAGAGTAAATACAGAAGATTTAACACAAGATGTAAAACATTGGTAAGACTCAAAAACAGGAAGACCAGATTAGAGTTTGCCAAAAAAAGAAAAAAGAAAAGAAAGAAAAATGTTGACAAAAGCCTGTACAGTTCTGGAACAACATCCTCCTCCTTCATCTAATAGCGTGGGCATGTATGGCTGCCAATGGACCTGGTTCCCTTGTATTTATGGATGATGTGACTGCTGGCAAAAGCAGCAGGATGAATTCTGAAGTGTAAAGGTCTATATTATCTGCTCAGATTTGGCCAAAAGCTTCAAAACTCATTGGATTGTGCTTCACAGTACAGATGAATGATGACCTGAAGCATACTTTGAAAGCAAGACAAGACTTTATTAAGGCAAAGAAGTGGAATGTTCTGCAGTGGCCAAGTCAATAACCTGACCTGAACTTACTGAACATGCATTTCACTTGCTGCAGGTAAAACTAAAGGCAAAACCCAAGAACAATCAGAAAGTGAAGACAGCTACTGTAACCAAGTAAAAAATGAAAATTTAATTTATGATTATGTTCAGTTGTCCAAATACTTTTGGGCTCTTACAAAGGGGCGGAGGGAGGGTGTATGGAGGGCTCTGGCACATATAAAAAGTTCTGTAATTCCTATGCCATTCACCCAATTATTTGTAAATACAATCAAAGTAAAGCTGAAGGTCTGCACTTTGATTTCAATTGCAATATACTGTAGTAGCTTGCTAAAATTATTTGTTATAATAAAATTAAAATTATAAAATTATTTATTTGATAATATTTATTAATATTATCAAATATTTATGGTCCTGGCTGTATATACACACTAAATACCTGGTGGGGAATAATGACTAATGACAAGATGGGATAACTAAATACATACAGGTGATGAGCTGACCAGAAGTAGTCATGATAAAGATGGAATGAGATATAGATGAAAAAAGACTGGGGTGGAACAATGACCAAACCAGGGGGCGACTAAGTCATGTTAGGGACATCATGGCTAGACATGATGACAAAGTTATAGAAACTGTTGTGACACTGCCCATTGGATTGTGTGGGCGTGTGTGTTCCTGTGGGTGCATATAATCTTTTGATTACTCAGAAACTACAACAGTTCAAATGTATTCCCCTTAATATTTCCCTCTGTTCTCTGTCTAGACTTATCTTAAGTATGTGTGTGTCAAGCACACAGCAGGCTGTATTTAATCCCTCGCCCCTGCCTGTAATTAGTTCGGTGATTAACCTTGCCACTGCTGATCACATCAGCCTGCCTTAATGATGCTATTACCACTTGCTGTTTACCCATCTACAACCATTTATCCTGTACACAATATTAGCTCATCTCTTGCACCCAGATCCACATTTACACAGATGATCTTATTAAAAAGAAGTAGCTGTGCAAAAATAGTCATGTGATTATAAACTCAATGAAATTGCCAGATCCAAAGATATTCAGTAGCTAATAATGTTGCTCAATATGATCCTTATTATTCACCCTCCTTGAACACAAAATAGCCCCTAATATTAAAGTGCAAGGGAAAATTAGTTCTGTTGCAACCAGTTGCCATCAAAAGTCACATAATAAGTTGAGTGGAGTCCACCCATGTGCAATTAAAGTGCCACATGATCTCAATATATAGTGTATGGCTAAACGTTTGTGGACATCTGACCGTCATGCTCATATGTGCTTTTTGAACATCCCATTCTAGAGTTAGTCCCCCTTTGCTGTTATAATAACCTCCACTTTTCTGGGAAGGCTTTCCACTAGATTCTAGTGTGTGGCTGTGCGGACATTAGTGAGGCTGAGCACTGATGTCCAATGAGAAGGCCTGGTATGCAGTCAGCATTCCAATTTATCCCAAAGGTGTTTACTGGGGCTGAGGTCAGGCTCAGGCCATTTGAGTTCTTCTACAACAACCTTGGCAAACCATATCTTCATAGACCTTGCTTTGTGTGCAGGGGCATTGTCATGATGGAATAGGTTTTTGCGCTAGACCCCTTAGTTCCAGTGAAGGGAAATCTTAATGCCAAAGAATACAAAGACATTCTAGACAATTGTATGCTTACAACTTTGTGGCAACAGGAGATATCCCATGTATGGGTGTGACGGTCAGGTATGCACATACTTTTGGCCAAATAATTTAGATTGAGCAATAGAATACTTTTATCAAACATTTTTTTCATTCATTCATTCATTCATTCATTTATTCATACTAATGTTGATGTCTTCCCAGAGACATTCCACAAGAAAGATCCACACAGTACACAATCTAAAATGGCATCTTATTCACCGTTTCTGCTCATTTCATTGGGTACAAACATAAAGGTTCTGTAGTACTTGCTGAAAGCTACATATCTAATTACATTTAGCTTAGGATCATTTTTATGACACATACTTTTTTTCCCCCAAATATTTATTTAGTAGGTTGATACATTGGGGGGAATTTTTGCTCTAATGCAAAGAAATTAGTATTTGCAATGGATGAAAATTATAATATTGCATATCACTAGCAGCAAGTGGAAATGCTCAAAAATGCTCATTGGCTATAAACACAAAGGATCTGAGATGCATAAAAAACTATTTATAATCACACTGTGGCACACTTAAATTAATCCAAAATTAATTTAAATCATGAGGCGCCTAGAGATTCCTACCGCCACCAGATACATTTAACATTTGAATTTATCTATTTGCATTGCTTTTATCCAAAATGACATACAGGTGAGGCAGAATTCATTCCAAGCACTGAGCTGTTAAAGCAAGCTGTAAAATAGTCACCAAGAGACCAGAAGCAAATGCAGCTTATTATAAGGACAGCATAAGCATCACTCTGACTGCTGTATTTACATGTATATGTTAATACTCAGAATGTGAAAGAAACAGTGGTAACAAAGCTGCAAGTCAAAATATAAGTGTTTTGTAATCCTGAAATACAACATACACATCATGGTTATCATAGGTCATCTATCACAATGCCGGCAAAAGAGAACACATTAGATATAAATGTACATACACACGCCTAGAGAGAAAACATTCTGAATGTTTCTGCATCAGTGCTCGAGTGCTTTTGGCACATCTGAGACACAAGGCTTTACATAAGCAAACAAAATAATATCTACAATGTATTTTTAATTACAATATTATACTCTATTATAAATGGTGACAAAATGTGAGGCAATGATTATCGTGTGAAAATGTAATATGTAATATGAACATAGGCCCGAGAGAATATATTCTCTTGCTATCTGTCCTCTATAGCTATAGCTACGATTTATAGTGTTAAAATTGTGTGTTTTTAAGAAAGCTAAATGTCATAGTCCAGTCCAGTCCCACTCCAGTCCCTCTTCTTTGTTGCCCTACTCAGCTTTACTAACTGCCTCAGCATTGCAATTTTCATTACCCCGTTTACTGGTTGTGATTCACTGCCCAGATATTTGGACTTTTCAATTTGTGGACTTTTATAATAAAGTTTAAGACTCATTCTCATGGTAATACATGTGCCGCTACAAACAATTTCTTCAATTTGCTCTTATTTCTCTTGAACCCCTGACGTCCCTGAAAAGTCACCTATCAAAAGTCAGCATTTAAACAAGTCTTCATTTAAAAAAATAAATAAATAAATAAATAAATTCTTAATTATGAACCTTTTTTACCCTGATATTGGCTTTAAAACCTTTAAGACCATGTTGACATTCCTGGTCCAATTAATTGCCCTGTTTACTATATCTTAAAGGTGTCTTTAAAGAGCAAATTTTCTGAAAATCATAATCTTAAACTGGATTGTCTCGTAATATGGTCATGTCTGAGCTCAAATAAAAAAAAAATTCCATTACTAGTGTATTTTTCAAGATAGTTGCGGATGGGCATAATGTCAAGTATTCGTTTGACGTCATATTGAAAAATGGGCACAGACTTTAATATTTAACAATGCCATCACATCTAAGCATGTCAAGCAAAATGGAATGGATGCTAAAGAGCCAATAGAGACAATACAGGCTATGATAAGCCCCATTTCGACTGGACTAGTTTTACATGGGGAGGTATCTCTGAGATTTTAGTCCTATCCATAATGTTAGTGATAGTTTATAGATTACACGATATTGTACATTTCATAAAATTACAAGTAATATAAGTAACTTTTTGGGGGAATAGTGGCTTGGTGGTTAGCATGTTTGCCTCGCACCTTCGGGGTTGGGGGTTCAAATCCAACCTCCGCCCCTGTGTGCGCAGAGTTTGGATGCTCTCCATATCCTTTGGGGGTTTCCTCCGGTTACTCCAGCTCCCTCCCCCAGTCCAAAGACATGCATTATAGGCTGATTGGCATTTCCAAATTGTCTGTACTGTGCCCTGCAATGAGTTGGGCACAGGGTGTCCCCTGCCTTGTGCCCTGAGTTCCCTAGGATCCACCACAATCCTGTGTAGGATAAGCAGTATGGAAAATATAATGATGGAAAAGTGATTTACAGGCACCGATAAATGAAAACATTATGACCACCTGCCTAATATACTGTTGGTTCTCCCTGTGCCGCCAAAAGCTCCGACCAACCAAGGTATGGACTCTACACGACTTCTGAAGGTGCCCTGTGGTATCAGGCACCAAGATGTTCGCAGCAGATCCTTAAGTCCTGCTGCGGATCAGACTTGTTCAGGGACATTCCACAGATGCTCGATCAGATTGAGATCTGGGGAATTTGGAGGCCAGGGCAACACTCTTGAACTCGTCATCATTAGCATGGGCACCCTGACCAGTGTGTGGCTACGCAGCCCCGTACACAGCAGGGTGTGATGCACTGTGTGTTGTGACACATTCCTCCCATAACCATCACTGAAATTTTCTGTGACACAGTAGCCCTTCTGTTGGTTTGGATTAGACGGGATAGCATTTGTTTCCCTCATGCACTGATGAGCCTTGGGAGCCCAACACCCTGTTGCCAGTTCATGGTTTGTCTCTCCTTGGCCCACTGTTGGTAAGTACACACCACTGCTGACCAGGAGCACCCCAGAAGCCTCGCCATTTCGCCGTCTGGCCATCATGATCTGGCCCTTGTCAAAGTCAGTCAGGTCTTCACACCCGCCCATAAGAGAACCATCTGTTCTCTTACTGTCTAATATATCCCAGACGTTGACATGTGCCATATGAGATAATTGATGTTATTCATTTCATCTGTGAGTGGTCATAATGTTTTGGCTCATCTGTGTGTATATCCCATCTAAATTGACACTTTAGTAAAGATTCCATTATATCCTGTTGAAAAAGAGGATTTGCGCTTTACCTTCAGCAAAAAGACACCCCAGGAAGAGTGAAGAGTGTACCATGTACCATGTACCATGCAGAACAATAGAATGTAAGCAACATTTAAAAGAACTCGTCAGAGAACTGATACTTCTGGGGGTTTTAGGTAAGGTATTACTCGTCAACTTGTGTTTCATAAGCACTACAATAAGCGCCAAAACAATCATTAATACAGGTCATAATCACTGTGTGTTAAAATGAGGTATGTACTATGCATGGAACTTTAAGTGTGATGAAAATGTTTATGTTGTGAAGACTTTCCTATCAGAGATTGCTGCATTACCAGCAAAATCTCTTGACATTTTTCTTAAGTAATCTTATCCAGTAGTATTTAACACAACTGACAGTTGAAGATTGAACATAATCAGCCCACTGGAGTTAAAGTGTAGGAATACTTGAAGAGTTTGGTTCCAAAATATAAATCCATTTTAATTAATTTGAGTAAAAAACTTTTCTTTACCAAGAAAGTGACAAGATGAAAACCACTATTTTCTGTTTCAAACATTCACATAGCATCTTTAGGTTATAATAACATTAAAAATTCAAATCCAGATTTTGATTTTCAAAGATTTTTTTTT
>CM075029.1:11610476-11649112 GCA_037576675.1 Pangasius sanitwongsei | reverse complement strand
AGGGAGACTGGCGTTTGTCGCGGTTTGGAAAGAAAGGGAGAAAACATGACAGAATAACACGGCGGATATCGCATTTTTGCGTAAATTAAAACTTGACTTTTCAATACCGACCAGATACAATACTGATTTTGGCGAGAACTTAGGTTTTTTTTTTTTTTAAATGGCGTTTATCGCGTTTTGGAACCAAACTCTTCACTTGCTCTTTTTGTCTGTCATGTATTCGAGGTGTGAGGCTGAGAAAATCGAGAAGAAACTATCAAAGAGCATTTTTCTATTGTTGACCCACCAGTGATTACGTCACATAGCCCAGCAGCTAGAGAAGAAAAAAAGAGTTTTACCAAATGGGTTGTCACATCCAGATCACCACCGCCACTGTATGTGCCACCATGATTCCAGAAACTGTTTCCACTGTAGTTTGGAATTTTTCAAATTTTTCCCCATTCATCAAACTATATAAAAATTCCTTTCACACTTGATTTTATTGCAAGGTTTTGCCTGTTCCCTTGAGTATTTCTGAACACTGTTTCCATGGTTTTGATGTTTTGTTCTCAACTCTGCTTCTGTGTTTTCTCCATTGCTTTTTACCTGTTTATTAATTCACATGTTTTTTTCTGCTTGTATGGATTGTTACAATAAACTCACAAGTGTGTCCAATTGCCTCTGCCTCATTGTGACAGAAAACCTCACCGAATACATGGTTAAAGAAAATGAACCTGAACTCCGCAAACCAGTCACAGAACAAGAAAGGCTGCTTGGTGATTATCAGAAAGTCCAAAATTTGGAAATGAGAGTAAGTAGCAGACATTTTCACTACTTTGGAAGGAGGAACATTCTGTTGTTCTTGTCAGAGATCAATAATAAGTACTGTTCCTGTAATATCAGGTTAGTTTTATTTACTTTTTCATGTTTTTGTTTTTGACCCCTAGTGACCCCTTGGATAATTCATCATTGTTACCCTTCTAAGTCCAGCCCTTCATTCTAATTATTTCTCACAAGAATGACTGATCATAGTCAGTATCCTCAATATGTACAGATTTAGGAATCTACAGAGAGAACATGCAGGATCTTCTTGATGAGCATGAATAACAGAACGATGAAGTGTTGTTCCCATTACTATCGGTCCTGAATGTCATAAATGATGAGGTACTCAATGTTCACCTTTTTTTTTTTGCTTAGCCACTGTGTCTGAGAGAAAAAAAAACACGACAGTGGCCTACCAAATGGATTTGTTCTCCTCTGGTCTTTTACATGCCGTGAACACTGAGTACAGAAAGATATGAAATACACTTTTGAGGTAATACAGAATGGTTTTAGGGCTTGGCACGAATTGCTCAGCAAGGATGCAATCCTTTAGAAACATGGTCTTGCAGTAATCTTGACAACTCTTGGGCCAGGTCATTCTTCTCCTTCAGGGTTCTCTTTTTATTTTTTTGCTCTCTACAACATTTTAGACTCTCCCCTTCCTGGTCTTAAGCAGCAAAAACAACGTTAGAAATAATTGATTCATCTGTATATCAAGTATTAAAAGGTTCACCTTTTAATTTGCTGGTTCAAACTACAGTATACTGACAGACACTGTAGCAAGTGGCGATGGGATACCAGTCTTTCACAGGGTACTCAGAACACACACATTAAGGCAATTTACTGTAGCTAATCCACCTACCAGCATGTTCTTGGGAGGTGGGAGTAAACCGGACATCCAGGAGGAAACCTTGCACAGACATGGGGAGAACATGCGAAACTCCACATAGACAGGAATGTGAGCTCAGTCTTGATCAACATGCCACCCTTGATCTGATGCAGATGTAGAATATTGGCAATGATGTCATACTGTGCTGATTCCTTTCTCTACTAATTCATTGTTGTAATGTATTATTTGTCCTAAGGTGATTATGTAACTGACTACACAGTGAGAGAGGTAGGATCCTAGGGCAGAGTTAAGTTTAGAATAGATGTAGGACAAAATTGTGGTTTTACACAAATGAAAAGGGTCAAAACCAAACACCAGGCAATTGAAACAAGAGGGATCAGGCAAAGGCCTGTTGCACAAAGCGAGTTGAACAAACTCAGAGCTGCAGAGTAAGTTTTGAGTTGACAAAACCAAACAATTCCAACCTGGGTTATTTAGAGTTAATAGGTTTCTTGATGCTGGTTATCAACTTTTTCAATCAACCCAGGTTTTAACCCTGAATAAATGTTTCTCACCGTGAGCATGCAAATAAAAGCCAGACATTTGCAGCAAACAGCCAATAGCATTTAACATGGAAAAAGCAGGTGTGCATACTTTTCAGATGAAGAGCAAGATATATGCAGAAATATGAGGAACATAAACCTACACTAACCGCAAAAAGCAACACTGCTGTGGCTGCCAAAGCTCGGGAAAACTGCTAGAGGAACACTGCTAATGAGTAAATGCGTAAATTTACTTTTACAGGCTCACAATGAAAATAAACAGATTGAAAACTTAAAGCCTACTCCAGAGCATGTTAGCTGTGTAGCGCAAGTTACCATGGCAATGAAAACCGCTAAAAAACCAATCCACCTTGTTGAGACTGAAAAACCAGAGTTTGCTCAAAATAAACGCAAACTTACCTGCAAAGCCACCGAAACCGGCTTCGTGCAACAGGCCTCAAGTCAAAACACGTTGGATATAACGGTTCACAACTGCAATAAGAAAGAAGGACTTATACTTATTATTCCTTATTCCTCTTATGCTGATTCAGAGTTTTCCCCCTCATACTGTGCTGATTCTTCTTGAGAATGTACTGTACACAGCATTCTGAAGAACATTTTAGTATTCACCTGGAAACAGCGATATGCCTCTCTAGACATCCACAATTCATTTCTCTTCCATCTTGCTCCACATTAACATGCCCTGCCCTAAACTGTCTCCTATTGGCAATGCATAGTTACATCAGAGTATGTTCCATAAAAAGTGCAACTCTAAACATTATAATGAAGAATACATATATAATGGGGTGTAATTTTAATGCATTGTCATGCTTTGGTGCCTGCAGTCAAGTAACTTACTCAAGTTTCAGTGTTCTTCAAACTGTGCTGATGCAATGGTTCATTAATGCTGTTTTACCTTGTCCAGAATACATGTAAAATGTGTAAATTTTGTTTCTCCTCCCACACTTAAAAAAAAATGGGTTTTCCACTGCCAAAAACACACCTTTTTTGAAAACACTCTTCAGGCCTGGCCAAGCTTGAAAATGGTGTTTTCATGCTCTATAATGGAAAGAAAGGATCTGCTGAATTTGTTGTGACAAATTTATTAGTTTGTATGACTTTTGCTAGAAAGTCAAAAGGCAAAAACAAATCAAGGCAAGGTCAAACACAACGGCTCTATCCACAAAAACACAGCTCAGAAGTCACAAGATTATCTAGCAAACTGTAAAGCTTCACTTGAAAGGGCCTGTTCATGTGCTCTTTTTAGCAGTTTAATGGGAAACAGGAAACACAACCCGAAAAAAGTGAGTCAATATTCATGAGAGGGAGCCCTCTGGTGGCCTGGAGGGAAAAAGTCTGGGCTACACTTAGCCGATTTGTACTTTTCCACATATTGTGCTGATTTTTAATGTTACTCATAGTGTTTTAACTCAGCTTGTGTAGATATCACAAATTGTGATGCCAATTTGTTCTAAATTATATAAAGTAAAAGGAGTGTGTTCTTATATTTGTAATATTGAGCTATTAACAAAACACTGTAAGTCATATCAACTTGAGTCATATTAACCCTAACACACTTTTAATACATTTGGTGCACTATATATCTAAATAGTTGTTTTGACTATATAGTCATGTTATATGTAAGACATTTTAAGTTATATTAATTTAAATTAATATGTACCAGTGTTTTATTAAGTTTGGTGCACTCAAATTCTAAATCATTTATTGCAACTTTTATTCCCAGATGTTCAGTTTACTTAAAAACCTGCTTTAAAAATGCAGAATACTGACTTCATTTTGTATTCTGAAGTCATCTCAGATTTTTTCAATATAAGATGAAGGACACTTCTGCCCTGAAACCTCCCTATCCTCCATAAAATACCCAAATATTAACAAACACTTTTATTGGACCCATAGGTGAAAACTCTCTTGACTATGCCTTGGCACAAATACAACAGGATATGGGAATAAGTGTTACTGGATGTTATTTCTATCCGACTCCTCCTCCATGAACAGACAACCAGAATGCCTCCTCACCTTGTACTGAAGTATAAAAGCCACTGAGTTGCTTAGGGACTACAATCATGTCCACATATATAACCTTCTTTAGTTTTTGAACCCCCTCAACAATATATCTAATAAGACTGTCTCCAAGAGCAAGCTCAATGGGATACTGTTATCACCTTATATCTTCATTGTCACTGATCAATGTATCAACCCTGCCTCTTCTATTCCAGACATAGGCACACCGCTTAACTGTGACAAGTGTATCATCATTCATAAAGGTCAGAGTCTCTCTGCTGAACCCAATAATACTACCCTGGACAAGTATTGATGGCAGCAGTCATTGGAAAGACAAGCGGCCGTTGTGTAGTGGAAAAGTGAGGAAATCTTTCAATATGTCTCCTTTCTTGGTGTGGGTGTTAATGTTTGACTTGCACTTCATTGTGCAAGTGTTTTATGAATTATTAATATATTTTAGCACATTCCCAATCAGGTTGTCATGCCAAATGATATTCCATGCCAGATGAAGTTGCAAAAGCATTTGCAAGGAACACATCTTAACAATTAGCTTCTGCTGAACACCCTCCAATGAATAGATTCTTTTTTACTATGAGTACGAACCTTTGGATAATAATGACACACAAATTATATATCAATAATAATGCTACGTACAATGATGAAAGCATATAGATAGAAAGCGTAATGATCTGAATTGGCAGGCAAAAGACAGAGACAGATGATCCTCAACAGGCAGGCAAACAGGGCAATGTGGAAGTCAAAGACAAATGTTTTTGACAAAACCACAGAGGCAATAACCAAAAACACTCAAAGATGCACAATGCTGAATTGACAAAAATCATGCAACGTCTGAGCAGTGTGGCAGAGTCTTAATGAAGGTAATGAACAGGTGTTAGTCAGTAGGATGGTGAGTGGGAGCGGTGCAATGGATTAGGAACAAATTCAGTAGTTGCGTTGGCTCCTAGAGTGCTAGAGTGAAAATTTAGTTTTTTTTTCTGAAAGTGTTGAATCATTCTTTTGCTACACAGCTACAACAGAGAATATAGCAAATACACTGTCATTACCTTATGTGTTTCTTCTCTGGGGCATTCTTAACCAAACTGACATAAATTATGGTTCATGTACACTGGGAAAGCTTACATAGTAACACAGAGTATGACATCCAGCAAAGTTGAAATAAAAATAATGATAATAAATGAAGACGAAAATATAAAATACTGCTAAAAAATCATCTGATTTAGCTAATATAACCTGTCTAAGAACTGTCTAGGCATGGTCTTAATAATCTAATGAACACATTTAGCATGCCTTTGTTTCAGACTCCCAGCTCTCCACACCATCCTAGCACAACTATACACAAAGATGAATGAGGGTGATTTAATCCTAGAAGTAGGAACCAAAAGAATTATAGAATTCTCAGAGTAGATTATGCATGGTAGGTTAGCTTTTGCTTGCTTGCTTTATGCAAGATTAGAAAAAGAGAAGAAATTCTGGTGAACCACATATAGATATTAGAAAGTCACTTGCTAGTCATATTTTTCTACATGCATATTTGTTGATTCAAAACAAGAAGTTATTTAGATTCTGTGAAACTTTAATATCTGCTATGCAAATTCTCAGTATTAAGTAAAAAAAAAATTATATATCATCCTTGGAGTCAAAAAATAAACTCAATAGTTTTTCCCTTGAAGCTTTATGAGAGCAACATGGAGCCAGAGAGTATAGTCATCTCTGTGCAGTTTTATTTCTTAGAAGTTCTCATAATTATCTTTCTTCTTTTAAGATTTGTTTGGGCCACCTTATGAGACTCCTTTGTCTTGCTCTGTTGGCTCCTGTGCATTGTAGCGGACTTCTAAAGATGCCTTTTCACCCCGTAAACTCCCAGGATATACAGTATCAGCAGGTCCTTACTTACATTCCTCTCTCTTAACATAGAGTACCTTTCCTATTAATTCCCCTCAACAATCCATAGCACACTCTTTGAAAAAAATACCCTTCAAGGGTTCCTAAAGGGTTCTTTGGACAGTTAAGGATTCTTCACTTCCTTAAGGGATTTCTTTGAACTCCATATGACTGGGAAACACTCAATTGTAGGGCCCTTTAAGGGTTTCCTCAGAGGGACAACCGAAAAAGCCTCAAGGGTTGTAGATTCAGATTGTTTTTCTAAGAGTGTACTTACTTTAATATGAACAGCTGAATAATAAGACACAAGTACAAGCAGTTAAAGATGCTCTGGGAATGTTTAAAAGACAGATATTATCTTATAAGTTTTCAAACCTCATTACAACCTCATGATAGGTGACTTATTCATTCATTCATCTTCAGCCGCAGCTTTATCCTGATCAGGGTTGTGGTGGAAACAGATTAAACCAGACAACCTTAAGAAAAGTCACATCAACAAGGGGAGAACATGCACAGAAATTCTGCATAACAGAAACCCATGGTTTGTGTCCACTTGTCCCCTTCCAGGGAACAGTCACTGAAAATCAATACAAAGTTATTCTGACTGATCACCTTTATCCTATGATGAAACATTTCTATGATGAAACTGGCCACAAGGGCGAACTGAATGGTTTCATGAGTATGAAAATGATGCAAATCATATGATATGGCCTTCATACTTACCAGATCTCAAACCAGTTAAGCAGATATTTTTAGACAGAATTCTCCACCACTATCATCAAGATACCTTTTATAAAACAGTGTTCATCCCTCCAGTACTGGAATCTATGCCAATGCACATTGAAGCTGTTGTGGCGGCTTGTTACTAATGTTAGTGATATAATTATTTATGGATTTATGGATGATTCTGATGATACTGTTGAACCACTGATGTGTGTCCACTGTCTTGGGAATAAGGAGGGTGGAACACTTTATAATGGCTATTCTTGCACTCGTGGTGTTAAATAACATAATTGGAATGATGAGTAATGCTTTAATTGCATGTGTTTTCAGAGGAAACTGCTATTGTTTACTGTCACATGGTGTTCTACTGCTTTGATAAGCAGTCAAAGTAATCTCCTGATAAGTGTGTCAAGTGGTGCCTTGCAGCATTTAAAAGGGAAACATGATTTGTAATGGCTACACACTGATGAAAGCTTAAAACAGAAACATAAGTGCAACAATTCCTGTTAAAGTAAATGACTGAACTGAGCTAAATGTGTATAGACTTCATTCTTTAAGAGACCCCATGCCTTACTATGATACTTTGTTGTTTTTTTTTTATATCTTTATTTTGTCACCTGTCTGTAGTTGATTGGGAAGGTTTATGAACAGGCCTCATCCCTGATTCCCCAATTGCTCCTGATTCCATCAATGAGTGACTGTGCTAAAGCCATGTCTCCCTAGCAAGCAGAGTATCACGAGGCATTGAAAGTTGCATACCTATTCAACGCTACCGCATAGTGACCGTTTTGATTCTATAACCTTTGATGCTGCATTTAAATAGGCCATCAGTAATTTGATACTATATTCTGCATATTAGCAAATCAAATACCATTTTGAAAGAGATGGGCGGTGCGCACAAAGAGGCTCGAGCTGCAAGTGTTTTTTTTTTATATCTTTATTTTGTCACCTGTCTGTAGTTGATTGGGAAGGTTAAAGAAAAGTAATTTTATGCCCTCAATTACTGAAAGACAGGCTCGGGAAGTGAGCTTTGGTCATTTTTTTTTTTGCATACCTTGTTAATGAATATGGGCATAGCACATGCAATATAACATATGCAAAAACAAACAAACAAACAAACAACAAAACCATCTGAAATCTTTCTCTTGCGAAACAGCCAACACAAATAACTTGGCTAAGTATCTGACCAACAAGTATCCTGACCTTTACTTCCTAATCAGGCAGTCATAGAATACTTGGTTAGATCTCCGCCCTTTTCTTTTTCTTTATGTTCTCCTTGCAATGCACATACAGTAGTTACTTTATAATACAGACTACACAAGAACTTACTTTGCAGCTAAAAAAAAATGAATGCTGTTGTATACCTTGTAAAAGCTGTTGTTTGCGTGTGCCTCTTAAAAAATGTTCGCATGACTCCAATAGGAAAACCTTAATGTCTTTTGCGATGTTCTTATGAAATGTTATGCTTGGATGATCTTACTTAATGCATGTATTGTGCCAACTTGCCAAGTTGCTGGCTGTGTGTATTTTGTCAGTTGATTTGTGTCATGCCACCAGCCTTTCCGACTTTCACATATTTGAAAATATCATCTTTTTCTAAATTCTCTATATCTTCCTACTACAGCAATTATTTTTACTCTCACTTTAATCTCCATGGCTGTGATTTCCCCTGCTCTTTTCTTCTCTCTGGTAGATTAACATTTTTTTATTAATTAGCTACTTACAAGAAGCTTTCATCTGCCATTCCTCTTCAAAAAAACCCCTCAAAATGTCCATGGATATTGTTTCAAGGATAAAAAGCTTGTTTTGTTAATCAACAGCTATGATCAGTGAAAGATTGGTGTGGAGGATGTTCCACTATTTTTTAATAATCATAAAGAAAGAGTAAAGAATCAGCATGGGCTATTGCTTTTACACTGATATGGAAACACAGCTAAAATGAAAAGATACGTAAAATAAAATGTGGGCTATGAGAAAACCCATTACCATTAACAATGGAATTTAATTCAGGTTAAAATGTGTGTATTATCGATCGTTCTCTCTCACCGTACAATTTAGTGAGAAACTGCATTAAAAATTCATGATATGAACTCAGGTTTTGGAATATTGCAGTAAACTTTGTATTTTCAGTCCATAAATTAAACACAACACAGTAGTGGCAGTGAAAGTATTGAATAAATTAATATATAAAAAATACCTGTAACGTGCGACGAGGCAGATGGGGCAAGACACAAGTGTGTAAACTCGTTTCCCCCTCTCAGCTTGTTGTGTCTCCTAGCGCTGTTTCAGTGTTTCATGTTTTGTTTACGTTACGTGATTGTGTCTGAACGTGTGTTTTTGTTTGGACTTTGAGTCTCTACCCCTGTCCTGTGACTGATATGTCCCTTGATCGTTCTCACCTGTTTTCTGTTCATTCCTGATTATTTTGTGTATTTCAGCCCTGATGATTCATTGTCTGGGTGTGAAGTCTAATCGTACATCTTGTATTGTCCAGGCCATGGTCCAAGCCATGGTTTCTGTGTTTCCGTGTTTGTTCCGTGTATGTTTTCTGTATTCTGAGTACTTCCTGCTTTAGATCCTTGTCTGTTTTCCCATGTTGTAATTATTTATTGCCTCATTTATTTCTGCCTGCTTGTGTTATGACCCCCTTCTACAGACTGTGACTATGATTTTTTGGCTTAACTGCAATAAAATACAATCCGCAATGCTGTGTTCTCCAACCTCCAATCAGCAGATTTTCATTAATTTTCTATAACAAAAGCTCTGACAGTAGTTATGGCTCTAACGTAAGTCATAGGTTAAAATACATACATTCGTTTATAATACATTATTGTTTCTACAGTAACAGCTCATATACAGGGATGGTGTGTATCCTGAACTAATAATAAATAGGTTAATGAAACATGTTACTTAACAAAGACAAAACATACAATCGTTGATATGGTGAAGCGTTCTGTTATGGAAGGAGTCTCCAGTGTCTGTAATGGCTGTAACGGTCAGTAAGTTTTCTGCCTAAGGAGAGTCTTCAGACGCTTTGTGCTTTGTGCATTAAAATGTAACTATAGATGGTGAAAGAGCATTGGCGAATAGCTGTGGTATTCGAGGAACAACACACTTCAGACTGTGCTGTTACGGGAAAATAATCCACTTCGGGATGGTATTATTTTCATATCACCAGTATCACTCCAACCTGGCGAAGAATATTTTAGTATCACAGCACAGCCCATAGCATTTTAATATATCTAATACAAGGTATTAAACTACAATATTAACACAATGTAGAAATATTTGCAAATTTTTGTCATCATTCTTTTTTTTAACACAGGTAACTTTAACACAATCTAACTTTTTTTTTTTTTTTTGCTTGGCAGGGCACTAACTGGTAAAGAATTTGTTCCTAATGATATGCTTGATTAAAAAAAAACATGAATATAACATGAATATAAAAGTAAGTTAATAAAAAAATAACAGTATATAATATTATATTACTTTACCACCACAAACAAAACAAGAACAATTACTGAAACAAATTCATGCAATACTCAAGTACTTATCGTTGCTTAGCCTCTAACGTGTGTGTGTGTGTGTGTGTGTGTGTGCGAAACTCCCTGAGAATCAATGTGAGGAGAAATCCAAGAGAACCAAGCACTACAGAACAGAGTGGGAAAAGCAGATGGAAGGGAAGTGTAGAGAAAATGAAAGAAGAAAGAATAATCTCTCTAGGCCAGTATTGACAAAGCTGTCAGAGTTTGAACACATGAAGAGAAGACTGATATGTAGAGATGAGTGAGGAGAGAGAGAAGAGGGAAGAAAATAAACTGGAAAAAATGGGAACGCTTCCCTAATTTTCTACCTTTAAGGGAATTACATTTTGGAGAGAGCTAGATCTTTATAAACGTGATCACATCCTCCAAATGACAAAGAGCTACCCCAGTTTGCAGGGATTCTTGCACAACATCGTCTCAGTTTCAGAACACCTTAACATTTATAGTGCAAATATAGTGCGCAGTGGCCCTGATTTACACAGATCCCAAATAACCACTAGCCGCACTCATTTGTGTGCACAAAAAGGTGGCTTTGTCGTGGGTGATTTACAAAGACTAACTGTATGAATTACATCACATGCACAGTAAGGGTAAAAAAAAAAGGATGTAAATCAGGTTTTTTATGTGGTAAGTCCAGATGTCTTAGAGACTCTTGGGAAGAGTAAACGGAACTTTATTTATTTATTTATATATTTTAGCATTTTGAGATACTAAGGAGTGATACTAATTCAATCATCTCAGTATTAAAACCTGGTGAATGGAATAATTCTGTCTTCATCAGGCAGAAAGAAAGCCATTTTAATTCACACACACACACACAAACACACACGCGCAACTACAGTTCCTGAAATTACTTTCAGGTATAGCAAATTACATTATCTATTTGCATTGACTCTGTCCTGTATTTTGTATTTTTCGACAGACTAGAAATGACCCATTCTATTTTCCCTAGACCCTGTTGGTAAATCAGCTTGCATATTTTTGTGAGTGTCATCATGTTATCAAGTTTCCATGTGTTTTTTATATACACAACTCATTAGCAAATGAGGGCCTATATGCCCAGCAAGGTGCTATTTGAGATTCAACCTCTGTCTCCGTTCTCAACAGTTTAATTATTTTGTAAAGTGTAAATTGTTTCAACAGATGAGAGTATGACAGTGCTATATCAATAAACAGGGTAAGCACATCATCATCCATAAATAATAAATAAATAAATAAATAAATAAATAATGCCAACACTGTACTATATGTGTACGGTTATCTTATTTAAATAAACCTTTTATATGTTTAATAAACCTTGTCTAACCTTTATATGTTTAATAAACCTATATGTCTAATAAACCTGCAGTTTAACCTAAAAGAAAAACTCTCTGATATTAGCTTTGGGAGCACTGAAACACAACAAGTATTGGAAAACTGTTCTATAATTTTGGGACAATGGCTCTAATAATCAGAGTTGGGAGGTGGTGAGAGTCTCACAGCTCCATACGGGCTTGAGTTAATATGTCATCATACCATATCAGTATTACCAGGGCAGGAGTTGCAAGAAAACATTTGTGAACCCTTTGCGATTAGCTAGATTTCTGCATTAGTTACACATATAATGTTGTCTAATCTGTTTCCAGGTCATAATAGACAAAGATATTTTGCCTAAACTGAAAACACAAACTATACACATGTAAACAGTGTACTTGTTCTGGTTAATATTGAATACACCATTTAAATAAGCCTGGACAGCTTGTAACCAGGGATTTGTTTGGCAAAATATTCAAAATTGTATCAAGACATTATACAAGGGAACATCAGAACTTAATAGACAAGACAGTGACCCAAAAAAACATAAGCACATCAGCAATTTTGTGATGGGAATAATCTAAAATTCTCTGCAATTCCAACAAACTCACAAATTGCATCTTGAATCTGCAAATTAATGTTCTCAGGAACAATAGATTGTTGAACAATAGATTCCTCTCCCCATCACAGTGGGAACATTAGCTTAGCTGCAATCCACTGTACTTGGAACTCCGACACGGAAATGTGCAATGGAACGGTCATTCAACTCGGAATTCCAAGCCGGGAATTCAGGCAACATCTACCTTGCCTGAGTTCTCTAACATAAACAAACCTGATGCCACGACAATATGGCGGTGCCCAGTCAATGCAAACCCTTTGCATTATTTTCTACTCAATAAAACTTGATTTTACTTAATATGCAGATTTTCTGTTATAAAACAGTGTTTTAACAGCTTTGGAAGTTTAGATTTGTAATATTTTTCTGCTATTTTTTACAGTCCAATTTTACTAATGCGATAAGACTGCTGTAACATAATTGTTATGAACAAAGACGAACAAGACAGTTGACCTACATTATATATAATTTCTCTTCATTAATCACACAGAAATAATTCAGGTAGATCTTATTAATATGTTTATTAAATTCAAGGACTAGTTATACAAATACTGAACTTACTCTGGGCATCCATGTTTTTCCGAGCTCAAGCACTAGAATGCTTTTAGATCAGAACTCAGGAAACTCAACATGGAACTTTTCAAGCTCTGAGTACAATGGATTGCAGCATTACTATTACACTTAGCTGTCTAGCTAAGCTAGCTGCTTACTTGTGTTGCCGTCTGTTTGCTAATTAGATGCTAAGCATATTACCTGTGTTTGACTTTATCTCTTTTTACTCAAATGTAATAAACGGAGAGTTACCACAAGGACAAAAACTGCCAAATGTAAGTTATCTAGCTTATACTAATCATTTTTAATTTGTCTTCTGTCACCAATATACTTTGGCTAGCTAATGACCATCCTGTAAAGACGTCCTTTACAATTGTCTTTGATTAATTGGACTAGCTAGGTAGCTTATGCCTACCCTGTACTTTGTGCCAAAAATGATCTAGTTGGTGTTTTTGTGCAGATCAAATGTATGAAGATTATTTTGCTTATTTAGGTCATTTTGACCAAATGTGTTGGAAGTTAAAGTTGGGGTAAATTAGCTAACTTTGCTAGATTTTAGCTTATATGGGTTTGTGTAGACAGAACCTTTGTTTCACATACTACATATCTAGTAACTTTTCCATTTTAAGCTAAAACAAATGTAGTTTGTGAAAGGTGGTAGAAAAACAAACAAGAGCAACTTTATTAAATATTACTTGTTACAACTTACGTCAAATGAGGTGTCATTGTTTCTTTTATCTCTTTTTTTTTGTTTTATATACCCACTTACAATCATCTTCTGGAGGTTAAGTCTCTTGATAACTGAACAGTTACCTCAGATGTACTGTATACTACCAGAAGCTGAATGTCCCTTTTGTCTGGTCATTAGCAATCTTGTTTTAAACGAAAGAAATTACATAGGAACCACAGGATGCCTGTGGGTCCTTAAAAGTCTTGCATTATCTAAAATTACACTTTACAAAGTGAAGGCATGTCTAAAATTGCATTTTATAAATTGAAGGCCTGAAGTATTAAATTGTCTTCAGTTTGAATATACCTGGTTTTTAATTTTATGATAAAAAATATTCCTCATTTATTTCTGAAGGGGTTTTTAAACCTAATCTCTGTCTACCATATATATAGTGTATTTTTGGCTACCATAGACAACAATTTCTACATGGTTCCCAGTATTCATAAAGCCAATTCTACACCAGTTGCCGTAAGAATGCTGCATGTGCACCACAATGTTGGCAAATTCAAAAATGCTCACTTTTAAGCTTACCTTACACCAAATGTAGAAACTGTGTTCATGCACCACAGTGGTGCCACTTCCAGTATGCTCGCATAATCAATGTGGGCTTTTAAAGTAATTTTGCATCAGAAGGATGGGGCATATGCATCATGCAGCAACCACTTTCCTAGACACTTTCTGCGACACTTTCCTAGACACAATCACACGTGCCAGTGTAGGCTGAGCATAGAGCAATTATTTGTTGCACTGGGTTATTAAATATTACACGCAAATGGCATGTACAATTGATGCCGCCATATATGATCAAACAAAGCTTGTTAATCCAGTGAGATTTGCACAGTGGCAGTTAGAACCTTCAAGAAGTTTTAATTTTAAATGACATGAGAGTACAATAGGACTGCAAGCAGAAATATAGTCATACACAGTTAAGATAGTGAAGACTGCACAATATATTAGACATATTGTATTTTTCAGTTTTATATTCTTCAAAATTTTTTAAGGCGCAACAGTTCCGCACAGATTAGAAACGGGGCATACACCTGTCACTGCTTGCTCACTGTGCTGGCTTGCTGTTAGGACAAGGTGTTAGGTTCGTTGCTGCAGCAATAGCTAAAAGCTGACAAGGCTTCCATTATAGAGGCATTTTTAGTAACTGCTACTTTTCTAACTACCTTGAAATATTATTACAGAATATCGGACAACACACTCCCTATACTGTTCTATTGCTTAATTTTACCGCATGGTTAATAATCTGCATTTCAGGTAATATATTTTATTAAAACATGTCTGTGTGTAATTTAATAGAGGTGTGCATCCAGACGATAACAGCGGGGAGAAGTGGCAACACGTTGGCAGCATAGTCACAAAGCCAAGGCTAATGCTAAAGCTCGCCCACAGGAGTGCGGCTCTTCTCCAACTTGTGTGTCTAACACATTTGCCCCACTTAGAGAGGCACCCGCTGAGAAGCCTGCTGGAAGTGCTCTGGTTATAGCAGACTGTACTCTACAACATAAAATTAGCTTGGCCTTTTGAGGTGTTAGCAGTTGTAGTTAGCTGTATACCAGGAGTCAGGATGCCAGATATCGCTGGTAGTTATAGAGTATTAAGCAAACACAGGTTTTCAAACATCGTTATCCATGTAGAGGCTAATGATGTGGGTCACATATAGCTGATGGTAACATTGTAAAGGTGTGAAAATTAGCAGACCTTTTCAGGGTGGGGTGGTATCCATTCCACATAGGAAGGTGCTGCTCTCATTTCCTGTAATATAGCTCATAGTGTTATGGCCTAGTTAATCGGTGACAATCCGGAGCATTGGCCAGGCAGCAGACAAAAAGGCTAAACCGGCTGTCTGCTAACTGCCTGGAGATTCCTCTATATTAAGACTGTGTCTGTTCCCTGAGCTAAACATAAAAAATGCATAGAATCTCAAAGTTTGTTCTAGTAATCTAATTAACATGAAATTAGATCATAACTAATGCACAGCCAGCATCTTTGATCTGAAACCAGGGCTGCTAAATATTAGGTCTTTTAAATCTAAATCACTTATTGCAGATGGAACTATAACTGATTGAGGATTTAATGTTTTGTTTGAAACTTGGATTAAACCAAATGGGTACATAGCATTAAATGCTTTTATAACAAAACTGTAGTCATAACCCACAAATCTGGACATGAGTTTAATGAATGAATTTAACATAATATTGCATTTTAAGAGCACAAGAAAGATGTCTACTCAATCATTTCTACTAATTAGTGTTTATAAGCCACCAGGGCCATATTCTGAATTTCTTCTCAAATTTAGTTGTTTCAGCAGAAAAAGCAGTAACTGATGGAGATTTAATAGGGGTTGATAAGAATTTTTGATTTAATACTGACACTTGGCAGAGATATAGTAAACACAGTCACATTACCCCAGCTTGAAAGCTCAGATCGCTACTTCATTTAAATAAAAAATGTGACTCAGACATAATATATGCACTTCACTTTGCTACTGTATTAAAAGTACAATCTGGTCGGTTACTGAAAAAGCCAGCACCTTGGTTTAATGATCATACATACACACTTTAAAACACACTTTAAAACAGACTGCTCAAAAGTTATGCACAAATGGTGTTAAATTAAATTGGTAGTCTTCTAAATTGCATGAAAGGAGAGCCTTCTTAGCCAGTGAAATGCTCTTATTGGTGCTAGAGCAGCATATTTCTCCAGCCTAATAAAAGACAACAACAAAAAATAGATTTCTATTTAGTATAGTAGCAAAGGAATACAACAGCCATGAAAGTACAAACACCAACAGTATGTAGTAGCAACAGCTTTATGAACTTTCCCTGACAAATCTGAAAACGTTGACAGACAATTCAAAGTATTAATTCAGTCAAACAGTTTGATAATTGCTTATGTGGAGGCAAATCACCATCAAAGTGATTAAAATCCTTTACTCCTGTCTAACAGAATTAATTTAACTAATTTCCACCTCAAAATCATCATATATATTAGGATGATAATGATATGATGATATGATGAGATAGCAGCAGATCCTTGAAGTCCTGTAAGTAGGGGCATCCATAGATCAGACTTGTTTGTCCAGCACACTCTTTGTCATGTTCCTCAAACCATTCCTGAACAATTTTTGCAGTGTGTCAGGGTGTATTATCCTGCTGAACGAGGCCACTGCCATTAGGGAATACCATTGCCATGAAGGGGTGTCCTTCTGTCTGCAACTATGTTTAGGTAGGTGGTATGTGTCAAAGTAACATCTACATGAATGCCAGGACCCCAGCAAGGTTTCCCAGCAGAACATTGCAGAGAGCATCACACTGCCTCCGCCATCTTGCCTTCTTCCCATAGTGCATCCTGGTGCCATCGCTTCCCCAGGTGAGGTCCACCTTCTTCCATTGCTCCATGGTCCAGTTCTGATATTCACATGCCCATATTTAGGCGTTTTCGGTGGTGGACAGGGGTCAGGATTGGGCACTTTGACCGGTCTGCAGCTATGCAGCCCCATATGCAGCAAGCTGTGGTACACTGTGTGTTCTGACACCTTTCTGTCATAGCCCGAATTAACTTCTTCAGCAATCTGTGCTACAGTAGGTCTTCTATGGGATTGGAACGGAGAGGCTAGCTTTCACTCCCCATGTGCATCAGTGAGCCTTGGGCGTCCAAGACTTTGTCGCCGGTTCACTGTTTGTTCTTCCTTGGACCACTTTTGGTGGGTACGAACCATTGCATACTGGGAACACCCTACAAGACCTGCCGTTTTGGAGATGCTCAGACCCAGTTGTCTAGCCATCACAATTTGGCCCTTGTCAAAGTTACTCGGATCCTTACGCTTTCCCATTTTTCCTGCTTCCAAAACACATAAACTTTGAGAACTGACTGTTCACTTGCTGCCTAATATATCCCACCCCTTGACAGGTGACACTGTAACAAGATAATCAAAGTTATTCACGTCACCTGTCTGTGGTTTAGTGTTTTTAATGTTATGGCTGATTGCTGTATGTGTTAGCAAAGCCATATTACAGATACCAGTTTAATAACGTCGAGGAATGTGTAACGGATAGTTGACACTGAATTCTAAGTACGTTTCTTCAACTTAATCCCGACAAGACATTAGTATGTCTACCAGGGCCTCAGGCAGCTAGAAACAAGCTTTCTGATGATGAAATATTGTTACGATTATGATGGCATTCATTTGCATCCTGCACAACAGTGAAAATCTTAGTGAGATTATTGACTCCAGTCTCTCATTTGAAGCTGATGTAGATAATAGTAGTAGGATATCCTTTTTTCATCTCTACATTCCTAAGCTAAGAAAGATAATGTTGTTACATGATGTAGAAAAGCTAGTTCATGCTTAGAGTCCTTAGAATCATAAGATTTGGCCATATTGCCCCTATTTTATCCACACTACACTTTCTCACAGTAAAACTTCACATTGTTTTTAACATTACAACAAATGACCTATAGAGCATTTAACGGTCTCGCCCTACAATACCTGAACTTTTGGTGTATTTTTGTCTGCCGTGTTTGCGCCGATCAAAAGGTACAGGTTTTTATCACTACTCAGAATAAGGAAGACTTCAGCAGTAGGCTGAGCTTTTTTTTTTTTTGCACTCAGTTTTCAGTTTCATAACTCAGGAACTGGAATCATCACTCAGATATAGAATAAGAAGCTCATTGTTATAAACTGAGGTACTTAACCATTCCAACCATCACTGCATGATAAAGTATCAGCAAGTAATGTGGTTTTGAAAATGCATAAATATTCAGCACCGCGTTCAAAACACACTACTTACACTTGATGATGTCTCAGAGTTTAGTCACAATAGAGAGAAAATACGTTTCTTGTTTTTCACGTTCGTGGTTTAGACATCATTTCTATGTTTTGTTTTTGTCTCAGAGCAAGTGCATTGATGTCATCAGTGTCGCAGGTATGTCAAAATGTCTTATTTATATCCAATGTGCAAATTTGCAGTGTACTCAGAATGCAGTCAGATGATGATGCAAGCATAGTGAATAGTGCATGGAGGAGACTTTACCCACCCGCAAGAGAGACTCACACAGCGCTCAAGAAAACAATAAACGAAACTGATATTCCTTTGGGATATAAGTTATACTGGAATTATGCCACGAAAAAATAAATTATCCTGATTAAATGATGAATGTAAATAATACCCTATTTTATCTTACAATTTCAAGTTGATTTCAACAAATGATAGTGAATTAGCATGCCTTTCAGGGTTGTACAAAAAAAGATTAGATTGTACCTGAGCAAAAATGTACAAGGCTTGTTTGCTATCAAAGAATTTTGCTAATTAACATGAGGCAATATCGATGGAAAATATTTCCATATTACATTAATCATAGGTTCTTTCACAAAATCACTACTGAAACCAATTAATGCACCAATTTTAAGAGACACAAAATTGGCACTATCAAAACTCTAAGTATTTACATATGGAAATAATCACATCTGTATTGCCTATATATATATATATATATATATATATATATATATATATACTCACAATAAAGGGCCAAACAGGAAATAATTACATGAGATCTGAATATATAAATGTAAACTCTGAATATAAAGTTATAACTCTGACTATATAAATGCAAATCTGAATATATATTGTCTACATTTCAATCTAAATCTTATATCTTTATGATCAGGCATGTCAGATGCCTGACAGATGTTATTATTGAGTTTTTTTAATGAAAACAGTAGGCCTATAGATCCTGTATACATTTATCAATGCAAATACTGTAAATATTGTAAATATTGTATATAATTATATAATTATTTTAAGTGCACATCACTTATGCAAACCAAAGGGAGTATCTCTACTTTACAAAACTTTACTTTACAAAAGGCTGGCCATAGTGCCAAAAGATCCTCACAGTCCGTTAACAGTGTTAATGCTGTGTAGCTTTTCTGCAGAATTCAGTATGACTGAGAGGGTTAGGGAAATTGTCCACAATTTGTTGACGAATAATGATTTTATTGAGACAATAGCACCGGCATAGGGAATTGTCTAATTCTACAAAATAATTATAATAATCTGCCATTTTGAGAGAACTGTGAATTATCCTTTGGCTTCCAAACTATGGCCAGTAATATATTGAGAAAAACAAAACTTTTATATACTATACAACTTATACGGATTTTATATGCAAAGCTGCTGATTATGATAATCATGTTGTAAAACAAAAACTGATTACACCAAGCATGTTTACAGGTTTAATTAAATATGGAAAAATTAAGAGGTTGTCTATCAATATGCCTGATAAAATGCATCAATGTATAATTAGGGTGTATAACTATAGATTCAGATATACATTTATATATTCGGATTTATATATATATTTAGATTTATAGACTTATTTATAGATTTATATACATTTTCTTTACCAAGAAACTGGCAAGATGAAAACCACTATTTTCTGTTTCAAACTTTCACATAGCATCTTTAGGTTATAACATTATAAAAATTCAAATCCAGATTTTGATTTTCAAAGATTTTTTTCCCCCCAAAATGCAATAAATCCATGACACGTTTTTTTTTTCTTCAAAATGCAATAAATCCAGTGAATCAATATAACAGTTATTTTTCATATTGAAACTGTTGAAAATACACAACAAAGTAAGTTGATCCACATATGACAGCCTCTGAACTTGGTATGTATGTATGTATTGTAATGATAAAAGTTTAGCAATCATCATGAACATTATCATAGCCAGGTTAGGTTATCCTAGTAAGTAATCTCTGACATGTCCAATATAATCCAGGCTAATTTGCAATCTGACCCTAAAAATTAGGCGCGTGTAATATTATAAATATATACATTGCATTTTTGTTATTCTGTTGTTCACTACAGTTGATTCATACATTGATTTACTCTCTGGTTGATTCATACTTGAAAAGGTTACTAATATAGAAATGGATTATTATTTTGTTAGGTTTATAACTATGCTCCAGGTGTCACATTCTGCTATGGTGCTGATCTGGCTCATTTCACTGTATATCTGTGTATTTGGAGTCAGTGGATATTCAGATCATAACCACTGGTATGTCACGTGTGTGTGTGTGTGTGTGTGCAGGCATGCATGAGTGTATGCAGAAAAATATATATATTTGGAAATCACAGCAGGCAAGCATTCCTTTAGGAAATCACCAAACTAAGGGGTAGTTCTCAGGGGTAGAATCCTACATAATGAAGGCATCAATGGTGTAGCAACTGATATTTGAAATAATCCAAAGTATTATGTAAAACATTCAGGAACTTTCAGACGATTTGCATATGGATCAACTGACACTGTGCTCTTGCATAAAATCTGTAAAATCTTGCTTAAATGGCAAAATTAATAGCTAAAATGAAATAGACCAAACCAGGAAGGGGATTGATGGTTAAATCGTTGGAAGCAAAATGTTTGATTTGGATTAACAGTTTTTATTTCTGTAACTGGTGTTTAATTCAAGTATTTATATTTTATTTATTGTGCAAACAATGTCACTGCAAATAGTTTAGAAAATAAAATTATGTAAAATAAAATACCAGTGAAAATAAACATTATTGCTTAAAATGAATCCTAAGAAAGTGCACGCAATTCTCAGTCCTTTTCTGTCTAAAACACTGTATATAGCAGCAGTAAGGGAAAAACCTGGACCAAATAAAGAGAACACTTACTTGAGAGTGTTCCAGAAATGCATCATCTTGACCTGCTGTCTCATTGTGATACTTTAGTGTGCACTGGATTTACAGTTCACTACGGACGATAATATGGTGAACTATCCAGAAACAATTATTTCTCCCCTGAAACATTTGGACACCACTACGAAAATGGCTGACCCCCCCACATAATGCACAGTATACTGTATAGTAACTAGGGCATGGCAACTTTGTAATAGGAAAAATGTTTTTGAAAGCAGTTGACATAACATATTGCAATTTTACATGAACTATACACTACCACATGATTAGATTTGGCTTTTGGATTTTACCCAAGTTCTTGTATAGTCTCCATCTTGTCCTATATTATGAAGTAAACTAAAATGGAATATAGAAATGGGCTACTGGCCAACTTGTTAAACTATTTTACTGACCGAGTAGCGGAGATAAATATTACATCATTTTAAAAAGTATATGCAATAAGTTAAAGGGAAAAAACAATGTAGGCAAGTTATTTCTTGTTCAATCAATGTGAGTATATAAAATGGTATAAAAAAAAAATTCCAGTAACTCTTTGACTAAGGGGTGTGATATCAGATTTAGTTTTTACACAAAGAAATTAAACAGATTGCAAATAAATATGAATACATCTTACATATTACTTAGCTATTTTGTTAGGTCGATGCATTGGTCCAATGTTTGGAACAAGCTGTTTACCAAACTGGACTTACAATAAATTGTATTGAATTATTTATCATCATGTCTGATACAAATTATTAAGCGGAGTTAGGTTAGATTTGTGCCACAGTGAAATGGAAGATAAAACATGCTGGCTATACTGAAGCTTTTAGATATTTTCATTTGTGCTTCTTAAACTTAATTCAATTCCACTGAATGTTTATACAACCTGCTCTGTGCAAGCTCAAGTACTGAATAAATAAAAAAAATTGAAACCAATATAATTATTATTGAGGTCTTTCGTGGCATATACTCTGCTAGAAAAAAGACATTCAATGGTGCTGCTGTAATCATGTACTGATTGTTTGTTTGGTCCATATTGCTTAGACTTTTTGGTAATTTTGGTCCTGGGTTGCTTTTGTTAGACTTGGCAACCCTGCTGTCTACAAAATGCAATCACAAGTGGTCACTGAAGATGGATTCAAGACACAAGAAAATACCTGTCTGCCTCGCCTGTCCACTGCGGTCTTCCATTAACAGTTTTCCATCACCGTCCTAATACAAAGACTATGCTTTTAACAAGTTTTTTTCTTAATTTAAACTATTGGAGCTACACTACAAGGCCAAAAGTATGTGGACACCTGGCCGTCACACCCATATGTGGTTCTTCTCCAAACGGTTGCCACAAAGTTGGAAGCACACAATTGTCTAGAATGTCTTTGTATGCTGTAGCAATAAGATTTCACTTCACTGAAACTAAGAAGCCCAAACCTATTCCAGCATGACAATGTCCCTGGGCACAAATCGAGGTCCATTAAGACATTTGCCAACACTGGAGCGGAAGAGTGCACAGAGCCCTGACCTCAATCCTATTGAACACCTTTTGGATGAACTGGAACAGAGACTGCACACCAAGCCTTCTCACTCGACATTATTGCCTGACCTCACTAATGCTCTTGTGGCTGAATGAGCACAAATCCCCACAGCCACGCTCCAAAATCTGGTAGAAAGCCTTTTTTCAGAACAGTGGAGGCTGTTATAGGAGCCAAGCAGGGACATACTCCATATTAATGCCCATATTTTTGGAATGGGATGTTCAACAAGCAAACAGGTGTGCAATGGTCAAGTGTCCACATATTTTTGGCCATATAGTATATACAGACCAGATGCACAATTGGAGTATATTGAAGCTATATAGATTATATACACGATGGGAGCTGGAGCTACTGTGGCTGTTGACACCGGACTTGCCCTCAAATGGAGACTCATCCATGGATTTCGGATACGCTTGCATTGATTTCAAAGGCTCAAAAGTGACCTGTATGATTATTTTTAATCATTACCTCTCCACGTCTGATAGCCATCATCTATGATAAAGTTGCAAACATGCTAGGAGTGGCAGCAGAGGCAGGAATGTAACAGTAGTAGATGTTAGAGTGTAAATGGTTAAGGTTTAGGTGCAGTGAAACACGTGGTTTGTAGGCAGTAGACACGTGCACAGTACAGTGGTGTCTCTCCTCTTCTGATCCAATGTTCTCTTCTTCTGTTAATAAATGTCACAAGCTTTAACAGCATCCCCTCCTAACTCATCTTTGTCAAGCAGAAAGACCAGGAAATATGGGAATTACCCGGAGCAGTAGAAAGTTTAACTATTGCTCTGAATTGATTGCTGTTGTATGATTCAGGGACAGTGCAGTGGGAAGGGGTTGGAAAATTTTTGCTCACAGACAGACAACCAGGGAGTAAAGTACCGTTGAGCCTTTGAGTAAGACCCTTAACTTAGTTAGACCTCTGACTTCTCCCCTGACTTCTCAATTCATGATTTGCATTGTGCCATAGTTTAAATAAAACTTACTGCAAATTGGACACATGTAATAATAGGGCATGTATTCGAAGATGTCATTGCATTGGACCACAATGATTTAGTCACCTTACTTTTGAACAGTTGTTTCTATACATGCTAATGCTTTAGTATTTAACTGATTCTGATCTCATGGATACAGCCTCTTGTCTCCATTCTGTATTGTAGACCTTGGGAATTTTACACACTTATCCGAGCAGCCAAAACACCATTACTGAATGTTAGACTTGTGCAATATAATGATTTAATATCCATGATCGGCATATTAATCTGGGCTGATCTGCACAGGTGTTTTGAACTGACAATGCCTGGAAGTCCCCCTAGCTATACCCATTTTTATGTGCCCTCTCTTTTTGTCACAGGAATTGGACAATATTCTGAGTTCATTAATGTAAAAATAAAATCTATCAATCTATATTTGACTTAGCTAGCAGACACATATATATTTAATATCAGTTAACTATATTTATTAGGGATGCCACCAAAATTAAATATGCCTACAATGAAGTGTCAGACATAACACTTTACTGTTAATTATGATGATGATAATTAGAAAGTGATTAAATAAGTTTTTTTTTTTCTGTACCATTAACAGAGAAAATGTTGGCCATGTGGGCATTAGACAAGGATTACATTTTTAAAAATACATATATATATTTTTATACTGTACATTACTGATGAATCACCTAAATATCCACCATCTAGATGAGTTTTCATGAGTTTCCACTGCCGGCATGCAGTTTCTGATTGCCCTCTGAAATGGTGGAAATGCTTGTTTTCCTGTCTATTATTAGGCTATTGGTTCTGGCTGATTAAACCGTTTACTGCGATTTTTTAATGGTAAATCACAAGCAGTAAAAAATCAATATCACACAAGCCTACTGATTGTGCAACGATACACACCATTGTAGGAACTGCACGGATGGTAATAAGGTACGGGGAACAGTGGGTGCGCAAAAGAGAAACCAAGGTGGGGGTGGGGGGTGGGGGGTTGAGAGCAAGGAAAGACCGGATGTCATATAGAGAGCTTGCTTGTGTTATGATGTGGGTGTGCACTCATGGCTGGAGTGGTGGTTACAAACTGCTTAAGATGTGTGGCAGTTTTAATTATTACTGGGTCGCTATCTAGTAAACAATACATTATGCAAGTGACAAAGCAAAGTGCATGTTAAGTGGTGTATCAGTAAAAAACTGCAGGAGAGAGAGAGAGAATAAAAGAGATTGCAAATAATGTACTTGTATTTTTGATTAACTGACAAGAAATACATTCCAGCTTAATAAACTGTAATAGATGGCAATACATTCATTGGTGCCTCTTCTAAAGCATCATCAACATATACGTCCACACATGTATATCTTGCTTTGCTGAAATGCATCGAAGTGCATCGAAGAACACAGCCCACACCACAGCACACCACTCTGTAGGCCTACTGAGTGTGCTTCATATAAACCCAGCGGTCATGTTTCATATAAACCTGGCTGCATCTTCTGGAACTTGCATCAACAGGGAACAAAGGGGCCAATTTAGGCTCCTACTGATCTATGGCTAAGCTTACACGTAGTGACAGAAACAGGGTGCACTCAACCCTAAAGTGTGATTCGCTGCCAAGCCTGAGACTGAGAGAATAAACACATACATGCAACACAACTGTTTAATGTGTGAGTTAGTTGGTGTATACACACAGAAGTGCGTACTTGCACATGTGCTATTTTTGGGTTGATCTCTCTCTCTCTCTCTCTCACACACACACACACATATCACATACACAAGCATGTGCTCAAGACAGGAGTGGGTATGGAGTGATAAATGTGTGTGTGTGTGTGTTTTTTTATGTTGTTGGTATTTTTGGGATCGCTGAGAGAGGGTGAATAAATGAGCCAGCCCACGGTGAATAACACAATACAACACAGAGACACACAGATACACACCAAAATCATGGTAATGTTTATGCAGGGGCCTGTTTGAATCTAAACATCTAAAAATACATGTTAAAAAAATGCATAGTACCCTACTTTTGGTGGGGTTGACAAAACAGTGCATTTTAGGATGTAGATGTGCCTATAGTGGTGCATCATTCTGACACACTGTATGCGTGTACATATCTATGTATACATGTATGTATGCATGGAGTTTAGGTCATCTATTTCTCAACAGTAAATCTTTCGCTTTAAAACTTATCCTGGAGTGTAAGAGCGTGGGCCAAGCCACACACACGCACACTCACACACACACGCACATACACACGCACGCGCGCGCGCGCACGCACCTGCGATTTAGCCCGCTGTCCATGTCCATCTTCGACTTCCGATGAGCTATTCATGTTCACTCCCCATTGATCACTCACCATTCTCCAAGAAATAAATAAATAAATAAATACCGGCACTGAAGCGTCTGTCTGTTCTCGGCAGTAATGAGAGATTTTCCAACTCAGTTATTCCACATAAAAAAAGACAGATTAAAGGTGGGGAAGAGAGACAGAAAAAGGACGAGAAGACGCCGAGATGTACCGGGACTGTTTGGGCTACTACTGCGGGGCTATCAGCCCCACACACACCACAATACCATCCTGTACTTAGAAAACAAGAAAAGAGAGAGAGAGAGAGAGAGAGAGAGAGACAACTCCAATATTTTCTCCTTCTTAAGTCTTTGCTCTTTTTTTCCGTATTCACAAAATGCAATAGCGTCCTCTTGAGATGAGATTTTGTTAATTAGCCAAAAAAAAAAAAAAAAAAAAAAAACCCAACGTCGCGCGCAAGTGAGTAATCCACCAAATCCACTGCGCTCGAGCGAGCAAAAGCACGCGCGTGCACAGCGTTTGCCGCTCAGAATCGAACTCGAAACGTTAGTTGTAAGAAGTTATCTACGGAAAAAAAGAAAAAAAAAAAAGAGAGAGAAAGAAACAAAACCATAATCCTTTTTTTTCCCCCCCTGATTGCCTGTGTCCGGAGCGAAACGAGGCGCTCGCGGCATCTCGTGCGGGACCGTGCTGGCCAATGGGCTCCTCTTCTCTGCGTGTCCTAGGTTACCGGCGCGCGAGAGGAGAGGCAGCCTTTCATGTAGAAATCGCGCTTTAGATTAAACACGCAGCGCGCGGACCGAGCGCGCGCAGCAGCTCCGCCCCTCTGCCGCTCCCACCGCACCGGCGCTCGGGTTGTCTCGAGCCGCGGCTATTTATTTATTTATTTATTTATTTATTTTTATTTATTTTTGGCACAGACGGTCCTGACTTGACTCTTCCGCACCTAGTCTAGTCGAATAACATCCACTGCAAGGGCCATGCTAGGGGGCTCAGTGCATATGATGTGCTACCAAAGACAAAACACATCTGTATCATCTGTATCATGCTACACTTTCCTAAACTGATACTCTATGTGCAATGAAAATAGATTTAATAATTATTAATAATACTTTTTAAATAATATATGTATTTTAATATAGAGTTTTGGTTATTGGACTACCTCTCACCTGGTGCCTGTTTGTTTTCTCTCTCTTTCTCTCTCTCTCCATCCTCCACTCTGCGTACTATCAGGCAACAAAGAGCAATATAAAAGAAAATAAAATCGGAGGAAAAGGTTTGTACCGCACAATTCCAGAGTCACCAGTTCAACCGTAAACTCGGGTTACTGTGTGTATGGGTTTCCTCTGGGTTCTCTGGTTTCCTCTCAACTTTAATTCTAGAGCAGGCCAATCCAGATGTTTTGTGTCTAGCTTATTTGTAAGACATCCACTTTTAGGCAAAGAAAAATACTGGCCAAATTACCTACTGGTTTAAAGTATTATCAAACTCAGTGGTCATTTGATACTGCAATTTTAGTCCCGTCCAGATACACATGTCCATGATTTTCTATGTAGACGTCGTCTCACGGTGGGGAAAAGAATGTTTGACTGCTGCTACCTGCTGTATTTAGTCTCATAGTCATGTATTAGTGACCCTCTCCGCAGATATGAAATCCTGAATCGCGAAATGCTGGAACCTTGGTTCGCTCCAAACTGAATAAGAGCCGGCATCTCTTCTGTACTCCAGTGCCTGTTTGACCGGATACCATGTTGTGAATGGAGAGTGATCATATGACCATGCGATGCAAAGGTCTGGGCTGGTAGAAAATACAACCCACTAGAAATTCACTCCTTCTGTGGGAATTTTATGTCTGTCTGGTTGCGAGATGGTTTTATCACTGAGAAGACATGTAAAAAAAAATGTATTACAGATTATAGATGTATTACAGACATCCCCCTGGTTAATTTGCCATAACCAGATGCATGTCAACATCATAGAAACATGTGCCAGGAGTGAGCAAAGAGAGACTGAGCAATAGTATAATCGATTATATAGTTAATTCAGTTAATTGAAACAGATGGTTCAAAAGAACGCCCAGCACATTGGTGCAATGGGTAGCGTTGGTGCCTCATAGCTCCAAGGTCCCTGGATCAATCCTGAGCTCATGTTTTCCTTGCGTCCATGGTTTTCTGGTTTCCTTCCATCACCTATTTGGATTGGCTATACTAAATTGGTAAACTGAATCACCCTTCCCATTACTATTGTTCAAGGATAAAATAATGTTAAGTCCCTGGTAGCTAGTAGCATTATTTTCTAATGTTGTTAATATAACATATAACAATAAATTGTGTGGGTGCATTAATGAAACAGTGTTTTCCTGATTTATTTTGACAATATTGGTCTACTATGAGCGAGGTCCTTTGATTGTCTGTTCCACTACCTGACAGCCCTCAGGACCAAAAAGGTTTTTGCTTCCACTTATAGTTACAGCCCACCATCATAATTAGTATGAAATGAGCAAATGCTAAAATTACTGGTGTTCATGCAGCTCATTAGAGACGAGAAGGTAAAAAACACTCGGGTTTGCTTTAGAAAGTAACAAATGCACTCGTATTTTGTAGGCATTTGAAGGATAAAAATAAATCCCCAGCCTTTTACCATTATTGGAGTTGGGAGTTATAAATGTTACTTGATCAAATCAAATACTACTCAAATCTAGTTAGATATGAACAGTGCTTTGATGAGATTTATTTGTGCTTGTCAGTTGTTTAAAGTTGTAGAAAACCAGTTTCAGACCAGTTGTGTGTTTTTGAGTCAGGATCCATGGAAGAGGTTTGAACGAATGTTTATGAGATTAAATGCAACCTTTGTGGCACTGTGGGCATAGAGAGAGGAATCTGTGTGTGTGTGTGTGTGTTTGTGTGTGCCTATCTGTGTAGGTATGCAAGCTAAAGTGAAAAGAAAACAATATCCCTCCTTGCATTGTATGCTGCTTTGGAAGTGTGTGTGTTACCTCCTATGTTATAAGAGTGTGGGTCTGTGAACCAGCCATGTTGTGAGTTTCACACATGGTTAAGCACGAGGATAGAAGTACAGAGGACTGTGATGCCCTTTCTCAAATGTCATTTGTAAAACAACTGGGAAATAAAAAGGGATGGCCAACAATGATTAAGGTTAAAAAAACACACACAGTTGGGAAAATGGTTGGATTAATACCACTGGTTGAAAGCAACTGAAGACAGAATTGCGACGCCCCAGATATCAGCTTGTCAGGGCTGCCAGGGAACAGCTGCATAACAAAAAAAAGTCACTTAAGAAACATTGCGGCTTGCTACAGAGATGAAGCAATAACTCTGAGGTTAAGTTTAGAGTTTGTGTAACCATATCAGTAGAACTCTGTGGGAACGGCAGTACTTTTAATACATTTGTCCTATTTTAGGTAACCACAACCACATGGCAGTGCTGTAGTCATCACCCTGCTTAAAACGCTTGCCACTTGACTCACTGCTCCTCAAACCTGAGTCACCAGTGAGAAAGTCTCAGTTTTCACATACAGTGGAATCTGTAAATAATTGGACAGTGACACAGTTTTATGATTTATCTACTGTATGTACTTTAGAATGTAGAGTGATGAAATGACAAGGTTGAAAAGCAGAATGCCTGTTTTAAATGAAACTTTTTTACATTCTACATTGGATGAATCATAAGCTAAAAAGATGAATCTAAATCAAAATACCAGGAATATTGCTGGGAACAGACATCTTGCATCTAGACTCAAGTGTAAGCAAAATTGCAAGCGATTTTGTATTTTCCAAAGGATGATGTTTTCCATGATTTAATTGCCTTTTAACCTGCTTGCTATGAGTTTTTGGCTGAGATGTTTAAATCTAACAGAAGCAAACAACCCAAGAGGAGAGAAGTGATAAGTGAGAAGAAATCATATCTGAAAACTGCAGCAGCATAAACATGTGAAGGCATAAAAGCATAAAAAATTTGAAGGCGAGTGAAGTGAAGTCAGTTCCTCATCAGCAAACCTCATCAGGAAGGAAAATACTGCAAACAAAGGAGGCCACTTTTCACTTTTGAGGTCTTTTTTCCAGTTTCATTTAACTGTCTTTTTTTAATAGTTAAAAAAATTATGTTTAATACGTTTGACACAATTATGATTCCATTATAATGATGTAGCAAGGCTAGGAGTGTAAAAAGGACAATAAACTAGTGTTGCCAGAGAAGATATTAATCTGGCTTTTATGTATGAAATGGCTAATAAACATTTGCAGGTGTTGCTGGAATGTTTCTGACAGAGCGAGATCAATCCGCCAACCTGAATCCCATTGAAAATACATTTTACTTCAGTTACTGATATCAACTAAAAAAAAAAGCCCATAGAAACAAGCAGGAAGAAGGAAGAAGTCCAGCTTGTGGTGATATTGGCAAAGGCACAATTAGGGGGTATACAGAGTATACAGCACATAGGAGTTCATGACCATAAAAAGAAATGTTGTGCTAAAGAACCCAGGATAATATATATTATAACTATATAATAATATATAGTACTTATCAATGGTGGTGAAAATATATTTACAGCACAACCCCACACTAGGGGTCTTAGACAAATATCTGTATCCTTATCTGCATTCGGATTAAAACCCAAAGTATGCACTGGCATAAACTGACTGTAAAGTTTTGTTGTTGTTTCTTTAATTAAGTGAAGTGACTTGTGGCCAAGTATGGTGACCCATACTCGGAATTTGCGCTGTGCATTTAACCCATCCAAGTGCACACACACACCATGAACACACACCCGGAGCAGTGGGCAGCCTTTTTTTTTGCTGTGGCGCCTGGGGAGCAGTTGGGGGGTCGGTGCCTTGCTCAAGGCTCACCTCAGTCGTGGTATTGAGGGTGAAAACACTAGACAACACTGGGAAAAAAACAAAACAAAAAAAAAAAACAAGTAATGCCAGAATGCCAGCATGCTCTGTGAATTCTTGCACTGACAGTTCCTCAACCTCAGCTACATCACTCAAGTTCATAATTGGTCTCAACTGGAGATGTCTGTGGAGCTGTTTTTTTTTAAACCCCACTCATGCAGTTATTAGTTTTGTTTGTAGTGCAAAATTTTCTAACAAATGTAGATGGTTACCAAAATATAAGCAAATTAGCATCCTAATTTAACCCTCAAGTTACTAAGGATGCTGTAAATGTATGTAAAGGTCTTCACTTGCATCAGGTGAGGTTCATATTTAACTGCATGAAAATAGAAACCACCTGCTTGTGCGACTTTTTGTTGTGTCCTGCGGGATCCCAATCCTGATGCACACCTCTAGTCTCAACCAGATGCCATGTGAAACTTTCTATCAAGCTTTCTAAAACAACAACAAAAAATAAATGAATAGTGAGCCTCCTATTCATATCTGTATTTGTTTCTATTTGACACACATTATCTGTTCATTCTGGATAATGTATTCATATTCAGTTCCAACACAATCCCTTACTGCAGCAGATAAAAGTCAAAAACTATTTAGACAGATCAAATCTGTAATCTGATGTGGTTCATTTAGCTGGCTTGCCTGAAATTTATCATGACAGGGAAAACTCTACACTAAAAATGTAGCTATTATAATTAGAATAAACAAATTTTTTAATGCTACAGTGTATAGGACTTTTTGTTAAAAATGGAAAACAAAAACATGATTATTGAGTCAGCTGACAAATAAATACTCTGTACTATGATGTTGCTGAGATTCTATGTCTCACCCCAAACAGTAAAGGCATTTATTCTCTATTCACTTACTTGGGAAGCTAGTAAATTGTAGCTAATATAGTTATCATATTTGGTGGTTCTTGGAACTTTCCACCACTTTGGACACTTTGGAGTGGAACCTGGTATTCAGGAAAGAAGCGGAAAATGTGACACAAAGGTATACCCTCTGTCTGAAAACCAATACAGAGGGGGAAAGCAAAACAACTGTTGGTGGTG
The DNA here is from genome assembly GCA_037576675.1 of Pangasius sanitwongsei. Taxonomy (NCBI): domain Eukaryota; kingdom Metazoa; phylum Chordata; class Actinopteri; order Siluriformes; family Pangasiidae; genus Pangasius; species Pangasius sanitwongsei. The sequence continues at coordinate 11,617,082 of CM075029.1, read as the reverse complement.
GACATCTCAACACTCTTCAGTGTCCTCAAGCCAGAACATCAGTGGTTTACTGTTTACTGTGAAGAAGTTCATCCAATGGCAGTTCATCCAAGGGCTGGGATTCACTGTGAATGGAGAGTAATACACCTGGACCAGATTGCCCCAAGGTCGTCACAACAGTCCCACCGTTCTTTCTCTGAAATTAAGCACATAGTTTTGTTCCTTCTGATGAAAAATAATTGTACAGTCCTGTCTGCCTTCGGTGCAAATTTGATGCAGGTTCTCATAAAATATTGGGGAGAAATGTTAACTTTTCTTTTTCCAAACTTTTCCAAACTAACTTTCTAAACTTTTTTGAGAAAGTTACATATTTGCAAGGATAATAAAATGTATTTTTTTTTAAAATAGTATTTATTATAACTAATTTCTAATGTCACACTCTTCTTCTTAATCTGACCAAAGCAGGCTAAAGGACATAAATCATCCATCCATTCTCTATACTGTTTATCCCAGGGAACTTGGAGCACAGGGCAGGGGACACCCTGGATGGGGTGCCAACCATCGCAGGCCACAATCACACACTACGGACAATTTGGAAATGCCAATCAACCTACAACACATGTCTTTGGACTGGGGAGGAAGTCCCTGAGGCATAGTGAGGACATGCCAGCTCTGCAAACAGGCAGGATTCAAACCCCCAACCCTGGAGGTGTGAGGTAAACATGTTAACCACTAAACCGCGGTGCCCCACCAACATAATTCATACAGTACGTTATCTTTTCTAATAAATCTATGTTCTTATATTTTTGTATTTCTTAAAGTGTCATTAACCAGCACAGTTAGATCAGTTGTCAACCAATCAGATTGTGTGGTCAGAACAAACTGTTGTATAACTTACAATATCACACGCATCACCCAAGGATCAACTATGCTCTGCTTCAAATGTTGAAAGAAAAAAATCCATAAAATCAATAAAATCCCCAGGGGCAAAGACATCAAATCTATTAACATATAATGAAAGCTTAGGAGAGAGAGAGAGAGAGAGAGAGAGAGAGAGATAGAAGAGAATAATCCAGGCAGTAAATTAAGACAATAAAAGGAAATATGTCCAGACTCATTGAGGAAAGTGAAAGAGATGGTGAGACAGTACAGAGGAGTGCAGGATACAGGGAAATTGACACCAAAGACATTGCCATAACCCTCCAGTGATTTTCATATACTTGTGCATATGCAATGGGGTCCAAAAGTCTAAGTGCACTAGTGAAAATGCTTCTGTTTGACTTTTTTCCCCCAATTTAACACAAAGGTTTTCATTACAAATGATATTATCAGCAACAACTTGTGAAAAATAAGATTTTAGAAATATGTACCTGAATTTCAGAGTTTTTTAGTATTTGGTATGTCCCCTTTTTGCTTTAATGACAGTGCGCACTCGAGCTGACACAAGACTCCACAAGGTTGTGTAAAACCTAATGATCCATGTTAGATCAAATCCATCAGCATGTCATCTGAACATATGCTTCAGTGGAAGTGATAAGACTCATGGAAAATCTGACCTTTTTTTTTACAAAGGAGTTATCATGGTCAATATCACAAATTTGCGTACATTTAAATAGTGACCTAGAAATTGTGCAACATCTTTCTTTCCGTTTATTTCCAGTTTTAAATTTTTAAAAAATTCCAGATTTTCAGTGTGGTCTCAGACTTTTGGACCCCACTGTACATTTCTCTTTCTTTTTTCCTGCTACACAATTTGGCATCTCCTACCCCTCATTTTCCACATATTACGACATAAAAGCCATTACACACACCCACATGTGCGACTGCTTGCCGAGCAGAAAGGTGACATTCACTGATAGAATAATTAGTGTTTGGCAGCGCACATCAGGACACTGATACTCATAATGAAGGCTTGGTAAGTGATAATGACCCTGAGAATTGTTATGAAAATAGACAACAATGAAAGATAGAGCGACATAAGGATGATGACTATTATCACTGCAAATGAGCTGATCATAATCATTAAGAAGCAGACAAAAGCAGCTTATTCAATGGCGATCCAACATAATAATGTTTGATCTTTAGATAATATCTTCTCTTTGGTGTTAAAAAAAAACGACAGAAGACTGGCAGCAGGGGAAAGCCGTTAAAATACTGTAATTTACCATGTGGAAAATGAAATATGTGACAAAGGTAAACCATGAAATATTACAGTAGTTACACGTCAAGAAAAAACCCAGACAATTACTAGTCATTTACCAGGTGGTAAATTCACATAATAAACAGTAAAATATTAAGGTTATTTCATTGTAATTAATTATTTTTATTTTAATTATTTGAACTTTTCTATTAATTTTTGTTATAATAAAGCAAAAAATACAGCAAAAAAACACTATATTATAGTAATCAAACCTTCCAAAAACAGATCATTACTGTTATTTTACAATATTTTACGAAGGTCTTTAATGGCAATTCAATTAAAACAAAAAGAAAAATAAATAAAGACAGCAGATTGACAGTGTCAGATGAGTGCAAGACAATAAATACACAGAACATGGGCTGTAAACTGTAAACTATTGTGTGATATAGCAGCACAAGTGTAGCAACAAAAACTAGTTCCGTAATATAACAGTGTCTGCAGTTTTTTAAAGTGTGGTGTGCAGTGGTATTGAGTCATACTGGGTTAGGTGTTTGACTAGCCCAGGTGAGCATTGGGAGGAAGCAGAGCGTTGAGTAATCTGACTGCCTCAGGGAAGAAACTGTTGCGGAGTCTGCTGGTGGTGGCATAGATGCTCCTGTATCTTCTGCCAGATGGCAGGAGGGTGAAGAGTCCATGAGAGGGGTGAGAGGGGTCTTCCACAATACTGGTGGCTTTGTGGATGCAGCAGTTGTTGAATGAGGTGTCGATGGTAGGTAGAGAGACTCTGATCTTTTCAGCTGTCCTCACAATCCGCTGCAGGATCTTGTGGTCAGAGACTGTGCAGTTCCCGTACCATACGGTGAGACAGCTTGTCAGGACGCTCTCTATTGTCCCTCTGTAGAAAGAGGTGAGGTTGGGGGGGGGTTCTCTCTTCAGCCTCTCCAGGAAGTGGAGGCACAGGTGGTGTTGAGAGTCCAGGAGAGGTCCACCGTCATGTGCACACCAAAAAAGAGCTTTTGACTCTGTCCACAGTTGTGCATTGATGTGCAGTGGTGAGTGGTCCACATGGGTCCTCCTGAAGTCGACAATCATTCTTAGTCTTATCAATACTAAGAGATAGATTGTTGTCTCTACGCCATTCTGCGAGCTGGTTCACCACCTCTCTGTCTGCTGACTCATCATTGTTGCTGATGAGGCCCACGACTGTAATGTCATCATCAAACTTGATGATATGATTAGAACTGAACTTTTTAGCACAATCATGAGTCGGCATTGTGAACAGCAATGGACTGAACACACAGCCCTGGGGAGCGCTGGTGTTCAGTGTGGTGGTGCTGGAGGTGGAGTTTCCGATCCTGACGGATTGGGGTCTCCCAGTCAGAGAGTCCAGGATCCAGTTGCAGAGGGAGGTGTTCAAACCCAGCAGGCTCAGCTTTATTATCAGTTGTTGTGGGATGATTGTGTTGAATGCTGAACTGAAGTCTATGAACAGCATTTTTACATAGTTGTCCTTTTTGTTCAGATGGGTCAGAGAAAGGTGGATGGTAGCAGATATGGGATCCTCTGTTGAGTGGTTGGGATGGTAGGCATACTGAAATGGGTCCAGATGGTGGTGGTAAGACTGCTCTTTATGTGTTTCATGACTAGCCGCTCAAAGCACTTCATAATGATAGGTGTGAGTGCAACAGGCCGGTAGTCATTCAGGCAGGACACAGATGATTTCTCCGGCACAGGGATGATGGTGGTTATCTTGAAGCACACAGGGATAACTGCTTGGCACAGGGAAATGCTGAAGATGTCTGTGAGGACATCTGCAAGCTGATCAACATCCATTCCTTGATCACCCAGCCAGGTATGTTGTCAGGACCTGCAGCTTTCCGTGGCTTAACTCTGGACGGAGTTTTCCGACATCTATATACTAAGACAAAGTACTTGGATGGTGGGAGTTGGGTGGTCTTCCATGCTGGCATGTTGTTCTGTTCCTCGAACCGTGCATAGAAATCATTTAGTGCATCTGGGAGCGAGGCTTCACCATCACAGACAAGTGGTGTAGCTTTGTAGTCTGTGATGGCCTGAATGCTTTGCCACATATGACTTTTAATAATGCACCATTGCATATAACACTTAGTATGCAATGTTTTATTCTCAGACAAGCAGACAATATGAAAAGCATAATATTTTTTTGCTGAAGAGTTAAATAGTGTGTCTCTGGTACAAGCTAGACAAGATTAGAAAACTAATCAACAAGGTAAACTAACTGGCTAGCATTGCAGCTAGTCACACTGCTTTAGACAGTGTTGTTGAACGAATTTGGTAATCTTTGGCAGAGAGAGGAAAAACCATTCTATACCAAGTATATTTTCTGCTCACCACAATATATTACAGAGAAAGCAGTGCTTGTTTCGACCAGTCCTAAAAAAAAGAGCATATCTTGAGGGATTTGAAATGTTCCTTATAAACATCATTTCACCATTCAAAGTAATTTAAATTAGACAGTATTATTAAACATTTGTTAGTCATATTGATTTGCACATGTAGAAAACTTGTATACTCAGTATTAAGTTAACATGTGCAACTTGTGAAAGAAAACTTTATGATTCCATAATTAATCTAATTCTTTGACTGCTCCATTGGAGAAACCATATGTGGTCAGACAAACCATATTTTAACCTGGTTTACTACATTTCTTGCATACAATTTGCATAAAATCCCACTCAATTAATACCCCTGACTGTGACAAGTGTCAGAGCTGTAGGTTTTTTTCCCCCCAAGCCTCAGGTAAATGATGCAATGAGAAGTTTGGTTAATGATTATTTGTAAAGTGGAGCTTCTCTGTAATTATATTTGGCGTTCCCCAAAGGTGCACTCTAGGGCCTTCTCAATTCTTCAGTTCTCTATGTTTGCTATTCATGAAGAGTACACACACACAAGCAACATTCCAATAATTTTCTGTTAAATAAAGCCTTAAATTTAACTGACCAGATTTTGAACTATTTTTAACGGCATCTTACAAGCAACAAATGATCTTCCACTACCAATGTACTGTTTACGTTTGTACCCACTGCATGTTTGCTTCTTGCTCCATCTTTATTTTACTTTGAACTTTTTCTGTCATTTTTCCATTGTCTTTATGCTCGACTCAATGCTGGGCCTGATTTCATCTCGTCTCATCATAAAACAACCCAGCCATGTTACATTCTTATCACTATAGATACTGAGAGACATTTTATATCCACAAGGTCGATGAGCCTTGCTGGAACTTGTGTTGTCAATCATAGCAAACAAATGATCACCTTCATGATGGCATGGTCTTCAACCTGATCTTACAAAAAATAATCCCAGTTGAAACAAGTGATTTCATTTGGATGGATTCTTGTTCTTACTAATCACATGTTTTTTGTCTATAAATTTCTACAGACAAAAAGATGCCAACTTTTTCTTGCCTCTATTTTTGACTATGTCACTGTAGAGTTGAAAAAAAAAACTTAACCATTTACCCTTGTGACATCAAGATGTTCACTCGGGTGGCACCGACTCACCTCCCTTCCCAGCAGCAGGTACAGGCTTAAATGAATGTGGTGGAGATGAAGGAAAAGGATGACATTTTTTCTCCGCCTACTCAATTGCAGGAACCCAAGGAAGCCTTTAGTTTCCACAGACTCTGTATCAAACAGAATTATTTTATGAACAAAATCCATCTATTCAAATATTAGGGTCATGATTTAAAATGTACAATAATATTTTGGCTTTTTCCCCCTGAACTTTCCAGAAAGCACATTTAAAAATTGTCTTCAGATTCAAGTCGACATTATGTATAGGTCCATATGTGTTTTTTGAGATATCGAGGTTTGGATTATACCCATTCATTTCACATGACCAGTCAAATATACTAATAACTATAAGAACTTCAAAATAAATATAAATAAATTTGATGACGGTTGTTATAGTTTCCACCACTGTAAATAAATAAATAAATAAATAAACATATAAATAAATAAATCATAGACCCCTTGGCCTCCCCAATTGGCTGCAGGTTAGCATCTAGATCTGACTCCAGATGATTTGAAATGACTACAAACAGATTTAATAATCTTCTGTTTTTGTTTAGTGTAATCTTAAAATAGGAAATAATAGACAAATTTGACTATATTCAACATACCTACACTTGCCAAGATGTTATTTCTTTTTTGCAGTGGGTGGGCACAGGATCACTGAAACTGGACAGTTGATGATTGGGAAAATGTTCAGGACCAGGATTCCAAGTATTATTAGCTCATTACTTTTTCACTTCAACACATACAGGAAAGTAAAATTACAACATGAAGGCAGTTGCCCTGCACCTACACACTGCATAGACCATACACCTACACACTACAGAGTGCATGTACAGTATCTCACAAAAGTGAGTACACCCCTCACATTTCAGCAACCATTTTAGTATATCTTCTCAACAGACAATACTATAGAAATGAAATTTGGATATATTT
>CM075029.1:11586370-11610376 GCA_037576675.1 Pangasius sanitwongsei | reverse complement strand
TGTTCACTTAGGGTGTACTCACTTTTGTTGCCAGTTATTTAGACAATAATGGCTGTATGTTGAGTTATTTTTAGAGGCCAGTAAATCTATACTGCTATACAAGCAGCACAGTGACTACTCTAAAATATATCCAAATATCATTTCTATAGTATTATCCCTTGAGTAGATATACTAAAATGGTTGCTGAAATGTGAGGGGTGTACTCACTTTTGTGAGATACTGTATAAAGTAGAAAGTCATTGCATTCCACATGAGAGCATGGAATGCAAAAAAACCCAAAAAAAACCAAAATCATTCAGTTACACATACATGTGTGAAAATCCATGTTCTTCAAAGCACAAAGGCAAAAACCTTTCTGTACTTGACTCATACTGAGAGAGCTTTTATGATTCATATTACATATTCACACTGCAACACATGAAGTGTGCTGCTTTAATACCAGTTTTGGCTTTGCTATAACATTTGGAAAGAAGACTGTTCGGTCCTAGTTCACAATTACTGAGTGCATCAGATGTCATTTTGTCAGCTTTTTTAAACTAGATTATTTCTTTGCCCACATGATTAGCCTACGTTTTTCAACATAAACTTGTGATCTTTGATAATGTGTCACTATTGTTGGTGTTCCACAAATAGATTAGGTTCAAATGTAGAGGAAGGTGGGGCATTTGCTTGCAATAGCCTGTCATCTCAGGATAATATTAAATCAGTTTCATCAAGTTCATTTCAAATGAGATTATATAGGAATGACAACGGAGTAATTGAGAACTCTAAATCTACTTTATAATGCAAATATAATGAATTCTAATAATGATCTAAGATAATAATCCAAAGATGTACATAGTTTTTCATGGTCATATTTATTGCATATGACATTTAATAAGACTTAATACATAATATTATGTTTAATATATAATACATAATACATAGAGGTTGATTTTAGACAATTAGTGGAATATTTAATATTGAAGCTAATAATCTTTAAATGTAATTTTCTCTCTTTTCACTTCTGGGGATAAGCAAATTTTAAAATGCCATAACCTTTTTTTGTGATTTAAACATTTTAGTTCAGGAAAACTTGCAATTTTCAAAATTTCATATAATAAAAATGTCAGTTTGGCAGTACATAGTAAGAAGTAATATAAAAGTAGTACGTCAGGTTAAACAGTCTTACCCATTAAAAGTTGAGTAGTTATTGCATCATAGCACCAACTACTGCTGTACACATAGTAGTTTTCCTATATGTTACAAGGTATGCAACAGACATTACTTGTAGTTGCTGCATTTTTACTGGTTAAATACTTGGTAGTTACCACTACCATGAAACAAAGTGCTAACAATGGATGATGTAATTATTCTTCCTTTATTTCTATACCTAGACCATGCATTTCATGGTCATAAACATTTAACTAATTCTGTTGGTTTAGGTGAAGCCTGCATTTCAGTAGAACTTTTGGGTAACACATTCTTTTAAGGTTTGGTGCTAAACCAATTATAAACAGGTAGTAAGTAGTTTAATAATTAACGCTTAACATTTAAAATACATTTTATATAATGTATTTTAGGAACAACCTTTGGTCCCTAAAATTGGAGGTGAGAGTCCTTGCCAACCTGCTAACTCAACCCCAGCCCAAGCTTTTATTTAGTGAATTAGTACATATTGCTTAATAAATTATTTTACCATGGGATTCATATTAGTATGATTATGTTGCAGTCGATGTTTGAGTCAGTGTATGTACGCTCAGAGAAGAGCAAAAAGTTCACATTCATGATAAACATGTAAGAAAAAAAAAAAGAACAGTATTCAATTTCCATGCCATGTACAACACAAGACATCCAATCAACTATAATTTAACTCGAGTGACACAAAAGATGCCTGATGCAATCACACACCCAAGCTCTCTGACTGGATACAAATCACAGAAGTTAACATGAGTGAAATTACTTCTTTTCAGCCAGACCTTTTAAAAAGAATGTAGTGGCATCTCTTCTATTCATCAAAGAAAGTAATAATGGCAGTAAAGGAGCAATGACAGTCAGAGTGTGTAACGAGGACGAAAGAGGTCATGTTCAAATTCACACACACACACACAAAAAACGCTAAAAAATATGCCATACGATAAGCTGTTGTTTCAAATGCACACAACTAAAAGTATGATGGTAAATAGCACTAAGTGATACTGAAGTAGTTATATTTTGATTGTGACGATCCTATCCTATCATCTCATCAGATATTTTAAAGTGGGTTAGCCTCATTTTAAAAGCACAAACATTCCAGCAAAAAATTAAAGAAAGCTCTTTTCGTACATTCTGTATATGCTGATAAACTACTGAAAGTGATCCTCAAATCCACAGATATGTTTTATATTCTAACAGCTTCTTTAATGCTATCCCCTTCTGTAAAAGAGCTGAAATTGTGATTATTATTTCTGATTGTCTTTACTTTTTTCCATTATTATTATTATTATTATTATTATTATTATTATTATTATATTATTATTATTGTTATTATTATTAGGGGGCAAAGCATCGAAGGTGCATAGGCACCCTATTGTTATTCTATGTTTCTTCTTCTTCTTCTGGCTAGGGTGTCTATGGTAGCCCATAGAACCGTCTGGTAAAACGTTGTGAAATTTGGCACACTGATTGGGGAGGGTCTAAGGAACATTCTGACCAAATTTGGCCCAAGTGTTGCCAACGCTCTAGTGCCACCATCGAGTCAAATTTGGGCCTAATTTGGAATTAGATAGATTGGGCCTAATTAGATTTTCTGCCAAATGGATGTATGGATAGGCATGTAACTGCACACAGAATGTCACCTAAGTTGAGGTTCAAACCTAAGACACTAGCATTGTGAAGCAGCCAAGCTACCCACTGTACCACTGAAAATTTAATTACTCAAGATAACACTAGGGCAATGGATCACACTCACTCATAACTGTGAGGATTTTTGTATAGAATTGAACAGCCTCTGCCTTTTTGAGGTAGAACTGCATGGCAGCTCCAAATAATTAAGTATTTAGTGAATAACAAATGGGGCAGTTTAAATGTTAATTTACAAATGAGTCTATGCACTACGTTAGCTACAAAGAGTTTCGGAAATTAAAGAACATTTTTACAAATGAGATAAAGAAGTACTTAGCGTTACGATCGTTTTGTGAAACCCACTCCAGGACAGATTTGTATTTCTGATGTAACCTTGAAAACTGTGTTCTTTGATGAAACCATTAAACATTATTGCCTATATTTGGAATTTGCACCAAATGCAACAGACTTTAATGACTCACACATTTGTATGGAGTTGTCAGGTAAGCTGGAAGTGGCTGGATGTAAGTGCTGAGCACAACATTTCTTAGAGCTTTTCCAGGAATCAAGGCCAGTGTGGGTCAAGACGTAGGCAGACAGGATTAATGAAGGCAAATCTATAGTACTAAACCACAACAAGGTGAAAAAAGCCCAAAAATGAAAACGAGCAAGATAATTAGAAACACGAGGAAAGCAAAAATAAGTAAATACATGAGAAGTGTTGATATAATCAAGCCAGGCATCCCTGGATTCCATGGGTCGAGAGGAGTTCAATGCACCCAATGACGTCAATTTTTGCCATCTTAGATTTTGTAAAAAAAAAAAAAAAAATTGTAAATGCTTATATCTAATTGCCATTTCCTCCAAATTTTGTCCAATCTTCACCAAATGCCACCCTGCTGCCCATTTGTTCAGCTAGACCTTTCCTCCTACAGTCAGAGAATTCCACCATCGTCCAAGGTCAAAACATACACATCATGAGTGAAACTACAAATCACTCTTGAATCCCTTTGCCTAACGTTATTTCTCTGCTTTCCTGTGATTGCTTAGGCAACAATTGTAGCATGTCTGTAAATGTGTGGCTTACCGAGTCTGGGTGCTTGGCCCCCAAAAATGCTTTAATATTTATTTATTTATTTATTTATTTATTTATTTATTTATTTATTTATTTATTTATTTATTTATTTATTATTTTTTATTGTGTATGGTGTGTACTAGCATTAGAAAACGAAAAATGCAGGGAAAAAGACCTTGATCTGTTATTCCTCAACCACCAAAGAATGCTATTTACATGTACACATTTGAAAGGATAAGTAATGAGTTATAAGTTATGAGTAAAAGAACACAGGATTTGAATATGCAACCGTTCACAAGTCCACACAAAACTAATCAAGGGGTGGGTTTACTGATAACAAGGAATCATAGTGAATCATAGTGAACTTAAAGAAGGATGTATGTTACATACAAGCCTGTTACGTGAGTGTTTCCTGAAAGCTTTCATTATCAGATATTTAAAATACTACTTGTAAGTAGTTCTTTGTTGATTCCGCCCAGCCCAAGTCTGGCGAAAAGCTGTATGAGTCAATAGTCAGACAATCGATTCACAGTCCAGAGGTAAATTGAATAGACAAATCAATGACTTAAAAACAGATGCAGATACACAGTATTTATAAATAGTTTACATAAAAAATGTTTAGTTACTCATCAGAACGTGATTTCATTGTTTACACTAAATTTAATTTAAACAAAAATCTAATCTTGAATTATGTAGCGTGACTGTGACCCATTTGCCTATCCAGTCACGTTATCAAATTTCACAAGGATGTTGGCGCCGACTGGAATTAAATTAGCACAATTAAATAATTCTTGGTATTGTAGCGCAGTGGGTAACAGTGCGACCTCAGAGCCCCAGGATCCTGGATTTGCTCCTGAGCTCTGGTGACCATGTGGAGTTTGATGTTATTTCAGGACTTTAAATATAAATCATGTTGGCTGTATAAAAACAACCTGCATTAATGCAAATCAATCAATTCATGTGGAACCAATATACACATTTGAATCAAGTAAATTCAGTGAACATTTTTTTCAGTGTACAAAAGCTACAGTAAAAAAGCTCATCAAATTTACTTGAATCAAATATGTATATTGGGTCCACACAAAGAAAATATGTTAATTAAACATAAATTCATCTCTTACACTTAACTTGTTGGTTCCATGTGAATTGATTTACATGAACACAGTTTTGAATGCAGTTTGCATCATTTGATTTTTACAGCTAACATTAGTAATAAAAAAATGATGTGTGTGGGGCTCAGTGGTTAGCACGTTTGCCTGACACCTCCAGAGATGGGGGTTTGATTCCTGCCTCTGCCCTGTGTTTGCAGAGTTTGCGTGTTCTCCCCGTGCTTTGGGGGAGTACCTCCGGGTACTCCGGTTTCCTGCCCAAGTCCAAAGACATGCGTTGTAGGCTGACTGGCATCTCTAAATTGTCCGGAGTTTGTGTGCGATTACGCCCTGTGATGGGTTGGCACCCTGTCCAGCCTTGTGCCCCAAGTCCCCTGGGATAGGCTCCAGGCTCCACGCGACCCTGTATAGGATAAGCGGTACAGAAAATGGATGGATGGATGGTCGTGTAGCTGCACACAGAAAGTCACCTAAGTTGAGGTTCAAACTTAAGACACTAGCATTGTGAAGCAGCCAAGCTACCCATTGTGCCACAGACAATTTAATTAATCAAGATAACATTAGGGCAATGGATCACACTCACTCTATATAACTGTGAGGATTTTTGTATAGACATTAACAGCCTCTGCCTTTTTGAGGTAGAACTACATGGCAGCTCCAAATAATGAAATATTTAGTGAATAACAAATGGGACAGGTTAACTGTTACTTTACGAACGAGTTTATGTACTACGTTAGCTACGAAGGGTTTCGGAAACGCTCGTTAATTAAAGAACATTTTTACAAATGAGATAAAGAAGTACTTAGCGTTGCGATCGTTTTGTGAAACCCACTCCAGGACAGATTTGTATTTCTGATGTAACCTTGAAAACTGTGTTCTTTGATGAAACCATTAAACATTATTGCCTATATTTGGAATTTGCACCAAATGCAACAGACTTTAATGACTCACACATTTGTATGGAGTTGTCAGGTAAGCTGGAAGTGGCTGGATGTAAGTGCTGAGCACAACATTTCTTAGAGCTTTTCCAGGAATCAAGGCCAGTGTGGGTCAAGACGTAGGCAGACAGGATTAATGAAGGCAAATCTATAGTACTAAACCACAACAAGGTGAAAAAAGGCCAAAAATTAAAACGAGCAAGATAATTAGAAGCATGAGGAAAGCAAACATAAGTAAATACATGAGAAGTGTTGATATAGTAAGGTGATGTTTGTGGAGCTAATATAGTTTCTTAAATGTAATTATGCTATATATAGTGTATACAGTACAGTATACAATATCAGTGCAAACAAATCTGCTATAAAATATGCTGGCAGTTGAACAAAGCATTGGCATCACTCAGCTACCTAATAAGCAGAACCCCAGAAGTGCTATCAAAATACATCCAAGCTAATTGTTTCTCCCCATCCCACTCTTTCACCATATCCATTTATTCATTCTCTTTGTCTCTGCTCATTATAAATAACTTAGTCACTATCCCTTGATTTAAGTGTCCTTTAAGAGATAGCCCACAAATGTGGTGAAAATAGGATGCTTTTTGTGCTTTTTAACACTTATATTCTGTGAATTTTTGCAACTGGTTACTCTCATGTATCAATGCAGAATTCACTGTTTCTAAACTCTGAACTAGGGGTGTAACCAAGTATTAATGCATTATTCAGACTGAATGGTGTATTATATGTTTTTTAAACAGATACAAATACAAATAAAAGTGTCCTACTTCCTTCTGTTTTGGAATGGCAGGAAATAGCAAAGCTTTCCAGTTTGCATGTCTCCTTGCCGAATACCGTTTGCAAAGCATCACCTCACATCTGTAACTAAACACTGGTAGGCTATAAAAGGTCCCAGCTACATCACACTCATTCTCGTTCCCATTCTCATCTTGTCAAGGAGTTGAGAAAGTAGATTCAAAAATAGTGCCCTAATCCTTTATTTTATTTTATTTATTTATTTATTTTGCTAATTACGGAGCCCTGGCCTAACTGCAACATAATTCCATTAACAACTTGATAATTGCACATCACAATCACAGCACCTTTGCCGCATTGCAGTGGCAGGAACAGAAGCACGCTGAAAGCTTGGCTAATCAGTCCCATGTAAGAGGAAGAACAAGTACTTTTACTATGTCAGAATGCCAGTCAGAGGAGCTGGCATTGGGCAAGTGCCAAATTCAAGAGCGGTTAGTGGGAATGCCACACCTCAACGAAGTACAGAGCTTGAGATAGGCTAGCTTGAGATAGGACCGTGATGTGCTACGAATGGCTGCCTCTCATCCTCTAACCTCTCATTCTCGTCCCACTTTGGAGGAGAGTGCTAATAGTGCATCATCAGAATAGTCTGAAGATTGGAGTGCAAAGCAGGAGGACTACCTTTGCAAAATTAAAGCTGGATCTACCATCAAATATGGCTAGACAAGTGCCTAATCCATTTTGCAGTACCTCTACCCAAGTGCGTGACTGGGCTTTTCCACAATGTACTGATTTCATTAATTAGTTCTGAGGTGCATTTAAGAGTGCACTGAAGCTGTGACTTGATCAAAAGGCAGGCATACTGGCTGCAGTGACAGATGCAGAAACCCTAGGCATGGGATGAATGCCTTCATTAGCGAGACCAAGCACCTTGATAGTGGTACAAGATAATGAAGTCTTCTACATAAAACCTCACTGTATACAATCTAGAAATACAAGAACTGACATGCTGGTATGCAAAACATAGGATACACCAGAAATTGTAAATCGTATGTCCAATATAGTGGCACATTTACTCCTGGGCCTTAAGGACATAATGCCTGCAGCAAGAGATACAATTGGCACAGAGATTCTTCAGACATTATTTCAATGTATGGGAACCAGGGTGCAACCAAATCAGTGGGACTGCTAATAGTTTTTGGTTGGTTGGGTTAAATGCAGCTATCAGAGCCTGGTAAAAATATTCCCGCTGCAAATGGTACCTGGACTGGTCTTTGGCAAACAGACCCAGGAGGCTTTATATGATACTGTCTTCAGGCACTCACCTACCCCACCACATTATTCCCACAGAGCTGTGTTTCAAAGACTGCAATGGTAGATGGAGGTAGCTCAAAAACTATAAACACTTGAGTGATTTTCATCCACAATAGCCTAAAGGATAGCATTAAAACAGTTTTAATATATTGAATGATTCTTTATCAATAAAGTATGATATGTGCACTGTTCAAGTGCTGTCTGTTATTGTCTGGCGAGGTGTGGCATCAGCTGCGGCAATTTGACATATGGCCTCCACTTGTAGCTTCCCCAACACTGATAACCTGGATCTGAATACAAGAAACTTTCCCAGCATAAATATTGGTATAACATTTGAAACTAAATTAGCCAACTCTGTATATGGCCCTAATGCCTTGTCTGAGGTGACTAAATGATTATTATTATTATTTTATCCTGCTAACTAGACTTATTCAATCCAGTTTAATTTTTTTATAATCACTATTTGACCAAAAGTATGTGGACACCTGACCACACCCATATGTGGGCCTTCCCCGAAATGTTGCCACTAAGTTGGAAGCAAGAAATTGTATAGGATGTCTTTGTATGCTATAGCATTACAATTTCCCTTCACTGGAACTAAGAGGCCCAAACATGTTCCAGCATGACAGTGCCCCTGTGCACAAAGTGAGGTCCATGAAGGCATGGTTTGCCAAGTTTGGAGTGGAAGAACTCACATGGCTTGCATAAACCCCTGATCTCAACCCCACTGAACACCTTTAGGATGAGAAAGCCAACTGTGACCCAGGCTTCCTTGCCCAACATCAGTGCCTGACCTTACTTATGCTCTTGTGGCTAAATGGGCAACTCCCATTTGTAGCCATGCACCAAAATCTAGTGGAAAGCCTTCCCATAAGAATGGAGGTTAATCATAACAGCAAAGGGGGGGAACTAAATCTCGAATGGGATGTTCAAAAAGCACATATGGGTGTGATGGTCAGGTGTCCACAAACTTTTAGCCATACATTGTATATTTTTTTTTATATATACTCACTGGCCACTTTGATAGGAACACCTGTACACCTGCTCATTTATGCAATTATCCATTTCCAATCATGTTGCTGCAGTGCAATACATACAATCATGTAGCTATAGGTCAGGAGCTTCAGTTAATATTCACATAACACATCAAAAGGGGGAAATATGTTGAAATATGTATGATCTCAGTGGCTTTGACCATGGCATGGTTGTTGGTACCAGACGAACTGGTTAGAGTATTTCAGAAAATGTTGATCTCCTGGGATTTTGACTCACAGTTTCTAGAGGCTACACAGACAAACAAACAAAAGAAAAGTCCAATGAGGAGCAGATCTGCAGTTAAAAATGCTTTGTTGATGAGAGAGAACATTGGAAAAATGGCAATACTGGCTAACTGTGTTGAGCAGAGAAACATCTCAGAATGCACAACATATGGGCACCCACACTGGACACCTAACCTGGGCAGATGAAGATTGGAAAAACATTGCCTGAACTTTGTCCAATCTTCAAATGCCTAGTTTTGGTCTTCGCCTTAAGTTGTCTTTCGGGCTTCTCCTGTTGTAGTCCATCCACCTCAAGATTTGGCGTGTTGTGCATTATGATGTGCTTCTCTGCTCACCATGGTTGTAAAGTGTAGCTATTTGAGTTACTGTAGCCTGAGCGTGTTCTCTCTCAGACTACACATTGAGCAGATACATTAACAAACATATACAGAGCAAGAGAGGCACTGAGCAAGATGTGAATCCAAAAGGTGTGTTTCACTTTTTTTTTTAACTGTCACAAGCATAAGAAACTTACTCCTCCAGGTCTGCTGTGTTCTCGAAGTAGGGTGCTTCTAAGTTTTTACCAGAAGAAATGGTGCGTGACAAAAAACAATGTTAATGCTAAGTCAAAAATATTACCTTTGCTTTTTATTCTCATTTCTTTTCCACTTTCTGCTCCATATGCAGAGAAGCACATGCATATATTTTCACAAAATAAGCAAAAATACATCTAATACTGGACTGAATTGTATGCTTTAAGAGTATACCACTATAAGTACCCTACTAATAATGGTACACCACAGGCGATATGGAGTACTGTTTGGACATTTAATGATGTATAGTATTGATTTGTGAACATAGCCATGATGAAATACAAATATCCATCCAAACACCCTGTTTCCCCCTCACTAAAAGTACTTTTCAAACTTTATTGACAATATACAGTCATTTATTAGGGCTGTGGGAAAGGTTGGAGGTTGGTCATCTGCCTTGTCAATCAAATGGCCCCTTTTTGTGGATGTAGCCTGTTCCTGGCTGCTTTTACTGAAGAAATGGCTTGCAAGACTAATTTCACCATAGCATGTAGAATCAGTAAGTCAGTCTAGTTTGACATGAGCAGTCATGCCTAGTCATAAGTCTTGATGACTAGTCAGGAAATTCTCTCTCTCTCTCTCTCTCTCTCTCTCTCTCTCTCTCATAAGATGTGTTTGTTTATGGTTGAGGAGAAGGAGAAGGAAGGGGTGAATATCACATCTGATCTCATGAAAAAAAAATTGCATACCAGTAACTTTTACAGAGAAATTTTGATGTAATGTGAATAAAGTGCAATATGGAGTTTATAGTCCTTTTCACCCTATACACAGGGTGTATATTTATACACTTTTGTACACTAAACATTTTTAATCTATTTGCCTTGCCCAGGATCTCATGTGACTTGCAAGATTTATCTTGCCGTAATGTTATGCTAAGCCACCACAGGTGGTACAGTTACACAGAAGATCCACATCTTCAGTAGCTAGCTAGCTTTTTGCCCACAAAATAGAACAGGCCAGCTTTCAATAGGCCTTACTTGACATCAATTGATGCCAACATTCTGTGCATAATGTAGGTAAGGAAGGTGGGGAAGATTCCTAAAGCCATAGGTAAGGGCAGTTACGGAGGTCCAAAATCTGCCTGGGAGCACAGTAGGTGCATTACAAACCACAAATCGTGCACAGTTTTCCCCACTCCCAACACTATTGATCCAGTTCATCACCTAATTAGCAGAGCCAACATGGGTTCATCCAGCCATGGTTTATTGCAATATATTACTATCTTGCATATGCCCTTTGTTTTACATGAATTAGGCTTCAAGCTGTATTTGCTAATAATTTCTAAATGCTCAGGACTCATCAACAGGCACAAATACTGGAATAAATCAGATTGATTCATCATGAGTACTAATACAACACACACCCTCATAATATTTTGTACCTACAGTTATATACTAGCCATTAATGACAAAGGAAGATATAAGTTCATTAATCTTACACGACAAATAATTCATATGTTGTCTAACTCCTATTACTCCACATATGAATACCCAACATGAATCCATTTTAATTGATCAAATGAAATAAATAATTCACTAGTGGTGAGGTAGGTAGTCCTACACCTTCTTCATATCATAAACAGCCAAACAGTGAATCGTGGGATGATCTGTGGCTCACAGGAAGATTTGTGACCCCACACCCCAAGCAGTTACTTTCCCATGTCACCCTCAACATCTGTACTTTAGTGATTTCACAGTAATTCACACTTAACTTCATGATCTAATAGGCGTGAATCACACAGAGATAATTGCTGAGGAACCTTCCATCATTCAGTAGAGTGAACCCCAAATGTCTCTAAGATCTTTAAGTCAAGCAGTCTTGACATACTGTTCTAGATATCATCACCAAACTATAAGAAGAAGCCTTGATTGATCACATATGCATTACAGCACAGCAAAATTATTTTCTTCACATGTGCCAAGAAACCAGGGTCAGCAGAGAGGATTAAGGGCCCAACTGTAACAGCCTGGCACTGCTGGGGCTTGAACCTCTGATCTTCAGAACAATGACCCAGAGCATTAACCACTAAGCCACCACTTCCTTAACTAAGCCCACACTATCATGTGCATGGTGTCTTTGGATATAACTAATGTCTGATCAGAACAATCATCTATAAATGATATTGCATTAATTAAATCTAATTAATCTCAAATCTTTAGATAATGCCCACGGAAAGCAGGAAGATAGAAGTAGCTCACAGTGACTAATATCCAACATACATTTTAATTTCTGTACAAATGACAAAGCTTAATTATGCATTGACTACACCTGTTCAGCTTTTTTCTCAGAGGAGCTGTTCTGACAGGAGCATTCATGTGAATACAGTACACTCCAGGGAGGAATGCACATCTAATTTTGTGAGCTAGACAAATGAGGGAGACTAAAAGAGAGTGGATGTGTAGGCAGGGAAAAGAAGAAGCTAACACGTTTCAGCCATTGTTAATACATCATATAATCCATCATGTTCAGGGAAAAATAAAACTATATATATATATATATATATATATATATATATATATATAAAACACCAACATAAACACATATAGACCTGTGGCTCTTGTCTCTCCCCCTTTTATCCTTGCCACTGTGCACTGAAACACAGAACACTCACTGTCCTTACCACTCACTCTCCAGATTCCAACCTCCATTCACAAACCGGTGCTTGACCACACCCCTGCCTCCACATATGCTAATTTACTAAATATACTAATATATAAAAGTAAACAGAGGAGTAAGACTCGCTAAGAAGCCCACATTCATAAATAATTTTAAATGGCATACGTGGATAGAAGTACTTCATAAACATTTTCTATTAACTCTAATAAGGCCTTTTTATGAATGGAAATTCTGAAATATGAACAATATGAACAACAAATTACTATAATTAGATTTGGTATAATCACAGTGTCATTTTATTTCTTCATTCGCATACAAATGATTTGATTTGGAATCCAAAATTTCAACTTAAATGAAAAACAATTTGGTGCTAAAAATGAATTCTGTTCATTTTTTTTTTTTTTTACATTTAAAGATATACTCCATATAATTATTCCAACTAACAGCAGTAATGTGGTTACATTGGCTTTATGTACTTCTTCTGTAATTTAAAGTAATAATGACATTAAATTAAATTAAATCATGAAATAAGCAGGACTTTCTCACACTTTCTCAGTCTTTTTCATTTATTTTGCACATAGACTACAATGTGCAAAATAAATGAAAAAGACTGAGAAAGTGTGAGAATGCTTTGCAACAGTCCAATTTTGAGGTTGTCAAAGCATTTATTAGTTTCTCAGAATCATGCAGAATTAATTATATACTGTATGTAACGCTATACTGTATATAGGAATCCAGGAAGAAAAGTCTTTTAAAGTGTACTTCAGTAATGATAGGAAATGTAGTAAAATTAGTTTTTACGCATAGTACACAAAGTATCCAGAATAACAGGATGTTTTTGACATACTTCATCAACTCTGCAAGCAAACTGCTTCTGAGGCTGTAGGAGGTGAAACCATATATATGCAGTTTATGAGATATATGGTATTCAAATATTAGATCAGCATCAAGTTTCACCAAGATCCTTAACTGTCGTTTTTGGTTTGGCAAAATAGTCATGAACGGCTGGTATAAACGCTAGCTTCTTTGGACAGATTTAGTTCCCACAATTTAGACATTGTGTCAGTATGACCAGAACTTTATGGGGGAAAGTTTCTATTCATCAAAGCTACTGTATAATGTCTTTAACCCAGTCATTTTGCATAGCTGTGCTGCTGAAGCATAAAATGGTGTATAATATGAATAGTAGTGAAAGTCAATATTACGTTAGTAAAATACGTGTCCAAACTGTATATAAATTGACAGCAATAAGAACCTGTAACAGAACCAACTTTAAAATATCATGTTCATTGTTCAGTGTCAAATACTGCTTCAGCAGTGGTAGCTCAGTGGTTAGGACGTTGGGCTACTGATCGGAAGGAGTTCGATCCCCAGTACCGCCAAGCTGCCACTGGTGGGCCCTTGAGCAAGGCCCTTAACCCTCAACTGCTCAGTTGTATAAATAAGATAAATGTAAGTCGCTCTGGATAAGGGCGTCTGCCAAATGCCATAAATGTAAATGTAAAATAAATCCAGCTTAGACCAGTCTCATATGGCTTGCTGGCTGGTTTAGATGGTCTCCCTGCCTGGTCTGCTTACACAGGTCTAGTTGGTGGACTATCTGGTTTTCTATCCTGGTCTAGCTGATGTAAGGCTCATCTAGTCAGTTGGCCAGTTTGCCTCCCAGACTGACTAGCCTGGCCTAGTTGACTGGTAAACAGAAGTTAGCTGGTTTCCGAGCCTGGCCAAGCTGATATAGCTAGCTGGTCAACAGGGGTCTTCCAGTCTGGCCATGTTGCAATAGCTGCTTTGTGGCTCCCTTAAATATGAAGTCATATTACCTAATAAATGTCTGTGACATGATAAATGAGTGGGAGTGGGGCAAACTGGCATACAAACCAACCAGCTTTTTCCAGTGAATAGCGCTTATGTCAGAAAGTGGCCACTCTGTATTACATCAGTTGCATTTCTATGACAAGCCAGTGGTATGCACTGGCAAATAGGTGCATTTTCACTTCAGTGCACATAGTAAAGGGGGAACGCTGTTAAACACTAGAGCACTACAGAAAGGTGTCAGAATGCAGAGTGAGATGTCTTTTAAGACCTGAGAACATGCTCTAAATTACTTCTCCTGTAATCTTCCTGACAGGTCAGCATTAACGACTTAAAATGTTACATCTTGTTCTGGCATTGTGGCAAATAAAGACTGTTGATTAGGTCTTCATGTTCCAAATACTTTAACAGGATTGTTTGGAATGGCCTATGCTTTTTTAATAGGCTAAAAAATATATCTTTTTATTTAATTTTATTTCTTTTTATTTTCCAAAGTGGATTTTAACCTGTCAGGCGCACTAAAATTAATCTAAAAAATTTCTATTTCTATAATAAGCTATTTTTATATTTTTATTGTATTGGATAACACTCAGTTTAGACATATGCGCAATCAGTTGCATGTTTTCCCTGAGACCAAGTGGGTTTCCTCTGGGTTTTCCGGTTTCTTCCAAGTGGTTACTGAGGATGAATTACAGGATGAACACATTTAGTTACATATAGCTAGGTTAGCTAACTATAAATTTAACTATTAGCTATTACCCATTAACTATTACCCATCGATTTTTGTTTGGTTTATATTACTGGAAGTATTCTGAAATATTTGTAGTCAAAGTTAAATTCAAAGCTATGGATCAAAGTCTATGGCGTAAAGATTAGCCTCCTTGTTTTTTTTTTTTTTTTTTGCTTTTTTTTTGAGTGTTTTTAGACTCAATGAGCCACAGAAATCTCTGCTTAGTTTTTATACCCAGCTTTAAATGACTGATTTAAACTGGATAGCTTACTCTAGTAGGAGCATGGCTGCCAACAACAAACATCACATTCAACACACAGGCTACACCCCAAACCAGCTACAGTTGTTTAAAATAGTGGGCTACTCCACTTATACAAAGTAACAGCTGGTGGTGAATTATCACCACACACTATTTAATATTGCTAGCATGCACTTTACTCCATTCATTCTGCAAAGTGGCAAATAAATCCATTCATCCCCAACCATAAAACTTATCATAATCTCTGTTTGAAGTTCATTTTGATGATCCTCAAACTGCCCTTCCAATTCCTCATACTCATACTCACAGAACATTTCATTTTTCTCAGTACAGCATTGAAGACACACAGCTCAGTAAGACTGCTCACAGATGATTTATCTCATGGTCTTATAATATTAAGTATTGAATCAGCAAATTTCCGCTCAGGTTTGAGACTGATTTCAAAGAAGACACCTGCATATGTCACTGTGCAAATGCTTCTATCTTTTTCGAGAACGCTATTTGCAAGCTAATGAATATAAATGAACATTGGACGTCTGGTTTATGAATATTAATGCCCAGTTGAGGTATCAGTAAAAACAGGCTGTGAGTGGGAGACTCTACAAGAGTCTCTTAAAAATATATAGGTGCAAATGGGGTGTGCTTAATAGACTTTGTGGAATAAAACAAAAATGCCTGCAAGTAATAAGATATAGAAATTTTTAGGCTTAGTTGTTAAATTAAAGCTAATACTGATGGCGCTACCCTTAATGTAATGACCTTAAAACAATATTTTGTTCTTATTAATATTGTTAATTGTGAATTGTGAGTATCCAGCACTATTGTCTGGAAGACTTTCAAGACCCAAATTCCCACTTTATAGCCAATTTACAGATTCTACACCTTTTCTCATCATGGCTACAATCATTGTTTTCATATTTCACTTGTTATGCATTTTGGAGTATTTTAAATTTCATTTGTGCAGCTTTGCAGGATTAAACCAGTAACCATGTACATTGTGTTGTGATCTGCTCTGAGCTTAATGATTTTTTTAAGACATGTCTGAGTATGTTCTCACTGCATCCTGTAGCGCGATGATGTATTGGATTAGATGCACTACATGCTGGATATTCTAACCCTAACCCTAGATAAATTACTTACCGACATACCGTCTCTGCCGTCGATCAATCCATCTTTTTTATCTGCCACTTTCCTGTCGAAATAAATTTTCGCATGAGTGAGCACATGTGATTAAACTTTCATGAGGTTATTGAAACTGACTACAGGGCAATGTGTGTTACAACATCCAGAACGTAGTGGATCTAATCCAATATGTCATTGCGCTACAGGCTGCAGTGAAGACTTCTTGACATGTCTTGGCAAAACTGGTGGAGGATCATGAGGAAGTTTTCTAGGGCCGAGCTACATTTGTGTGTCTAAGTGAGTGAGGAAAAAGAAAAACACCCCCCAAAAAAGAAGATTAGGCTAAGCACAACATCAGCAATAGGATTTTATGCTGGTGAGGTGGAAGCACATCTCCTTTGGATAAGTCCCTTCCAGGAAGTAGGATTTGTGATTTAGCGTGATAATGTAAGTAAATGAATAAAAATCTGAATAAAAATCTGGATTTTTCTAAGAATTAAACAAAATTAGGACTAGTTACCATAGCAAACTGTGCTCTGAAACTAACCATTAAAATGGCAATAACCAGTACAACTTGCCATTTTATTGAATGTCTTACAAGATTAAAAGTTCAACCGATCAAATTTCCTCCCACATTTTCTCCCCATTTTGGTCACCTTTCAACTCCCACCCAGCAGATAGCTCTGCCCTATCATATGATGGCTACCAACCAGTGAGGGTGAAAGCTAACACAAGCTTCTACCAAAAAACTTGAAGCCAGCCAACCACAAACTTTTAAACTTCTGCTCCTGCTGTGTCACAGGGCAGCATAACACACTTGCAGGAAAATGTTATCTGCCCTCTTCCGCATACATGAGATCACAGATACCCATGATTGGCTAGTGCCAGGGGAGAAGGAATATGCCATCCACCCAGAGAATACGGCCAATTTTGCTCCATTGACCCCTGGTCACAGATGGCTGTAGCATCATCAGGATTAAAAAAAAATATATTTTTGTATACTTCTTTGTTTTTGTTTTTTTATTAATTTTCAGTGTCACTTTTATAGATTTTAGAGCTAGTTATAATTTAGGGAAAACTTTATACAATTAAAATATACAGAAGTGTAAATGTCACTCTGTTTTTTGTACCATGCTTTTAAGCTGACATTACAGCTCAATGTGTCAGTGAAATATCATTAAAAATTTATAACATGATAAAATTCTCGGCTTGGATTTACAGAAGCATATGTGAATGTCATTTATACTATATGGTTTCTAGAAGCTACTTTTTGTTTTAGTATTATATTAGTCTACAGGATGTTGTGCCATCAGAATAAATGCTAGTGTTTTTGCATATTCTTTTTGTTTTCCAGTGTCATAAATCATCCATTATTCAGTCTTCAGTTGTTGGTACAGAACCACCTCTATTTTCCGGGCCTCTGCTTTCTCCCAGTTAGATACGGAAGATACGGAATGGAAGTGTATCCTTTAATACGTACATGGCACAAACTTAATGACGGGTCAGAAAAACAGGCTATTGCACAAATATTAGACTACCTGTTTGATTTATGGTTATATATTCCACTTTAATTTGTTGCCAAGTGCCAAGTTACACCCATATTATCCATAAAAGATAAGGAAAGGAGCAATGCCAACATAATATCTTGTCAAAAAAATGAATTCAAGATAAATAGGCTACAAAACATTCTATTCTTAAATATTGATTGCTAGTCATTTGTTGCAATGCCATCCCGCTTTCTTTTTCAGCGGTGGCCATTTTTATGTGGCTGTTTTTATTGTCATTTTTGAAACAATAACACTATGACTGTAGTCTTCATTAAACACACACACACAAAGCAACAAAAAAAAACTTTTTTCTAATACAAAGAACTGTTACTCTCGTTTTTTTCTTCACTGCAAGTCGTAACTGATCGAATTGTCAGTTTTCAACTGAAGAGGGCTTTTCACTGGGGATGTGCATGATCCTGGTTCAGGATTTGAGATTGCTAACTGCAATATGCAGGTCGGGGATTTAGCTAATTTAACTGGTAATTCGCGATTTTGCTTCAGTCTCTCATTCCGAAATGGACCCCAGCTTGACGAAGCTGCTGGGCACCACAAACATTTTAGCCAGTTTTTTTTAATTATTAGAAACAAATCCTCATGCTCGTGTAGAAAAGCTTGCAGATGTCACCAAAATGTAAAACTTCTTTGATATAACATATACAACTATGGAGCTGAGGAGTTCTGCAACAAACAGCAGGTACTGGTGTAAGTGCTATTCATTCCCACTGCTGATAATTCAATTTGCACACCATGCTGTCCCTATTGATCGAGCCACAAATTCATCCAGCTGTGCCTTTTTTTTTTTTTTTTTTTACCATCGTTTCTGCTGCAGTAATGTATTGCTATTACTTTGTGCTTAAAAAAACAACAGAAAAAAAATTATGTTGAAACTTGCAAAATGATATGATAAAAATCCAAAATAACATATACAAGTATATAACTCTAACGATATATCCCCCCATACTACAGACACACACACAGAACCTAGTGTAGAGAAAATATAGATATAATTTAATGAGATATATTTGCGTGCTTGTATTTGTTTAGGATACATTTATTTGTACTACATTTTCACTATCCAGTCTATCCTGGTCAGGGTCGGATTGAATACGGAATCTGTCCAAGGAACACTGGCAGGAATGTATCATAAAAGGACACATTAATACTGTATTATTTATTTTTACTGTTCTGGTCACCTGTGTGTGGAAAATAATAAAGATTACCTTTACAGCATTTGGCAGACACTCTTACCCAGAGCAACTTACATTTAATTTTCATTTGCGACGGAGGGTTAAGGGCCTTGCTCAATGGCCTAACACTGACAGTGCTGGGATTTGAACTAACAACCGTCTAGTCAGTAGTCTAACAGCTTAACCACTAAGCTAGCACTGCCTCGAAAGTATATATATCTAATCTACTGTAGTCATTTATACAACTGAGCAGTTGAGATTTAAGGGCCTTGCTCAAAGGCCCAGCAGTGGCAGCTTGGCAGTGCTGGGATTTGAACTCTCAACCTTCCAATCAGTAGTCCAGTGTCTTAACTGCTTAAAGATTAAATCCCACTGAACTGAATTTATCCTACACACCTCACTGATGCATTTTCTTTTTACAATTATTTCGGCCATTTAATGAGTTCTAACAGGATAGTCACATTGGGCCATATTCAATGCTGTCCACTTAAGTTTGAGATATAAATATCTATGGTGGTATATAAATATAGATATATAAATATCTATAATATTATAGATATTATAGATATAGATATAGGTATATAGGTATATAGATATATAAATATCTATAACATCTATTATAAATTCAAACACATGCCTTGAAGCCTGAAAATGTAAATAAAGGAAACAGATTGTACTGTCATGAGCATTATGGTGTAATATAATTATAAAAATAAAACAAACACACAAATAAGTAAAATCACAATGGAAAGAAGGCAAGCATTCAAATAAACAACAAGTATAATTTCCAAAATATTGCTTTGAATATAGATTTCACCATCATTATTTGGCAGCTTATAAAATAACACTTGATCCAGTATTTTTTTTTTTTTTGTACAGACACATCAGATTTGAGAATTAAACATCGCTATGGTACATTTACTGTGTTTATGCCTTATGTTTTTGTTAAATAGCACTTTATTTCACTGGTCTAACATATGGCTTGGCTACAGCATTGATCATGTGACCAGATAGACCCACCAACTTCATGCCTCAACAACTACATGGCATATTGAACACCTGGTCTCACACTATCTTGGCCAAAGGACCGGGATTTGGAGGTACATGTCAGCTCGACAGGAACCACTTTCTTTCACAGGGTGACCATCCCTGTATCACTCAGTAGATTTTGTCATGCAGCACCCACTGTAACACAACCATCTTGCTCATGAAAAAAAAAAAGATTTTCTTGTTCTCTTTCCAGGTCCTGCAACTATGTTCAATCAAATACACATTCCACTTTTTGGGGCTGCAGAAGGACATAATATGTGACATTGTAGGAGGGCCACAATTCATCTTACAGGTGTGTTAGGTCTTTATAGAATGGTACAGCCTCACTGAGACCTTAATTTCAGAGTACCACCCAAATCCCAGGGCTGGGTAGAAAGATGAAATCAGGAATTCAGCCAAAGCCAGTCTGGGGACTGGCAGGCTAATTAGTGTAGGTTCCTGCCCCATGTCTGAATATGCTTAAGACTTCACGTATTATCCATCATCTTGTTTGATGCCCTTCCATTGAATACAACTGCCTGTAAGGTACTATATGAAACCTGTAACAGACCAGAGGGATAAGCCAAATGACAAGTTAGGGTACTAGAATCAAAACTTTGTTCCCTCTCCCCCCAAGATTTGTCATTTTGTAAAAAAAAAAAAAAAAAAAAAAATTCCATTACAAAACAAGAACATAGTACCTCTTTACTGTATAGAAAATACTACAGTATATGTTAAAAGAGTGAAACAATAGTGAGTGAAAGCAATATACTGTACTTAATACACAGTTTGTACACATACGTTATTTTCTGTTATTTTTGCAGGTATTAAATACAAAGTACAAAAAACTGAAACCATGGAAATTCCAAGAAAGTAACAAAAATATGTACACTCACCGAGTACTTTATTACTATACTAATACTGGGTAGGGCCTCCCTTTGCTCTCAAAACAGCTTCAATTCTTTGTGGCATAGATTCCAAAAAAATGTTGGAAACATTTCTTTAAGATCCTTTACATTCTTTAAGATTCTGGTCCATGTTGACATGATTGCATCATGCAATTCCTGCAGATTTTTTCAGGTGCACTTTCATGCTGTTCTACCACATCCCAAAGGTGTTTTATTGGATTCAGATCTGGTGACTCGGAAGGCCGCTGAGAACATTGAACTCATTATCATGTTCATGAAACCAGATTGAAACGACTTTTGCTTTGTGACACAGTGCATTATCATGCTGGAAGTAGCCATTAGAAGATGGGAAAATTGTGGACATGAAGGGATGCACGTGGTCAGCAACAATACTCAAATAGGCTTTGGCATTCAAGCGATAACTGATTGTGCATTCAAGCACAGAGAAGAAATTGAGGATGCTTTCTGTGAGTGTGCATGTGATGGAAATTTCTTTTGCTTTTGTCCTTCCTTTAAAATATGGGAAGAGTACAGCATTTCTATTTTGCATTTACAACAAACATATACACTCACTGGGCACTGGGCACTTTATTAGGAACACTATACTAATACTGGGTAGGGCCTCCTTTTGCTCTCAAAACAGCCATAATTCTTTATGGCATGAATTCCTGCAATTGCAATTCCTGCAGATTTTTCAGGTGCATTTTCATGCTGTGAATCTCCTGATTGATTGGTATTAACGGGCTCCTGATTGGTATTAACGGGCTCAAGTGTGCCAAGTGTGCCAAGAAAACATTCCCCACACCATTACACCACCTCCACCAGCCTGGACTGTTGACACAACGCAGGTTGGGTCCATGGATTCATGCTGTTGGCGCCAAATTCTGAATTGTGAGAATACTAGGAATTGGAATTTTTTTCACTTTTATAGTTGTTTTAATTGTGAAATTTGTGTAAACAATTAGGAAATTTGCATTTACTGTGTTGTGTGTATTACAAACTCAGCAGATATCAGTTTGGGGAAATTTTAAGTTTTGTTTGTTGTGTTTGAAAAAATGGTATATAAATGTTTGTGATTTGTGTTAAATCAGTAAAAAAATGCTACAGTTGCTTTTTTCTTGATGTATTATAGTTCTGGTTGGCTACATGAACATTGAAGTATTTTATGCATAGTGTTTTGAGAAAATTATGCATGTAATTTGTATGAAATTGACAAAACCTTACAATCAATTTAAGAAAATTACAGAATTACAGATGGCTGTGTTAATTGTTTTGAGAGTAGTGACCTGAGTTTGGAGGAATGTGTCAAATCAATCGAGAAAAACTGTAAGAATCAATTTCACCCAAAATCAGAAATAATCACATTTAGTCCATTCGCTCCTGATTATTAGCCACAGGTTCTCGTCTACATCGCATTTGATGTTTTCCCTTGCAATACACTGAGGGAAAAACCTCCTTGCATGGCATATCCATCCCTGGCAGTCCTCTGCACCTATTGCCAGGCAACCAGCATTCAATGCCTCCAGGAGGGGCATCTGGTCATATGGTTTGTTATCATACACCTTCCATCTCCAAGCAGAGAAAAACTTCTCAACTGGATTCAGAAAAGGAAAGTATGCAGGGAGGAATTCCATCATCACAAGAGGGTGTGCTGCAAACCATTCATTTACAGGGTGAGAGTGGTGGAAGACAACATTGTCCCAAATGATAACATACAGAGTCATGTCAGACCTCAACAGCCCTCTCTCTTCAGGTGGAACCAATCTTTCATTCAGTGCATGCAGAAATATGATGAGGTCCTCTGTATTGTACAGGCTGACAGTTGGTATGTGGCAAAAGGACAACATCATTGGATGGCAGCACACATGGTGATATTGGCACCTCTCTGACCTGGCACTATAACAGTGGCCCTCTGCCCAATGATGTTCCTCCCACGTTTCCTCACTTTAGAGAGGTTGAAGCTGGCTTCATCCACATAAATGAATTTGTGATGTGCCTCTTCAGTTTCAAGCTCCATTATTCTCTATGAAAGAAGCAGATTCATAACAAAAATTATTCCAGTTGCAAGTAACTATATGGTAACAAATCCTTAACATATGGTGAGAGAGAAAAAAGAAAGAAAAACAGAGCTTTTAGTGTTAACAAACCTTTAAACAAACATTTATCCTGTTTCTCATGTTTAACATATGACAAAGTGCAAATGCAGTGAACCAGATAAGCCTGAGGTGAGTGAAAAATTTACACAGAATAAAGTCTCTATGAGTAGATAAAGCAACAAAACAGAAAAAATAAAGCAAAACCCCACAAAATGAAAAATGTCAAACCAATGTCAAATGCCCTCGAGTGGACACTTAAGATGTAACATAGTATTTAATCTCACTTCCTGAAATAGAAACTAATGTTTTACCATTGTGTCTCATTAAAAATACTGTAGGGAGTACAAGTAAGCTATAGTCAATATTGTTTAAAGTTCACACCCAAGGATTAAGTGCAGCAGAGGAGATGCACAAAGGATTAGACTAGTTGTCTGTGGTGATCAATCAGAATGAGTTTTTAAACATGCTCCTACATTACTCACTGAAATGAACAATTTACATATTTATCAAAGCTCAAGTTCAATGCAGAGCAGGAAGGTATGACTCAGCATGCAGCCATAACTAGCACAATAACTTCTAGCAATGTTCAAATCCAGAGAGCAGATAAGAAGACAGTTGTTTGAAATTCATGTACTGGTGGGATGGATAAATTTTCCGACAGAGAAAAGTGAGAAGCCCTGTCAGCTCTGTAATTTGTATCATTTGTACTACTTATTAAAATTAAATGTTTGTGTGTGTGTGTGTGTGTGTGTGTGTGATGGGGGGGGGGGGGGGGGGAGAAACCAAAAAAAAACAAAAATATATGAATAAATGACCATTTTTGCATTGTGGGGCAATTTGGCTGGTCCAAAAAAGGA
>CM075029.1:11576060-11586360 GCA_037576675.1 Pangasius sanitwongsei | reverse complement strand
CCCCCCCCCCCCCCCCCCCCCCCCCCCCCCCCCCCGCCCCCCGCCGCCCCCCCCCCCCCCGCCCGCCCGCCCCCCCCCCCCCCCCCCCCCCCCCCCCGAGACCAAATATCCCCATAAAGATAGGAATATCTGACCATTTTTGCCTTGTGGGGACATTTGGCTGGTCCAAACAAGGAAAACTGCTTTTATTTCATTATTTTATTTAATTAGCTGCATTAATAATTAATACGCATAATAGAAGGTCCTCAAATATGCTGGCACACTAGCTAGATTATTTGTCTTATCATGCATAGTGTATGTAACAATTGGACATCACCAACAGTTGTTCGCCTGATCTGGGGGGATGTTCACATGGCAAGTGCACATTATTGGCCCTAGTTTATCTTGCTTTGGATATATTTGCACAAATATGATCTGCATGGAAGAGTCATCAGAATGAAACCTTACCTGTGACTTCATCACAGAAGTCAGCATCTGAAGTATGCAAAACTACATCTAGATAAGCCAGAGGCATTTTGGTAACAAGTGCTATAGACTGATGAAATAAAAATGGAACTCACTGGCCACAATCACCAAAGGCATGTTTGGAGTGAAAAAGGAGCAGCTTCTGCTGAAAAGAACAGCTTGCCAACTGTTAAGCATGCGGGTTTATGTTATTACTTGGGTTTGCTTACCCTGGTAAGGATGGTATATTCTCTCTCTCTCCTGTCAATCACAGCGACACTAGCCAATCATATAAGTGAAAGAGGGCAGATTTCTTCCAAGTGTGTTATAAGTGTGTGATGCAGTTTGCAAATATACAGTTGGCTAACAACAGTTACAACTATAACATAAATGATAGGCATATATTAATGTACTCACTCTAATACGTTACTGTTCCTATAGTAGCAGCACATACACAAGGATTTTTAGAGCGGACGCTCCACATAATTGTAGCAACTCGCTGCAGCAATGGGCAAGAGAGTGGCGGTGGCCAAGCTCAACTTATGAAAGGCCAGCAGTTCTTTGGTGGCGGTGCGGAGCCTAGCACCAGCTCTTGCGTGACCCCCTGTTGCTGAAGGTTTGTCTACAGTAGATGGTTGAGGATTGGGTCTGTGGTCTGTGTTGGATGGTATGGATGGGGGTTGGGTCTGTGTTCATGCCCTCAGTCTCCACCACTGTAGTGCCTTGCTGCAGTGATGAGCAGAACACAGACACAGCAGCGATGGGATTAGTGCAGGGTGGTGGTGTAGGTGGTGTGAGCAGTGCTGGCTTTGTGGGTCATGGGTTGCATATAGGCACCAGGAAGATTCGTCTCAGTGGGCTCTGTGGGCCAGATGTAGTGGCGTGGGCTGGTGGTTAGCAGCATCTAGAGGTCTGGGGCACTCCCATGGGTGCTGGGATGAAAGCTCTCAGTGTGGCGCAGGAGGTGATCTTTGCTGTCCTTGCTGTCATTGGTCCCTTTAATGAAGAGACAGAAAGCAATCAGCATCAGTTGTGAGACAAAATCTGCTCACCCCGCTGCAGCCGTGGCACCCTTTTATACTCTCTCATCTTCTCTGTGAGCGTGAGGAGCCGCTGTATTCATTATCAGCCGCCAGCCATGCTCTATTCCTCCACCCTGCCCCTCTATCATGTACTCACTCGCCCTAAACAAAACTGGTGCTGAAATAGCGCTGTCCTTTCAGCACCCCATCAGCAGTCATGTGAGGAGTGTGCAGTGCTTGGTGCACGCGGACTGGAGACCCGCCATCACAATAATATAAGCCTATACAGCTTAAATTCGTGGTATTTCTTTTTTTTTTAACAAAGAAAAGCATATAATCATTGATGTGGTGCAGTTTTTTTATTAGGAGACATTTATTTATGGAAGGGGTCTTGGGTGTCGGCACTTTGTAACAGTCATGGTGCTTCGTAATGTTTTGGCAGGAAAACGAAAGTCATCAGGACAGAGAAGTTTACATTAGAGACAGAGAGAGAGAGAGAGAGAGAGAAAGAATGAGATGCTGGTGAGGGAACAACTGCTCATTGTTGCTAAAATGTAAGTGTTAACAGGAACTAACTTGTCTTGCAGACATTACGCAGCATTAAATCTAACTATAAACCGGTAAAACATGACATGTCGTTTATTAATAAAATTAAACATTGTAATTGTTGTTAAATCGGTGTGGTATAAGTGGAGTAACACACTCCAGACCACACAAAAATAATCCACTTCGTTAAAATGTCAGCGCTTTGTAGCGGCCAGTAAGTTTTCCCTTAAGGGAGAGTCTTATTAACTTTAGAAGAGAGAACTATATGCTAAAAATATGAGGCATCGTTCCTTAATAAATAGTTGATTGTTATAGGACATCAAATTCGTGTCAGGTTGCATCACACCTCCCTGTCATTGATTAATTTCCTGTAACTTAATTCTGATTGCTCAAACCACTTCAGGAGGTGGGCTGAGATGCATTTTAGCCATGTTCTACACGTGTAAATGCATTTGTTTCTTTGAGCCCAACAGCTGATGACATATGTGCTCCAGGAATGCCAAAATTGGTGCATTTAATATGCAAGGTGGCACGAAAACCAACTTATTGATAAAACAATTTGAAAGGAAGAACACTGAATTTGGTGGTCAAATGTAATAAGCTGATTTGCATATTAACACGCAAAACAGCCAGTGGAATGCAGTCTGGCCAAATGGAGACAAGGATTACAAGTATAAATGCAAGTAGTACAAATCTTACAGTATACAATCCAGATACAAAATGCACAAAATGGCCAGGCTTTAAATAACAGTATGAGTAACAGGTCACTTCACTCAGCAGGAGACACACCAAAATATTTACACACATTGGTATTTGTGACTAATCGTATTGGGGTGAGGACTCAGATCCTTTTGCTTCTCCATTGTCCCTTTTATATCTTTACTATATGGATCCTATGACCTAAAGATCTTATGTACATGTGGAAATATTCCACTGATGGCAGCTTAGATTTGATCTGAGCCAAAGGGAGAA
The DNA here is from genome assembly GCA_037576675.1 of Pangasius sanitwongsei. Taxonomy (NCBI): domain Eukaryota; kingdom Metazoa; phylum Chordata; class Actinopteri; order Siluriformes; family Pangasiidae; genus Pangasius; species Pangasius sanitwongsei. The sequence goes on along the minus strand of CM075029.1, from coordinate 11,583,376 downwards.
CTTCCGCTTGTATAAACAGCAGTTGTCAGTTCTGGTTTCTCTCCTAATTCACTTTTTATCACTCTTTCTATCAATCCCTAATTTGTTTTCCCTCTTTCCACTTTTTCTCTCCTTTGTCTGTATTTCCCTTATTCTCTGCAACAGATGCTTAACTAGGCTCCAAATCTGGACGGATTACAGAAAATAACAGATGTTTCTAATGCTATTATCCGCCAAGACTACGTGCCTAAGAGAGCTGGAGGGAGGGGATGAACAAGATCGAAGATGGAAGAGAGAAGAGGAATGTGTATGGGGAGGTGGGTTGGGGTGGGTCGAAGAAGCAAGGGGCGAGAAACGAAAATAGAAGAATGTCACTGGAAGCAAAAGAAAGGGGAAAATAGTGTAATCCACATGCAGAACACAGCTGAAGGTGAGCAAGAAAAAAGAAAAAAGTGGATTCTTAAATTAATAGTGATTACATTGAGTATGCTTCCTTCTCATGTTCTCTCTCTCTCTCTCTCTCGCTCTCGGCCTTTGGCATATTTCAGTATAATTTAATTATTAATACGTGAATTTGTTTTTTTAAATGGAGATGAATTTTCCTGATGGCAAACATACATACACTCACGGAGCACTTTATTAAGAACACATGTACACCTACTCTTTCATGTAATTATCTAATCAGCCAATCATGTGGCAGCAGTGCAATGCATAAAGTCATGTAGATATGGGCCAGTGACTTCAAGTAACGTTTACATCAACCATCAGAATAGGGAAAAAATGTGATCTCAGTGAGAGAGGTCAACGGAGAATGGCCAGACTGTTTTGAGCTGACAGAAAGGCTACAGTAACTCAGATAACCACTCTGTACATTTGTGGTGAGCAGAAAAGCATTGCAGAATGCACAACATGGTGAACCTTGAGGCAGATGGGCTACAACAGCAGAAGATCACGTCGGGCTCTACTTCTGTCAGCCAAGAACAAAAAGGTGAGGCTGCAGTGAGCACAGGTTTTCCAAAACTGGACGACAGCTGAAGCCTGGAAAAATGTAGCCTGGCCTGATGAATCTCGATTTCTGCTGAGGCACACAGATGGTAGGGTCAGAATTTGGTGCCAACAGCATGAATCCATACATCAAACCTGCCTTGTATCAACAGTCCAGGCTGGTGGAGGTGGTATAATGGTGTGGGGAATGTTTTCTTGGCACACTTTGAGCCCATTAATACCAACCAATCACAATTCACCAATCACCAATTTCACAGCATGAAAGTGCACCTGAAAAATCTGCAGGAATTGCAATTGCAGGAATCCATGCCACGAAGAATTGAGGCTGTTTTGAGAGCAAAAGGAGGCCCTACCCAGTATTAGTATAGTGTTCCTAATAAAGTGCCCAGTGAGTGTATATGTTTGTTGTAAATGCAAAATAGAAATGCTGTACTCTTCCCAACAAAAGCAAAAGAAATTTCTATCACATGCACACACACACAAAGCTTCCTCAATTTCTTCTCTGTGCAGTCCATACTATCAGCCTGAAACATATCACTTTCCCAATGCCCAGAATGCACTGGGGCGAAGATCAGAGCGTGTTAATCCAGTGGTTAATCCTGCAAAAATCCCACATCACTAGGGACCTCCTCCTTGATCACACTGCATGGCACTCAGTTGGCATGTGTTGTATTTTCCTAAAATACAAACATAACACACACACACACACACACACACACACCAAAATATAGACATGAATACAAGTTTTGCACCCGATGCTTTTTCTTCTGGTACTGTGTTTGCAAATCCATGCAAAAACACATGCCCATGAAAATACATATAAATTCATGACTTGCTTGATGGCATAGAGATCTGGGGAGTTTGGAGGCCAAGTCAACACCTTGAACTCTTTGTCATGTTCCTCAAACCATTCCTGAACAATTTTTGGCAGGACACATTATCCTGCTGAAAGAGGCCACTGCCATTGCCATGAAGGGGTGTACTTTGTCTGCAACAATGTTTAGGTGATACAATGACAGCCACATGAATGCCAGGACCCAAAGTTTCCCAGCAGAACATTGCCCAGAGCATCACACTGCCTCCACCGGCTTGCCTTCTTGCACTGTGTGTTCTGACACCTTTCTATCATAGCCAGCATTAACTTTTTCAATAATTTGTGCTTGAGTACCTCTTCTGTGAGATCGGACCAGAAGGGCTAGCCTTCGCTCCCCACGTGCATCAGTAAGCCTTGGGTGCCCATGACCCTGTCGCCGGTTCACCAGTTGTCCTTCCTTCAACCATTTTTGGTAGGTACTAACCACTGCATACTGGGAACACCCCACAAGACCTGCCGCTTTGGAGATGCTCTGACCCAGTCCTCTAGCCATCACAATTTGCCCCTTCAAAGTCACTCAGATCCTTATGCTTGCCCATTTTTCCTGCTTCTAACACATCAACTTCGAGAACTGACTGTTCACTTGCTGCCTAATGTATCCCCGCCCTTGGCAGGTGCCATTGTAAGAAGATAATCAATGTTGTTTTTCACGTTGCCTGTCAGTTAATGTTATGTCTCTCTCTCTCTATATATATATACACACACAACAACAGCAAAAACACATTTCACTTTTTTACAAGCAGGGCTGCCTTTCAAATCAACACTACAAGACTGACAGATCAAATAAGAGAACACTGTCTTGTGATTTCAATTCATAAAAATTTCTACATGCCAACTTTTATGAAAAGTTATGTGTGGTTTAGATTAACGGGAGGGGAGGGTTAGCAATCATAGCCTAAGGATTTTATCACCCAGGGAAATTGCTTTTGTTGAATGTCCATGGATATTGTCTGAGATTGTATTAAATCAAAGCCAGAATAGCTATACCCCCAAGCTTAGAATAAAAGTGACAAGTGAAATTCCTATGAAAAATTGATGAGCCTAAAAGAGCTATTGAATAGAACAGTGAAATGTGCAGCAGTGACATATTTCTTTTTAAAGAAAGCAAATCCAAAAGGAAGGATAGTAGAAAACACACAATATTGGGTGTGTTAACACATGAAAATAGCTAATAGCAAAGATAGGTTAGGAGCATGCAGATTGGACAGACACTTGATGGAAATTAATGAAAATTAATGAAAAATTAATGAAAGAAAATTATATCTTTTTATGCATAGTAGCATACAAAAGTGACTGCAACTAGGGGTATAAAGCTATGACCAGATTAGCAAAAACTATATACTATATCATCCAGTGTGACACATTTTTAGTATATCACAGTATGTGCTTAAAAACTTGACAATTTCAAAAAGGATGAAATAAAATGACATGCTGCAGCTGTGCATATATTAAGCTATTTGATTACTTATGTCATGTTACAACATATGTTAACCAAATCTGTTAGCCATATACATGGTGCACATTTGTTCAGACATTCACTCTTAGCCTGAGATAGTTTATCAGTTTATCAAAACAATGTAATAATACAATTGATTCTGATTAGCCAATCCACCTACATGCATATTTTTGGACAATGGGAGGAAACTGGAGATTCAGGAGGAAACCCTCAGGGGGTAACATGCAAAACTCCAAACACACATTATTTTTATTATTGTTGCTGTTGTTGCTGCTGTTGTTTTTAAATGTCAACATGATCGAAATACAAGCGAATAAGTGATAAATGCAGATGCACATATAGAGCTTTGAAGTCTTGCTCTAGACTGTTCTTAAGTTTGCAGCTAGCAGTGAACCAGGACATTGGATCTAGTTGTTTAATTTACGGAGTACATGCTCATCTGCTGCTCTTTGTCCCTGACCTTTTAGCATCATAGATGGATGTCTCTGTAGCTACAAAGACAAGAACACTAAGTTCATAATTAAACCATTAAGTTCATAAAAACCACAAGCTGATAGACTTTTTGTTTGAAACAAATTGATGCATTGTATTTCCTTAACGAGTATAATGCAGTCTATTCACAAACCACAATACAACATTCTTTCTTCTCGGTAGGTTAAGCAGTGTGAGTGAAAATTCCAGCTTTAATATTGCACATATTCTTATTCTTCACAAGACCCAGAGGGCACACTCACCCATCCATGCATATAAATTTGGTATTGTAAGTAGCTGTGACACAGTATTTTGCTCCTGATTTTTCATTTCATTGTAGGGGCATTCAAATCCACTATGAAGTAGCTGCATGTGAAATGAAATGTTTGGACAGCAATTCAATGGAAGATTACTTGCAGCAGATGTGGATTTGAGAAACCAAAACAAGTGCAGGCAGTGTCACATAGCATGTAGACCCTTGTGTTAGAATTTCACAAGATGAAATGTTTCGATGTTGTGCATATCTTTTATTTTAATGTTGTGTTTCTGATTTTGATTGCAGCACAGCTGTACTCGAATGCATAAAAACATAGAGCCATGACTGCAGTGGGAACCACTTAGTTAAATAGTACAGATTGGCGCATAGTAGCATCTGGTTGACGGTTAAATTTAAATCAAAACATTGAGAGATGCACAACATTCAGATAACATTCAGCATTCATTCAACATTTAGATTTTTTTTTTTATATACACATACAACCATCTGGCATGTGATGCACACTGAGAATGTTGATATAAAATGCCACACACACATTTGCTCAGAAATTTAATGAGAGAAACTTATGTCAAAAGATAAACACTTATTATTAACACTAGGAGCACTTATAGTCTATGTAAAAAAGGGTTTGGGGGGGGGGGGGGTTCAAAATATATGACTTTTAGATCTTGATACTATCTGGCCCTCAACTTTCTGTATCTGGCACTAGGACAGCACCATTACTTACAAAAAAAAAGGCTAGTAAAGGCAGAGGCATGGTTAGCAGTTGTATATTTTCATATGATTTCACTTGTATGAAGTCCTTTGAAAATCAGACACACAGAATTCACACACAGACACTTTATTAGGAACATCATACTAATACTGGGTAGAATGCCCCTTTCTCTCAGAACAGCCCCAATTCTTCATGGCATAGATTCCACAAAATAGTGGAAATGTTCCTTTGAGATTCTGAACCATCACATAATTGCTGCAAATTTGTCAGTTTCACATTCATTCCATGAATCTCCCAGTCTACCACATCTCACAGGTGCTCTGTTGGATTCAAATCTGGTGACAGAGGAGGCCACAGAAGTACACTGAACTCACTGTTATGTTTATGGAACGAGTTTGAGATGACTTTTGTGACATGGAGCACTATCCTCCTGGAAGTAGCCATAATAAGATGGGTAAATTGTGGTCATAAAGGGATGTCTGTGGTTAGCAACAATACTCAGAAATGCTGTGGTATTCAAAAGATGCTCAGTTGGTATTAAGGGGTCCAATATGCATGAAGAAACCATTCAACATACCATTACATCATCACCACCAGCCTTAACTGTTGAAGCAATGCAGGTTGGGTCCATGGATTCATGCAGTTGATGCCAGATTCTGACCCATCTGCATGTCACAGCAAAAAATAAAGTTTAGGCGGCCTTTTTTTAAATGTAAAACTATCCAATTTTGGTGAATCTTTGCCCACTGTAGCCTGAGATTCCTGTTTTTGGCTGATTCCTGTTTCCATCTGCCTCAAGGTTTGACATCTTGTGTGTTCTGAGATGCTTTTCTGCTCCACATGGTTGTAAAGAATGGTTATTAAAGTTACTGTAGCCTTCCTGTCTGTATAGTTACTATGGCCAAACCAGTCTGGCTATTCTCCTCTGACCTCTTTCATCAACAAAACATCTACACCCAGAGAAGTGCCAGTCACTGGATGGTTTTTTTCCCTGGCACCATTCAGTGTAAACTCTAGAGACTGTTGTGCATGAAAATCCCAGGAAATCAACAGTTTCTGAAATATTCAAACCAGCCTGTCTGGGTCCAACAACCATGCCATAGCCAAAATCCCTGAGATCACATTTGTCCCAATTCTGATGTTGGATATGAGCACTAACTGAAGCTCTTACCCTGTATCGGCATGATTTTATGCATTGCACTGCTGCTGCCACATGTCCGGTTGACTGGATAATTGCATGAATGAGCAATTCCTAATAAAGTGGGTGTTGAGTAGATATCCTTTTTATAATCCACATATTGCTTTGCACATTGTTTTTTTTTAATTTGTCTAGTTTATATTATCTACAGTCTACATGTCTATTATTTTATTCTGTCTCGTACACTTGAATGTGTGTCTATAGCAGTTATAAGCCATACTTCTAAATTAAATTGGATACAATTAGGAGGCACATGACTAATACAGCACACTGAAGCAGGCAGTGGAATTTTGTTATACAATTATATGTCAAGATATTTTGTGGGTGTCCTCAGTTCAGTGACCAAGGAGGCCTGATCAAGATTTCCAGTGGGTTGGCTTGTCCGGCAAAACTTGCACTTGCAAAAAATCCATACTTCCAACTCTTCTGACGGTAAAAGGTTAGACTGATGTGATTAGTAAATAATGCAGTAAATAATTAATTCTAGACAGACCACAGATGGAGGCTGCCAACGGGAGTTCCACTTTGAGCAGCTGAATCCATTGCAGCCTAAAAGCAACATGCCTGAATTTATTTTTTTTTTAATAATTTAAGTACTTATACATTTAAAAAAGGTATTAAACTATTTAATCTCCTTTCTTATACCTAAAGCTCATGCTTCTGTTAACGGTTTATAGAATTAAAGTATTTGCAATACAATCTGTCCTTTTAGGTAGAAACTCCCCAAATTGCATATTTATTAAGGCAAACATGCAAAAATTGACATTTTATTTGAATTATTACCCCCCATAAAGATGCAATCCTGCATAGACCCTGTTAATAAATCAATTTGCATGACTATTTTGGGTGTTATCAAATGCATCATATGAACAGGTTTATACACAAAAACACCTTTAGTAAAGTGTTTTTTTTTTCAGGGTTTCAGCCATTAATAATGAGAAACAAAAGCTGCTAGTAGAAATAATTAACATCTCTATTCAGGTAAACACCTCATTAATATGATCTGTGAAAGGAAAGAGTGAATATGATAAATAAACAGGCTATAGGCTAAACAACTTGGAAAAATAACAACTTTATCTGCCAATTAATTTGCCTGGATGTAGTGTTTAATTATCTTCTGCAAAATGTAATTTTCCTTACTGTGACTTCAAACAGCTGCACAAATGGATTGGAATTTTTGGTTATAAATAAAGGCTACATTAAATGCAAGTCTATATATATATATATATATATATATATATATATATATATATATATATATATATATATATATAAAATATACACACACACACACACACTATATATCCAAAAGTTTTGGGACGTCTCACAATAGACGCACAG
>CM075029.1:11551697-11573451 GCA_037576675.1 Pangasius sanitwongsei | reverse complement strand
GGATTTATGCTGATATTGCCCAAAAACCCTATTTTGTTCAGGCGTTTCCAAACTTTTGGAGGGCAGTGTATCTATCTCTCTCTCTCTCTCTCTCTCTCTCTCTCTCTATGACTGATGCCTGAAGAAACACAACACATGGTGCCTGGGTTGCAATGTTAATTGATACTCCAACATCAACAAAAAATATGACATTAACAAAGAATATGACAAAGAATAACTGCAAAAATGTCAAGGGCTTGAAAACATCAGGGGTTTAAGCCCTCCAAGCCAACACATATTGCTCATAAAACTGCAGCAAAAGCAGAGAGGTGGGTGTCATATTGTTTATTACTTTCGTGTTGTTTATTACGTTCGTGTTCCTGACATGATTTGGCTTTTTGGCCAACACTAATACATACCCTACAATGGCTAGATTCAGTTAATTACTGCAGATGTGTACTTACTGCACATGCAGTAAGGATTGCACAAGATAGCTAGATATTCATTAAATATTCGCTAGATAGTAATCACTAGCCCTGCATCATTTAGTCTCAGCATCCTCCTGCCTGTTGCTTTTAGCCTCTCAGCTATTGAAGTTGAGTGGCCCAAAGAAATAGCTTCATATTAGCCACGTGAAACCGACATTTTCATTGAACCACTTAAATGAAGCTCCAAACGCACACTGAATTGCCTCCATTTATCGAGAAGCTTAGTCCTCTAAAGAATACCGAGATGTAGAGGAAAACACTTTTAACTAAAGTGGAACTTTAAAAATATGTCTTTACAAGTGAGCAATACCATTTATTTACCTCTGTAATGAAACTGAGCAAAACAAACTGGCTTGACATTTACGTGCAATAAGGGTCACAATGGCAGGAATGTAATGTAACAAGCAATTTGGCATAGGCTGGTATAAATTTGATGTGACAACCTTTACTCTATTTATTTGAACACCCTGAAAATCTTAAATTTGTACAAAAATGTACTCTAACGTGCTACAAAACATATGCTATAAAACATTATTTATTGTCATTTACTCTTTACTCTTTATTTACTTTTTATTATGTTTATTGCTCTTATTATTGATGATATATTTTTAAGGATGCTGGTGGGAGGAAAAATCTTTTCACCGGAATATCAACATGCTTTTTTCTTGGACAGCTGTATGGGGAAATGGCAATGCTGTTGAATGCAATGCGATATTTTGTGTCACTTCTCATACCGCATCCTCTGTACATCGCCATGCCAGCTATATATATATATATATATATATATATATATATATATATATATATATATATATATATACACACCACCTGAAGAGGTGACTGAAAGTATAGGGTCAATTGTGCTTCCCTTATTTTTAAAAAACAGCAGTCGCCAGTGTTGTGTTGCAAGCGGTTCAACTTCTTCTCTTTTGTAGGTGTTCCATGCTAGCAGTGAAAACATCCTCAGTTTGCACACCCACTAGTACTGACACCTGCTTTTGCTATATGGCTGACAGGTACTGAGAATTCAGCAAACAAATCAATTTTATTTTTTTTTAAAATACTATCACAGTGAATAATCTCATAATTATAACTGCGCAGTTATAGTCCGCATTTGATCCTCCAATTTTTTTGGGCTTAAAGGCAAGTGTTTGTGTTGAAAAGGGGTCGTCTGCACATTATTGAAAATACTCTTCTCTGACACCTCTACCAAATAAAAATCTAGCAGTCTCATGGCTGTGAACTATATGCAGGTAACTTTAATCATTCGAATGAGCTGCCCAGCAAAAAATAAATAAATAAATAAAAAAAAAAAAAAAAAAAAATTAAAGTACTTCTATAAGCTGACTCTGAATATGAGTAACAGTTCCAGTTTAAATTGTGGTTGCTGACTTAAGGAAAAAACTTGAATATGGCCCCTAGTGTGCTACTGCACTACATTGCTATGTCTCCTATTGCTTAGAATGTTGCCTGTAATATTTCTGTATTCATTGCACCTGCAGTTATCGGCATTATCTTATTAAGGACCAGGAGCAGTTGTGCTCTGGGATACAGTTAGGGATATTGTCTACACTGTATGGTCAAATGTATGTGGACACCTGGCCATCACACCCAAATGTGATTTCTCAAACACAACTGTCTAAACAATTGTCTGGAAAGCTGTAACTTTAAGATTTCCCTTCACTGGAACTAAGGGGCCTAGCCCAATCCTGTTCCAGCATGACAACGCCCCTGTTCACAAAGTGACGTCTATAAAGATATGGTTTGCCAAGGTTGATATGGAAGAACTCGAGTTTACAGAACCCTGCGCTCGCCTTTGGATGAACTGGAATGCTGATTGTGTGCCAAGCCTTCTCACCTGACATCAGTACCTGACCTCACTAATGCTCTTGTGGCCGAATGAGCTGAAATTCCCATGGTCATGTTCCAAAATCGAGTGGAAAACTTTCCCAGAAGAGTGGAGGCTGTTATAGAAGCAAAGTGGGGACCAACTTTGGAATGGGATGTTCATCAAGCACTTATGGATGTGATGGCCAGGTGTCCATATACTTTTGGCCATATAGTGTACACATACACTTGTTGAACTATGCTTACATATTTGACTGCATGCTGCATGGATTACACACAGAGTTTCATCAGTTTAGTGAGGTTATCAGCCTTGTAGGGCCATTAGTGCCCCTTTCAACCTAAATGCTTTTGCATCTGTCATTGCTGCCAGTATGTGTGCCCTTTATTAACTTCTTTAATGAAATTGATACAATGAGGGATAGCCCAGTGGATGAAATGGGTTAGGTATTCGATCAGCTGTGTCAAGTGGAAGATTTCACCAAGGCTGCTGCCCTTTTGCTGAGCTACAGTCCTGCATTATGTTCTGATCATCAGAATGTAATGATGGTCAGCTGTCAGCATTCTCTCCACCACAGTGGGCTCATTATTCAAGTTTAGAGATTAAGAAGCCACCACTGAAGGTGTATCAGGGTCTGTCTCTGTATGCAAACACAACACAGAGAAGAAGCTCACCTTTTTTCTCTAGGAGGCTCTGCAGCCATGTCTACTGTTTATAACCGCACAGCATCAGAGGGAAGATAATGAAAAGTCAGCTCTTTTTTTTTTTTTTTTTTTTTTTACATAGCTTCATTCATCAATATTGCCATTATGTTGAAATTAGGGCAAGGATCTGCAAGTGCTTGTCAAAGATGGTCCAGTCCAAAACTCCACTGGCCCTGGCAGAACTAACAGGTTGTCATCCTGCCATGATCTACAAGAGTTTTGGAAAGTCCAACAATTTACAAAAAGCTGTGAATTTTGAAATTGTACATCCACAGCACCCATGCTGCTACACAGTAGGTCATGTACTGTATCTGTTCTAAGGATATAGTCAACTGTGGCAAGAATAATAAATCAAGCATGACCATTCCAATATCCATTAGAATACCAATTATCATTACATTGGAATAACATTCGAACTACCATCACCCAACACAATCATTTGATGGTGCAGATAACAAAAGATTAAAGTGCTGTACTTAGCATGATGAATCCTCCTCTTCAACTCCTCAGCAAGACAAAAATAGGAAAGAGGATGACATGGAGGATGACATAGCATAGAGGCTACCTACAGTATGTGCAGTGGCATCCATGAGGTACTTGCCAAGGAAACAGAATGCTCCACTAGGGCCAAGAGTCTCATAAGAAAAATGTTTTCATTGCAATAAAAGGAGAAACTCATAAATTAAGTACAATTTCTCCTGTTGTTGTCACATCCAAGAAAATATTAATGGATTTTGCTAAAAGGAAATAGAGTTTTAAGTTATGATTGCTTTGCAACAGCCCTGTCACTTTATGATGAATTGCACTGATTGGGTCTGCTACATAAAATCTGCTAAAGAGCGCATGGGATTAGAAGAATACTGCCATTCTTCTAAACAGTAACATGCTGTAACATAGATAACAAGTTCCCATAACGAAGGACTTGAAGCTACTCTCTGAAGGTGATTGATAAGTGTATTTGAATGGTCCCATGTTGTGCACTTCATCACTGTTGTTTTGATATGCCCTCTGTATAATTATATTATGAGTTATTGCTGGTAAGGGACAAAGAATTTTATGGTTTGCTTTGTTGACTCGAGCAGCCACTGGCATGGTATGAAAGAAGTGGGAAATTTGTATGGTTACACATAGTTTAAATGGCATTGGAAACATGAGCAATTGGACAGTACAAGAGGCAGAGAAATTCATGTTTATGCAACTGTGTAAAAGTAGTAATGGAACTGAGCTATAGGACATATTTGGGATGGATGATCCCAAATATCACACCTACACACTTTACTGGAAGGTGGGAGAAAACCAGATAACCCAGAGGAAACACATGCGGACTATGGGAGAGCATATGAAACTTTTAATTTATTAAATTTTTGATTAAATCAATAAGCCTGGTGCTGTGAAGTAGCCAGGCTACCCCCTGTGGCACTGTACTGCCTTTGATATGTTTCTTTTTGATAAGTATTTTTGGCTCATATTCTGGTTGTACATTCTATTTTTATGTCCTTTTAAAGAAAAAAATAAAGTTGAAACTTTGAAGAATGAAGAAATGCAGGGGCTTGAAGCCTCCCAATTATTATTGGGGTTCATACAAGGTCACCATCAATAACAAATAGCCACTGCCCCTCATGTCCAGTTCCTTTTTTTCCTCAGCTATGCCAATATTTTCACTTAGTTTGACTTGTGGAACACATACCACTTGGTGTGCATTTAGCACCCTTGTAAGTATTTGGTTATGCCATTTGGCTTGTTAAATAGCCCTGCAGTTTTTCTGACTCTGGTAAAGGATGTTTTGAGGTGAATGTTTTTGTATATCATGATGACATCCTGGTTTTTATGTTTTACTAAGTGTTTTCAGGAGCGCATCTTACAGGTCCACCACATTATCTGCCACCAGCTAGAGAACTAATGTCATTCCCGGGGATTTGGATCTCTTCAGAAGGGTGGTTGATAGACGTAGAGAAAGTTTGAGCTGTGGCCGCCTGGCCAGTTCCCATCAGAATGAAGCAAGAGTGCAGGTGTGTGGTTTTGATATGTTACATAGATGTTTCATGAGTAATTTTAGTTCTATGGCAGACTCCTTCACTGCCCTGAGCAAGGGAGGGAAGCTCCACATCCAGTGGATGCCTGAAGCTCAGAAGGCATTTGAAACCGTAAAGAATTGATTGGCTTTGATAATTCCTAATCCATACCTGCTTCAGCCCTTCTTTGTGAAGGTGCATATCTCTGACACCAGTGTCATAGAAATACCTTCCCAGAAGATGCCAGCTGTTAACAAGACTCACCCCTTTGACTTTTTTTTTTATCTCATAAACTCAGTCCTCCAAATAGGAATCATGATGCTAGGGACCAAAACCTTGTGGTCATCAACCTGACACTGGTTGCAGTGGGGCACCCACTCAACTGCTCACTAACCATAAGAAGCGCCTGTCAAACATTGTCTTCTTTGTGGAAATTTATGGACATTGTATTTGAGATGTATATGAGATGTGTAGGGAAAATGGTTCTGTTTATACAGGAAGCTAGGAAGTTAATTAATCAGGCTCATAAAATGATCAGTCTCATTTATTAATCAGTCTCAGAGAATACCCACCTTTTATGTTTTTGTGTTTAAAGTTTTATTAGAAATTAAAATTACCAAACTTTAAAAAAATTAAAATTATTAAAATCTCAACCTTTCAGTTGAGAACAATAATAATCATTGACTTGGTTTCTGAAGGCTTAGTTCTGAATAGTTTGGCTTCTTGCAATATCAAAGTAATAACCAGAACAAGGCAATAAGGCGTTCAATAATATAGCGTTTATTGAAATAGAATAGAACAAACACCAATTAACTATTAATTATGAACCTAATTCTAAATAGGGACAGGTGGTGTGAGAGAGTCTGCGAGAGCATGTCCGTGTGTGTGTGTGTGTGTATGTGTGTGTGTGCGCGGAAGGGAAAGAGAGAGAAAGCATGTCTGTGGGTGTGGATGCATGCTCTGCTCTAGAGCAGGCTTGTCCATGTGCATGTGTGCGTTTCACATGAATTTAATGGGAATAACACTATGGAGTTTGGATCTTATTTTTTCCATGACATAAACAGAGATCACTAACGTAGTGTGTCACTCAGAGATGTCCGGGAGGTGCCTGCTGCAGAGGTCCAGGTGGGAAACCGCACAGATGCGTGGCCTCTGCTTATTGGACGCATTCCTGAACTGTCCACTAATATCATGTCTGTGTATCACCAAGCAACAAGAACAGGAGGTGATGGCCTGAAGCTTTGTTGGGGCTAGATCACACAAGTGTAAAATATGCCCCCTTCATATTTCCTGATCAAGAATGGGCTCCTATATTATGACACTGAGTGACACAGACAGGTGTGTGACCTGCTGGTGGTACCCAGGTCAAAGATCAACCTATTGATGCATGTGGCCCACTCTCACCTGCTAGGAGGCCACTGGGGGCCCAAGAATACCCTGGAGAAGGTCTGTGATTGTTTGCACTGGCCTGGCATCTACGCAGAGGTTCGGAACGTCCCCCAAATTGCCTGGAGTGGCACCCCTTATTCCTCTACCCATCATCAGAATCCCCTTTGAAAGAGTGGGGATAAATCTTGTGGGGACACTGCTGAAATCCGCCCTGGGTCATGAATAAATTTTAGTCACCATCGACTATGTCACCTGATACCCTGAGACACTTCCTGCTGCATCACTTTAGAACCGTGCGGGCATCCCAAAGGTCCTCCTAGCTAAACAAGGTACACTTTTTTTTTTTGATCTCTGTCAATTGTTACAGGTGAGGTAAATGCAGACATCTGTCTACCAGGCACAAACAGATCGGCTCATGGAATGGTTTAACCAGATGCTCAAGGGAATTTTGTGGTGGGTGGTAGATGAGGAAGGAAGGAACTCAGACCTCCTCCTCCCCAATATCCTATTTGCAGTATGAGAGATACCACAAACATCTACTGGGTTCACTCCTTTCAAACTGTTGTTCAGCCTGAGACTTTGAGGGCTACTGGATGTTGCGAAGAAAGCCTGGGAAGAGAAACCCTTGCCCTTCCTCTCCATCATAAAATACATCCAGCAGATGCAGGAGCATATCAACCGTGTTTGCCCTTTTGTTAAGCAGCATATGGAAGAGGCACAGGCAGAACATGCAGAGGGTGTATAATCGACCAGCCCAGCCTTGAGAGTCCCCGAAGCCTACTGCTACGCTATTGAGGAGGAAGTAGCCAAAATGCTGTGGGAGGGCATCACTGAAAAATCCACCAGCCCCCGATCCAGCCCCACTGTTGTGGTTCCAAAGCATTTGTAATGACTTCCAAAGGCTGAACCAAGTGTCTGGATTCAACAGCTACCCCCTCCCTTGGGTGAAACACCTGGGGAGAGCCTGCTCCATCTTTACCCTCAAACTGACAAAGGGCTATTAGCAGGTGGCCCCGAGGCAAAACCCAAGACAGGTTTTAGTACCTCCAGCGGCCACTGCCAATACTGGGTTCTCCCCTTCAGACTCCATGGAGCACCTGCAATGTTACAGAGGCTTATGGTCATTGCCCTTTGACCCCACTGCCAGGTCACAGCCACTTACCTAGACAATGTCATCCATCAGTTCCACCTGAGGGTAATCCTATCAGAACTCAGGAAAGCCAGACTCACTGCTAACCCTAGAAAATGCCATCTGGGGCTGACCAAGGCACAGTACCTGGGGTCCCATATTGGGCAAGTCTTGTTAATGCCACAGGCAAAGAATATTGAGGCAGTTAAAGGGCACTCAGTGCCCATCACAAAGCATTTGGTATATGCCTTTTTAGGGTTGGTGGGTTACTACAGGAGGTTCGTGCCTAATTTCTTTTCTTTAGCTTCCCCCCTCTCAGATCTCACAAAAAAAGGCACAGCCGGGCCAGATGTGGGGAACTGAGGAAGAAGAACATGCCTTACAAGTGCAAACAAAAGCATTCACCAGTTCTCCAATTTTGAGGAGCCCCGACTTCGAGAGCTGTACTCTCATGGACATTTGACAGAAAAGAGCACCCGGTCCTGTACATGAGTAAAAAACTGACCCCCACCAAACAATACTTCGTTGCTGTGGAGTGAGAAGCTCTAGCCATACAGTGGGTGATTGAATAACTAAAGTATTATCTGTCTGGCAGACATGTCACCAATCAGGAGCACGCTGAGAAAGCACAGCTGGAGGCAGATAATCACCACAGCTGCCCCATCTCTCCACTTAAATCAATGAGTATAAAAATTTATGTATGTATATATATGTATAGATATACTGTACATATATAAGGAAGTTAAAAGAAAAAGGAAAAAACAGTGGCTCTGTTATGTTGGGGGGTGGAGGGGAAATTTTAACTACTGTTCGTTCATTCGTTTTCAGAACTGATATGGATTGTGTAGGTGTGAAGAGGAGGCAAATCATCCCTTTGAACATGGGGAGGGTATTGCACATACTCTTATTTCTTATGTTAGTAAAGTCAGGTTGCACAGTATTTCTCTTCATTCTCTGATCCTCTCTTTCTAATAGTTAGCTTCCCGCCAAGGGACTTAATATTGCAGAGAGCACTTCGGAAGTCAACTGGATTTTTTTTTTTCCAGAAAAATTTGATAAATTAGAATTATTTACAGACGCTAGTTTTTGTGGCAGAAAAAAGCAGACCTTACATTACCTTTACATAGACCACAAAATATAGATACATTCACTTATTCAACAAAATATAGAGGACAACAAAATGAGAAAAAAAGAGAAATGAAATTAAGGAAAATGAGGTTTAAAAAGCAGAGCTATCATGCATGCATTAGCATTCAGCTTGCAGTGCAATCTATGCAAATTAGGTATGTGAAAGCTTTCTTATCAGAGAAGTTCTTTTTACTATGCAACACTGCAAAAGCCAGTGATTGGGACCAGATTTGCAGCATTTCAAGTGTAAGGTAATAATCATTTGATGGCCCTAATTGCATAGATATTATGTTCAAAAAGGTCAAATGAGCTTTTTCGTCTGAGAACCATCTGTCCAATGATCTCTGTGTAATGCGTTCATAATTCTGTGGATCCAAAGTAAAAGTCAGTGAAATGAATCATTGAGTGTAAAAAAGCTCTAATCACTCTACTTTGCACAGACCAACGAAGGAAAAGAATAGAGGCAGATAGAAAGGGATTAGGCATTCCATTAAGAGTGATAGAGCAGAAGAATGGATGAATGTGCCATTATCCTCTGTTTAGCCACACACCGTGGAGGAGAGAAAGGGAACAGTTTGACTCGGCTGTCCTGTTGCATGCTTGAAGAAGACCATATGTCTATTGCTTTTGTATACTACTACAGATGATCTAAAACCTGACAATATGAGAGATGAAGCATAATAGATGAACAATTATAATCCCATCAGCTCCACAGTTATAAGATCAGTCAGTCTCTTATTCTAGCCATCGGATGTCAAGCCACGTGTGTCAATTTTCTTAAAAACAAAAGCATTAAATGTGGCAAATGTCTCAATGCCACTGTGTTGACTTTCATTTCGTGACAGAACAAACAGTAAAGGCATCAAAAGACTCAATATTAACATCTGAAATTCCATGAAAGCCATTATTGCTAGTTCCGTCAGCTCTGCGCTGTGATGGACATGATTAATATAGACTGGTTAAAAAGATGTTTTTTAAAAGACATTTCATAAAAGCTTTTAATGCGAATTATCATTTAGTAGTGGTAGTTGTTTGTTGTTATTTGTTCTGGATAAATCTGCTTTATAGGTTTTTTTTTTTTGGTGAACTAGCCGATTTAAATTGGCTACATAACTAGCAAACAAACAAACCTAGACTGTTTCTTGAGACGATTTCTCATCAAAAAGCCAAGAGACACACAGTTGCAAATTTATAAAACTATACCCATGATTGCAGTTGTATCAAACATTAGATTAGAGACAGGGTTAGCAACTTTATTTGGATGAAATAGAAAAAAAATCTAACCATACATCCCTCATGATATCATCCAAATTAGTATGCTTTTTAATATCTAAAAAGTAAAAGATATCGTTTCAAAATATATCTGTATGAATATTGTAATTTAATTCCTAGAAACCACAGAATGGATAGGTGGAGTCATTTTTAAGAAATTTATTATTTAACAATTTATTATGGGATCATTTTTAAGAAATTACTTTTAATAAGTGAAGCCATATCTGCTGTGAAGGGTATGAATTCATGTCTAAGGGTTTAGATTGGTGATGAAGGGTATTGCAGGACATACAGTTTTCTTTGTGAAAGCTGTCTTTGTTTGAATCATTATGATTATGGAATCTTCCTTTGTTTTCAACCATACAGCAGAGGTTTTCCCTTTTCCAAAAATGTTCCAAGTAGAACCCCTTTAAATAGCCAAAATTATCTAATCAGCCAATCGTGTGGCAGCAGTGCAATGCATAAAATCATGCAGATAGGGGCCAGCAGCTCTGGGTAATGTTCATTTCAAGTCAAGTCACGTCAAGTGGCTTTTATTGTCATTTCAACCATATACAGTGAAATGAAAAAAACGTTCCTCCAGGACCATGGTGCTACATAAAACACAAAACTACATGAGACAACACCAAACTAACTAAAGACTACACAAATCTACACAGGACTACATAAAGTGTACATGTGCAAACAGTGCAAGTCGAGTACGAATTTCCTAAAACAGGACAATAGGCACAGTAAAAGACAGTGCAGCTCTGACTAGTGCACAGTTCTAGCATGGATAAAGTGGACAGAGTGCCATATGTAACAGGTTGTGCAAAAGGATATAACAATATAATACTAAAATACTGTAAATGTAAACATAACATACTATGATACTGTATTTACTATGATAAATACAGTGTTAGCAGCAAGAGTCCAGCCATTCAATCATCAGAATGGGGAAAAATGTGTTCTCAGTGATTTTGACCATGGTATGATTGTTGGTGCCAAAACGACTGGTGTAAGTATTTCAATAACTGCTGATCTCCTGGGATTTTCATGCACAACAGTCTCTATGCTTTACTCAGAATGTTGCAATAAAAAAAAACATCCAGTGAGTGGCAGTTCTGCAGATGGAAACACCTTGTTGATTAGAAAGGTCAACAGACAATGGCCAGACTGGTACGAGCTGACAGAAAGGACACAGTAACTCAGATAACCACTCTACAATTGTGGTGAGCAGAAAAGCTTCTCAGAATGCATAACACTTTTTTATGCACCAAAATTGGATTTTGAAGGACTTCACAGGAGACATGTATTTCACATTACATTTTTATATGACATACACTCACCATCCACTTTAATAGGAACACCTACACCCGCTGATTTATGCAGTTATCCAATCATTCAACCATGTGGCAGCAGCACAATGCATAAAGCCATGCAGATACAGGTCAAGAGCTTCAGTTAATGTTCACATCAAACATCAGAATGGGGAAGAAGTGTGTGAAATCTCTGTGAAATCTCTGTGAACCGTGGCATGGTTGTTGGTGCCAGATGGGCTGGTTTGAGTATTTCAGATACTGCTGATCTCCTGGGATTTTCACACACACACACACAACAGTCTCTAGAGTTTACACAGAATTGTGCGAAAAACAAAAAACATCGATTGAGCAACAGTTCTGTGGGTTGAAATGCTATGTTGATAAGAGAGGTTAGAGGAAAATGGCCAGAATGGTTCGTGCTGCCAGGAAGGATATAGTAACTCGTATAATCACTCTTTACAACCGTGGTGAGCAGAAAAGCATCTCAGCAAGCACAAAACTTTGAACCTTGAGGTGGAGGGGCTTCAACAGCAGAAGACCACATCAAGTTCCACTCCTGTCAGCCAAGAACAGGAATCTGAGGCTATCATGAAATGGACAGTTGAGGCTTATAAAAGAAATCACCTGGTCTTTTTCCAGTCTTGTCCATGATGGATGGGATAATTCCCTTTTGAACAAATAGACAGGCCAAAACAGGAAACACTCGAAACATGTTGATTGTGACCTAGGGGAAAAGAGGAACTGTAGAAACTAGTAATACAAGGAACTAGGCGATTCAAAACATGAAATATACTGTAAAAGCAATTTGTATACATGCACAACTCTGTGAGAAATAGTCAAATATTTACAGTTTAGTAAATGATGGTAAACAGTTGCTGACACTGCTCAGGAGCATGGACAAAGCAGAGATGGAGCAGGATCTGACATGTGGAGGCTGTGTCAGACTGCCAGTGTTTCAAACCTGTCTGCCTGTGATGGCTACATCTCATGTGTAGGCTCCAATAAAGCCCTAAGAACATCATTTAACTGATGTAGTTTAGCAAACTGTTTTGAAAAATATTTGTCACACATAAAACTGCCCCACCTTTACCATCATGCACCATTACATAACAACATAACAGCAAGCTAGGCACACTAAACAGTGTATCTAGGACACTTGCTTGTTATCTGTAATATATTATTCACTCATATAGATTAGTCATAAACATACATTGCAGTGCTGTTACTCTGGTGCCGTGCTTTGAAATTGCTGTATGGGTTTATATATTTATTTATACGATTTAAATCAGCACAGATCTGCATGCCAAAGTGTTTCACAAGATGTACATGTAACAATTAAAAAGGTGAAGGAATTATCAGTAATTGAGCATGCTGATTTTGTTTAATTATTAACCAAGCTGTGTTTTTCAATTTTCAAATAATAAGAGCTCATTTTTAATCCGTGCTTGTTTGGGAATTGATACAATTGGCAAATTCACATTAACACACAACAAAGGATTTCCCCAATGCATGAAGAGTCTCTGAAATGTCATATGTGGTAGTAATCTCTGTGAGAAATAAAGATATTCGCATTAATCATCTTCTGTATTTATGGTGTTATTTCTCACTTATCAGAGACAGGATGATAAGTTCTGCTAGGTTCATGCCTCAACCCACTCATCCAAATACAGATGACACATAAATACAGGCAGGCAGGCAGCTGAGGAGGTAAGAGATATGAAATTAAAGGAAAATCCAACATAAAGTATCTTAAGTTGTTGTGCCACCATAAGCCACCAGAAATGCTTAACTGCACCGGAGGTATGGAAGACCATTCTTCCAAAAGTCATTCCCTCAGCTGGTGTTTGATGATAGTGATGGAGAGCATTGTTTAACACATCAGTAAAAATCTCCCATAGGTGTTCAACTAGGTTGCAATCTGATGACTACAATGTCCATAGCACATTTGCATCAGGGATTACATCATTTTTATATTCATTAACTTCAGTCCTGGTCCTGGAATACCACAGTTGATACTGTTGGTACTCCAGGACCAGGACTCAGAAACACTGAATAAAACCATTCAGTAAGCCCATGTATCCTGTTCAAGAAACCACTCCCATCAGGATAGAAATGGTTTATCATAGGATAAAGATGAGTAATCAGAATAACATTTCATTTATTTTGCAGTGGACCCAAACAATGACAGCAACCAAACTGTATATATTCATTTACTCCATTACATCTGTGACCATATAGCTTTCCCTGTTTTTTTAAACTAATGATATGCCCTCAATTTCTCATATTCTTTTTCTCTATCTCCCACTCCATCACTTTTCCTATGTGACATGTGATTAATTAGTTAAGGTCTCAGAAATTATTGATTCTCTTGGGTTACATTTATCAAATCAGTGATTAAAACGTGATTAAAACATGCTGAATTATATTTGTTTGTATCTGATTCTCTGGGGCCTGTTTTTTGGCAGAAAGTTGCATTGTCTCAGAAGAAGAAAATGCAAATTGATAAGAATTTCAATTTCTCAATTTTTTAATGTTTTAATGTTGTGTTTCCATCTGTCCGTCTGTCCATCTGTCAGTCTTTAGTAACTGCTTTTTCCTGGTCAGGGTCATGGTGGATCCACAGCCTATCCCAGGAACCAGGTGATGTGGCATATCTGGCATTTCCTGTTTCCAAGATCTATACTGAAACACACACACACACAAAAAAAAAAAAAAAAATCAACAAACAACTCAAATGAACAACTTTGGCGCCAACTCAGTACTTAGTACTCCAAGTACTTTCGCTTAAGTTGCCAACTCTAATTACAACCCAGTATGTTAAAAAAAAAAAAAAAAGAAAAAAAAAAAAGAGAGTAAAGCATTTATCCATTTATTGATTTGACATATTTAAATAGTGATTACCACCAATTGTTTTTGGGTGTAAAGACAACTGCTTGTCTTTAAAGGCATTGTTTTAGATGCTTTTGAAATATCCAGACACTTGTCCTCAAGAAAAATCTCTGAGGCAACCTCTGAGGCAGAATTGCTTGTTTATAATTTTAATGGGCCGTCCAGAAATTCAAGTTAAGCCTTAAGAACTTTGGCTGTGTAGGTACTGACATAACTTTTGAACTCAAGTTTCTGACTTAATTCATCAGCTCTGAATACGGTGCAAAATGAATCACCATGCCCATATTATTCATTCATCTTCAGTAACCACTTTGACCTGGCCAGGGTTGTGGTGAAATCTTCTGATTTTTACCAACAATCCTCTATGTTTTTCTATGGACAAAAGTCTATATTGAGTCATTGCTAATGAAAATGTTTTGAGAGCTCTAAAACATTTTCTGAAGATGTGCCAAAAAAACTACCCAGCTACAGACATTAACTTTATTAACTGCTGTAGCTTTATCTCTAACTCTCAGATTAGGGGCAAAAAGTCTTCCAATAGTTCACTGAATATACAGTATATCGGTACTGTTCCTTAGGTACAGTGATGACATTTTTACTTGTACATTTTTAGATGTACATTTCTTCCTTCTCCACATGCAGTGAAGTGCATAGGGAAAACATAGGGAGAAAGTGCTCATCTACTCCCTCTGTTCACCTTGCTTGTAAAACTCATGAAAAAGATTTGTCTATAACATCCGGTTTCTCTGGAAACTATACATTCGTTGGTTACTTTAATAGGAACACCTGTACACTTGCCAATTTACACAAGTATTTCAATCAGTTTGTTGCGGTAGCACAATGCATAAAATCATGCAGGTGAAAAGCTTCAGTTAATATTCATATCAACATCAGAATGGTTAACAATGTGATCTTTTACCGTGGCATGTTTGTTGGTGCTAGATGAGTGTTTCTGCTGATCTCCTGGGATGTTCATGCGCAACAGTCTCTAGAGTTTACACAAAATGGCTAAAAAAAAACAACAACAAAAAAGGTTGTAACAAATTCCAGAAGTATTAATAAAGTGGAGGAGATTTCAACTATTTAATTCACATTCAGTTTACTCATTCATGTTGAAAGCTTTATTAAGACTAGAAAGCTCACAACTAATGTAAAAAAAATGTAAGTTTGATAATATATAGAGATATTTTTTTTCTTCTGGTGGGGAGGATACCCTTATTGCAGTTATGCCATTAGGTTCCCAGTTGGCTTTGCAATAATGAATAGATAATGTATAAAAAGCGTGTCACACCACTGCCAGTCTCACTCAAGTACACAACCTCTGTTTCCCAGGATCCTCAGCGAAGTACAAGACCCGCATTAGTCAGTATCACAAACTCCATTCCCTAAGATCCTGAGCCATCAAACAAACTACAGACTGTGCCATCTGTCACATGACCAATGTGATTTGTCACATGAAAATATCCCCATTCACAAAGTAATCCCCTGATTACTAATCGTGCACACATGTTCCTTATCACACTAGTCCCAAAAAAAAAAAAAAAAAAAACTCTCCTGTTCAGTTTTGCACCTGCATTTTCCCAGTGACGATTCCAAACATTTTCACTCTTTAGATTGTCTACTTTGATTATTTTTTTTTTTTTAAATAAACCTGCCATTGTACCCAAACCCTGTGCAATCTGATCGTGACTAATTGAATTGTATTCATCATTGATCGAAATGAGTTTTTTCTCATGGTTGATAGCAGCTCCTATAACAAAGAAAACTGAAAAATATATATTTTTTAAAAATGCTGAATTTATTTGACAAATGTGATGTGTATGTATATGATGTACAGTACATGTTATGATCAGGGTATGTATGATAGAAGCAACCTAGTGGAAGAGCACTATTAAAACAAACAAACCATAATCCATGGATAAGAAACATGTACCCACCACTGTAGTTTGGTGCAGTTCACTACTTCTCTACTATTCTTTCCTCTTTTGCACATCTTTTTTGCACATCCACTAGACCGTTCAACTAGTTTTGTATGTTGGTTTTACATGACACAGGGTTTACTGGGGAGAATGAAGATGAAAGATGAAAACATACATCTGGACCAAGAAGGGGCTACAAGCCATGGGGTGGTTTACAAAACTAACATTTAAATGATTTTGCAATAAAATAAAGTATATATGTTATTTACATTCTCTGCAACATATAGCTTGAGGTCATTTTTATTGAGTGTGCTCAGACTGGTCTCCAAATCCCTAAATCCCTCACATTTACAGAGCGTTAGTTGAAATGGCAGTACTTGAATCTATAAATCCATCGTTACTGATCTACATCTCTGAATCTCTGTGCTACAATCAAGTTCTTCACTGAAATATGGATTCCTCCTTTATTTCTTACACCCATATTTGACCTTTATGTTTTCCTCTTTCTTTCCTCCCTGAACCAAGGATATATTAATTCCATCTTCAAACAGAAGTGCTGATTGATTAGGGCACTAGACACAATTTTGACCACATTTGTGGTGAGTGAGTATCTGGTGCACATGACAAAGTCACAGAGAATTAGTTATATATTCACTCTTTTATTCCATTACCTTTTTTCCATCTCCATTCCTCCTTCTGTCTCTGACACACACACACACAAAGTCACATGCACTTGACTCCAGGTGCACTGCAGCACAGGCCGAATGTTTCCAGAACTTTCTGAGGTTGGGCAATTTGTTGCCAGGATACATAGATTGGCCAGAGTATTTGTATTCAGAGAAGGTGCTCAATAGCTGACTCTGTGTGTGCATGTGTGTGCGTGTGTGTGTGTGTGTGTGTGAGAGAGACAGAGAGAGGTGAGTCTTGGCTACAAACACAGCTACTCCCTGGTGTTAAGACAAGAGCTCAATTAGCTTCCAAGGGCTTCACTTCCTTTTATTTACAGGCAAAATCTTAAGGTGCGTTCATATTAGAATTCATAACACTTTTGCTGTAATCCCAGCATACCCTTATGTCTCCAGATCAGTCTGAGTTTCCATTTTTCAATTCATCATATAAATCAGTGCAAACTGATCTCTCAATGAAAGGTAACAAAAGTAATTACCAGTGCACATGTTACCAGGAGTTGTTTTTTTTTTTATATATATATAGTTTGTTAAACTGCACATACATTTCACCTATACACAGACTCCATATTTAACATTCATCTACACTGTACATTATAAACTCTTATTCAACTTGTCCCTCAGAGGAACCCCAATAGATTCTATGTAAAACCGTACAACAGGATGCTTCCCTATCAGCAGAGACAGATTATGAGTCAATGGGCATGAATGCACAAAAGGCCCCTCTAGTCCTTGAAAATCCAACATTGGTAGCCATTAAAAAAGAATGCATTCATAAAAAAAATTAAAAACTTTAATCGGTATAATAACTGTTCTAAAGCATCTAATAGTGCATGTACTTAAATAGTTCCTGTTCACTCTTCTTTATCCTAGAAACATCCTATTCTATTTTCAGGGCCTAGATTATTGGTAGTAATTGATAGAATATGTTAAATAAGTTTAAAAAATAAATAGCCTTAGATTACAGACAGGGTCTTGCAAAACACTCTTGACACACTTGGCTTAGCTGTATATGGCCAACAAACAAATAAACAAATAAATATATAAAATTTACATGTAAACAGAACAGAGCTACAGGAACACTATCCCATGGTCCTTGTGGATGGCTGTGAAGAAATGAAAAGTAAAATACAAAGACAAATGTATTGCAGGGTGCCTGCAGTTCTTCATTTTGATACAAATATTATATTTCATTGGCAAGCATGCCAAATCAGCCCAATCACCCCATTCTGGCTTTGGGTTCCCTTGACTCCTTGGGTCCCCGGGCCTGTGCCTGGTACGCCTGTTCGGTAATCAGAGAGGGTAACAGGTAGAACTACTTGGGAAGATTGAAAATGTTCTCAATGATCCTAACATATCTTTATGTTTTTTATTATAGACTTGCACTGCACGACTTTTCCTTTATATTCCTGGATTCCTTGTGCACCTTAAAAAAAAAAAAAATCTTTCAAACCAGAAAAAGAAACCAAATCTTTCAGTATCTTTCTGATGACTCAATCATTGCTAATTGGTGATTTTCAAAGCTAATAATACTAAAAATAAATTTTAAGAATTGCTGACAAATGAAGGACAAACTCAAAGATCCCAGTTCCAAGAAAAAGTTCATGGCAACTCAGAAGAACTTGCAAAAGAATTTTTCCATAAGCAAATAAAAGAACTCAATTAAATCCAACTGCCTAGTAGTAACGAAATTGTCAGTGTTCCATCAAGAACCACAGATGCAGTTGACAAATAGCTGGTTATTCATGATGCTAGCAAAAGTTTGTATACCAGCAGTGGCTTTTGACCATAGATTTTGTTAGGAGGACATTAATAATATATCCTCAAACGAGGCTATCACACTTGACTTATGATATAGGCTACTATCTAGTGAATTTTTAGAGTAACCTTGCTCTAGGCAGTTGAAAAATAAACAAAGTCATCAAGCATACAGTCTAGTTTTTGATCAGGTTTAGATGTACCTTTGTTCAACTGTGTTTGAGGTAATATCATTAACCAGGTTTTACAGGATTCAACAAAATTTCAGCAAAGAAACTACATCTTAAAAACCACACAAAATGCCTTAAACTAGCCCAAAACATTGGACATTGGAAAAGGAAGACATTTTCTTCATTTTCCAAGCCTTTTCTTAGCATGTGAAATATCCCACACATTTCTAATGTACAAACTGATGTATGGATGACTGCTCCATAATCCCCCTTTCCCTGTTCCTTTCACCGCAATATATCTTCTTACAATAGAAAAGAAGATCTAATCCTGTGCATCATAAACTCACTGTCTGCACTCCACTCTGCTTATTTGGGAAAATGTATTAGATTTAATTCTAATAATTTGCTATAAAACAGCCTCAGGGTATTTTTAAACTAACCACTTCTGGCAACCCTGTCATTAACCATCCTCATCGCTGCTCCTCCTCCACTGAAAAGCGAGAGTGGAGCAGAGAGAATAGGTCGCGATCACAGTTTAGAATTTAGGGGTAAAAAAATCTGGTATGAGTTTCTCCTCTATGGCCAATCAGCTATTACTCTGCCTGACCCTTTTTGGACATTAAGCTTTGTAGCTCTGATACTGTGGAGCTTTTCCACACATTGTACTGATAGCTTAATTTCTTCCACAGCTTTTGACTCAAACCAGAAATCCTAGTATAAACAAAACAGCCAAAAATATTAAGGCAGAGGGACAAATACACATTTTGACACAATTTTATAGATAAAACATGGCATTCACATAATGTTTAAATTTACCATGTCATTTGTTTTTTTTTTTTAAACAATTCCCTACAACTACACATAGTACTTTACATACACTATATGGCCAAATGTTTTTGGAAACCTGACCATCAGTCCCATATCGGAGTCTTCTCCAAACTGTTGCCACAAAGTTGGAAGCACAAAATTACATAGAATGTCTCTGTATGCTGTAGCATTACAATTGTACTTTCACTGCATGACGATGCCCCTGTGCACAAACTGAGCTCCATGAAGACATGGTTTGCCAAAGTTGGTGTGGAGGAACTCAAGTGGCCTGCACAGAGACCTTACCTCAACCCCACTGAACACCTTTGGGATTAAATGGAGTGCTGACTGTGCCCCAGGCCTCCTCACCTGATATCAGTGCCTGACCTCACTAATGATCTTGTCACTGAATGGGCAAATCCCCACAGCCATGTTTCAAAATCTAGTGGAAAGCCTTCCTAGGTGAGTGGAGGTTATTAAAACAGCAAAGGGGGACTAAATCTGAAATGGGATGTCCAAAAAGCAAATATGAATGTGATGGTCAGGTGTCTGCAAACTTTTGGACATATAGTGTAAATCTCACACACAGATGCACACATACAGACCCAGAGGCTTGTCATTTTTATCGTGAGTGAAACAAATTATACTTCTGAGTCTGTACATGATTTGCTTATGTGTCTGCTAACAGACTTGCATGAAGCATGTGTGCACTAGGGGAATTCTCATGTACTAAACAAGAATAGACAGCAAACAAAAAAATGAGAATGTCTTCATTGCGTGTCATTTTAGTAGAGATATTCAATAAATCATCTTCATTTTGCTTTTGTGGTAGTTCTAGTTTGGGTCAAGTATTTAGAGTATAACTTCCATTCCAACCTTGGCAAACCATGTTTTCACGGGCCTCATTTTTTGCACAGGGTCAGTGTCATGCTGCATCAGGTTTGGGGTTGGCCACTTAGTTCCAGGGAAGTGAGCAGTATTGCTACAGAGACATTCTAGATATTTGTGCACTTCAAACTTTGTGGCAACAGTTTGGCAAAGGGCCACATATGGGTGTGATGGTCAGGTGTCAACACACTTTTGACTATATAATATATAGTGACGGCGGGCTGGCAGCCCGCACACAAAAGAAGCCCAGCGCACCTCACACGACTGCCGGCATGTTTTGGACAGCCTGAGTGCAGGTCGCTGCAAGGCAGAGTGACCGAATTCGACTCAGCTGGCAGCCAATGAGTGCAGCGGCGCCAATTCTCCCTCCTGGAGATGACGGAGGGACATAAAAGTAGCCAGCGGCCGCTCTCAAAGCAGGATAGTTGAGGCTATACATCCCACTAATGACTGTCTCTTCTCTCTTCAGAAGCAGACATAAGCGAGGAAGAAGAGCCCCAACCTCTGCATGGGGGACCTCAACTCTGCCTGAGAACGACCGCTGTGCCTCCTCCGTCCTGCTGCCATGCCATTACTGGCAGCTCGCCGTGCACAGCCCCGGGACGGCACCAACCTCACTCCACTTCACCAGCCACCCTCACCTTCTCCCCCAAATGCTTCATGCACAAAATACCAAAATAAAGAGTACTTTCCCCACATTCCTGCCTCCTGGGGTCTGTGTTCAGCCCTCCGGTGGTCCCAAGTTGTCACAATATGTAATATGTAATAACTGTAATGTACAAAGGGAGCTGGTTGATCAAAGAATCAGGGAGGTCTAGCTAATAAACCTGAGGTTTAGCTAGCACAATATTTGTTGGAATGTGATGCCAAATGTGAAAAGAGGTATTTCCTCTAAGTCCCTATCAATTACAGCTCAAGAACTATCCTGGAAGACAAGAATTCATGCAAAAAAAAAAAAAAAAAGGGTATTCTAGAAATTTTACAGCAGAGGTAGAAGATCAATCTTACCTCTCAAGTACCAGCTATTATGGAGTATGTCTACTTTCTAATTAAAGCCATGTTTCCCATATTACTTGATTTAAGATTTTTGTGCAGTGGCAGCCAGACCTGCCAGCCAGCAAGGATGAGGCAATGCAGAAAAACAAGAAGACAGAACTAGAAAATGGATACACAGGGTGCACACTCACAGGGACCTTGGCCATAATGGCAATTAGGCATGCTGCCACACACACACACACGCACACACGCACGCACACACGCACGCACGCACGCACACACACACACACAGGTCTGGAAATATTTGGACAATGACAGTTTTTGTGATTTTGCCTTTATACACCACCACGATGGATTTGAAATAAAACAATCAAGATGTGATCGAAGTGTAGA
>CM075029.1:11529333-11543015 GCA_037576675.1 Pangasius sanitwongsei | reverse complement strand
CAGTTTTGGTGGGATTAAGTTTCAGCTGATGAGCCGTCATCCATGATGAAATGTCTGCCAGACATGCTGATATCCGACAAACCTGATCAACCTTGACTGACTCACCTGGATGAAGGTGTCTGATGGTGAAAGACCTGAAATACACCACTCAAAGGAACTTACAACCCTCTTCTAAAGCGCAGGTTCTGCCCACAACATACAGTATATCTGAGCAATCAAGGTTTCCAATTCAGAACCTTCTGATCACTAGAATAGAGGACCTTACCCACTGAGGTGCTACTGTCCCAATTAATATCTTCACACATCACATCTGCATGGATTAAGCAAAGGCTCTTGACTCTATGAGAACTTAAAACATTCAGAGGTGTAACTTTCCCATTTTGTATATAGCAGTAACAATCTGTAGTCAAGATTCATTGTCAAGTCATCATAAAGTGCTGATGTAAGCAAGGATTACTTTGAAGGTGAGGGAAGGCTACTTCTTTCTTTCTTTCTTTCTTACTTGCCATTTGTTACCATGTTACCATTCAGTTTAAGTAATTATATGAAATTCTTAATATTTTAAATTTTAAATATTGAATCTTTATTTTCTGTTCTAATGACTTAACTTCAATTGGCTGGATTTTAATTTTTTACACTGTCATTATTTGAATCAGCATTATTCCATGCTGTGATTTACAAAGAACTGCTTGCTTAAACCAAAAATGAAGGAGTGCAGCTCCCGTGAGCTGCCTCCATTTTAACCCCTGGCTGTTAGCCATATAGCTTTAAAAGATTAATGTAAGAGCTGTGCAAATATAGCCTTGTTTTTCTTAATTGCTTAGTTTAAATTTTCAGAATCTATGGCACAGGAGAAAAGAAAATGTTACCTTATTAAGTAATTATTATTATTATTATTATTATTATTATTGTTGTTGTTGTTGTTGTTGTTGTGGCAATTCTGACATGCTTTCAAACCATAGGATACAATAGTTTTAGCTGGATTTATTGTTAGACTTACAAAATGTTATTTCTTGAAAAAAAAAAGCAGGTGACAAAAAAAAAGGTGAAAAAAAGGTGCAAAAATCTGACAAAATATACTTACTCAAATGAAAAATTGTTTATTAAGCATTTTAAATATTAGGCCCTACATGCATTCTGTTAGTAATTTACATCTGGTGTCTGTTCATCTGTGGTAAAGGGTTTTTTCTTCCTCTGAGTGCATTACAGTTAAAAAATAAATTTGTAAATATCTTTCTAGAATACAGAATCTGTAAAAAGATTAAATTTAAGTATAAATGCAATGCATTTAATTAAAAAGGCACGGAATGTGATTAATAGGGACACAATTTTTAATTCACAGTGTATTTGTCGGACACAATTGTCTGAACAAAGGGATGGCATTGTATTTCCTCTTTAGTACAAACTTGACATTGTGTGCTCATAGACTAAGGCAGATGTTTATTAACGATTGCATTTCTTTCTGATTATGTCTGTACCCATTTCTATTTGCACTTTACTATGACCTCCATTTTCCCTGTTATGAATGTCCGTGTGATAAACTGGTCTCACACAGTCAGACATTTTTCTCATGTTTTTTCCCCAGCCTTGGGAATTCTTCATTCATGAACTGCAGCTGTGGTGCACTCTTATCATGCATCAGTAATTTTCTGTGAAGCAGATTAGTATTGTGTTTACAAAGAATGCTTGTATTGTCACATGATTCTAGCATGTATGGCAGCACTTAACCTGAAACACTTTTTGGCCCTTATTAAAAGTTCCAAAATTAGTCAATAGTTAGATGGAAAACATGTTGCATATTCAGATTTGTACTACATAGATGTTCAGCTTCACGTTCTAGGCATTCCATTTAGATTATTGAAATTAACTGCATGTAGTTAACACCTCAGAGGCTGCTCCAAGGCATTGGGTTGCAAGCTTGGCAAAAAAAAAAAAAAAAAAAAAAAAAAAGTACAGACCACCCATTAAAACAAAAATTTGTCTTTAAGTCCAAAAGGCAGAATGCAGACTGCTGAAACTGATTGCATTTATTTATTTATTTGCTGTCCACTGCAATTAATATACAAATGAGATTGCAGTATTGAGTATCGTATAATAGGTATTTAAATAAATCTCTATTAGTACTCTAATATATTGAAAATATATTATGGTTAATAGTCATTAACAGCCATAGCCATGAAAAGCACATTAATTTGCAATATTTACAAATTTGCATCAATTCACCAGTAGTAGTAGTTTTCAGCCTATAAAACAGTACTTTGATACCACCGTATTGTACAACACATCCTGAAGATAATGGAAGCAGGCTAAACAAAGAGGTTTTCCACACAGTGAAGTCCCCAGCATTGAGATCTCCTGGGAGCAGGGAAGATTTGCATGTTAGCGATACCATTCTGCATGTTCAATTCATATGTCCTCACATTCTCTAATAAACATCCTATTTAATTGCTGCAAAGCTTTGTGATGGTGAAAAAACACTGTGGCTGCTGTTGCATCAGAAGGGTATGGAAGACAAAATGAAAAATAAATAAAAGAATAAATTAATTAGCTAAAAATCAATAAGCAAAAATACAGTATAGCTAACAACTTTCTGTACATCTAATTTACTGGTAGTATATATATTTACAAGTGTGTCAGCTATTAAATATTGAAATGGAAGGCTGCCTCACAAGCAGGAAGTTAACCAATTGATTTTGTTACACTACACTACATGGCCAAAGGTTTGTGAACACCTGACCATCACAACCATATGTGAGCCTTCCCCAAACTGTTCCCACAAAGTTTGATGCATGGCATTGCCCAGAATGCATTTTGAATGCTGTGACAAGCATGACAAGGCCCTTGTGCACAAAGCAAGGACCATAAAGACATGTTTTGCCAAGGTTGGAGTGGAAGAACTTGAGTGGCCTGCACAGAGCCCTGACCTCAACTCCACTGATCAACTTTGGGATGAATTGAAACACCAACTTCATGCCAGGCCTCCTCGCCCAACATCAGTGCCAGACCTCACTAATGCTCTTGTGGCTGAATGAGCAAATCCCCACAGTCACATTCCAAAATCTACTGCAAAGCATGGAATGGGATTTTCAACAAGCACATATGGGTTTGATTGGTCAGGTATCCACATACTTCTGGCCATATAGTGTATTTTGGCTGTGCATGCACTGCATACTATTATAGATAAATCAGTATTCATGTGAGCTCATTTCATAGAATCCAGAAAACACAAATTCCCAGTCCAGGTTTCCTTTTTTCACTCAGTGTCAAAATGAGTTCACTCATTAGCAGCCAGTAAAGTTGAATCAGTTGAATCTTCCAACTAGCTGAGAAGATGTAAGATTTTAAAATGTCACCCTCACTGGTACAAAATGCTACTGCAAACTACTTGTGGAAGGAAATGTCATTGTGTGTCCTTCTGCACAACAAGGATCAATCTACACACATTCAATCAGAATTCAAGGCTGTGTTCCTAAAGAGTCTAAAGAGTAAGGACAATGTAGGTGTACTGACATACTATTTAGTATGCTAGTATGCGTTTGGGATACAGTTCATGTAATTGTGCCTCTTATCTGATATGATAGTATGAACAAAGCCTCTTACTTTCAACAACAACAAAAAAGCTAGCAAGATCTCTTTACATAAAATAAGACTGCAACTGGGTGACAATTTCACGACGATAAAACTGATGACTAGCATTCATTAGCTTTTCAGCAAATTAGAGAACAAATAAATTATAATAAAGATCAAAGCTAAAACTCTATCACACTTGAATCCATTTTCCTCTTATTGATGGTATATATATTGGACTCTTACTCTGTCTCTCTCTCTCTCTACCCTGATTGGCTGTTAGCTCTTCCCTATCACCATGTAGTCAGACTTCTTTTGTGACTGAAGTTGAGGCAGATGACATACACTACGAGTACAGATTTCCCACCAATTTTGATCCAACAACCCGAACATGACAAATTACTATTACAGGATTGTCAGGGTGTCTCAC
The DNA here is from genome assembly GCA_037576675.1 of Pangasius sanitwongsei. NCBI lineage: Eukaryota > Metazoa > Chordata > Actinopteri > Siluriformes > Pangasiidae > Pangasius > Pangasius sanitwongsei. The sequence goes on along the minus strand of CM075029.1, from coordinate 11,539,018 downwards.
AGCAGCTCAGGAACACCAAATTATAGAGTATTTCTTTGTCACCTGCTTTAAAAAAAATAAATAAATAAGTAAATACTTTAAACAGGCTACTTCATATTAAAAATAGTGCTTTTACTATCTTAATCTGACTGAACAATCAGGTAAACTTACAATTGCTTTGCCACTTGTAGTAGTGCTACTGCCAAACATTAATTTCATCATGCATTATCACTCCCAAGATAAGTTTGTAAAAATAAACATACACTTCAATGATGCAATGAAAGTGTAACATTCAAGACACTTTTTTTTTTATACTTTATTTATAAGCAGGCAATGATACGAATATGATATAAATGTATGAACAAGGTTAAGCTAGAGAGAGAAATGAATAAACAGGTGTAAATTATTCCAATGAAAGACTTGCATAAACTATACACAACTCTGAACAGCAATAAAGATTAGTACCTATTACAACTCACCTATTTCCAGACTCATAGTTTACATGCAGCAGTAGCCTTTAGGTGCATGTATCGTGTGTGTGTGTGTGTGTGTGTGTGTTTCTACTGTTGTTGTTTCCTTGGCTGTTTCTCAGGTTCTTTTGCTCAGGTTCTTTTGCCAGTTGTTGTTGCGCATCAATGAGCCTGAGTTTGAGGAACAGAATTTCCCGGACCATTATGTTTCATGCAAAATGATGCCCCCAGGCATGAAATGGGTGCAGCAAATGATCACTTTCTGTGTTCTGCTGATGACTGCAGGAAAGTTTGCTATACTATTCTCCTTTGACTCTCAGTTTGCAGTGGTGCCCATGTTTTGGGTGTTCATGGGCTGCCAGACTGTCTCACAAAATGTCTATTCTTACTTTTGTGGTGCTTATGAAGCTCTGGAGCTCTGTGGACCCATGACATGTTGTTTGAAGGAATGCTGTCTGGTGGCTATCAAGTGCAGAATATCAGCTTTAATTGGAGGATATACACATCTACATTGGGTCTATCATTCAGGAAATATACACACAGGTGACTGATAAAAGGGAAAAAAACAATAAAAGTGTCTTAGTAGTTTTTGAATAACCTCTTGGGCTTGATTTAGAAACCAAGTGGAAAAAGTACCTCCTTACTACTTCTACAATCATTAAGAGAGTAATTAGTAGCCAGGTGTTACTAATTAAATGCACAAGATTAATTAATGACTACCTCTATAAAATTAGAACTTTTGGCAGTTTGGTGTTCTGGAGCACTCGAGTGTGTGTCTACATCATGCCAATAAGAAAGGACATCAGCCATGAGCTCAGAGAAGCAATTGCTGCTGCTCATCAATCTGGTAAGGGTTATAAGGCCATCTCCAAAAATAATTTGAAATACATTCTACAGTGAGAAGGATTGTTTACAAATGGAGAGCCTTCAAGACAGTTGCCAATCTTCCCAAGAGTGGGCTTCCCAGCAAATTCAGTCCAAGGACAGATTGTTTAGTGTTCAGAGATAGAATGAAAAACCCAAGAGCTACATCATATGACCTACAGGCCTCTGTAAGCACAATAAATGTTTATGTTCATGAAAGCACAATCAGACTGAACAAGTATAGCTTTCATGAAGGGTGGGTAGGAAAAAGCCCCTTCTCTCCAAAAAGAAAATGGCAGCACAACTTAGGTTTGCAAAATTGCAACTGAACAAACCATATCCAGGTAAAGATGAATTATGATGATGAATAGAAGATGATAATTATTGAATGATAGGGTTTACTTATTTATTCCCACCTGGTCTCTGAATGTTGGTTTATGTTTTGGGAAAAATAAGACTTCATATTGAAATCTGTTGTTTTTTTTTTGTTGTCACCTGAGGTTATTTGTTTGTTTATAGATGTTCGTGAGGATTACATAATTGTAATTTAGGCCCTGATAAATAAAAATATAGAATTGAAGGAGTGTGTACTTTCTTTTTCCTATGATTGTATATTCTCTGGAATTATAGCATAGTGATGAATTATCATTCTTCCAAAAGATATTCCCTCAACTCAATTGTGTTGAGATGTGATGACTGTGAATGCTATATCATATAATTTATATCAATATCATCCTCAGAAAACCATTCAGTAACCCCTCATGCCCAGTGAATGGGGATATTGTCGTCCTGAAAGAGACCACTCACATCAGGATGGAAATGTTTTAGCATATGATAACAGTAATCAGTAAGAATAACTTTGTATTGGTTTGCAGTTACCCTTACTTGTAAGGGGACAATTGAACCAAAACCATGCCAGCAATATGCCTTCCACAGCATAACAGAGCCACCATTTTTCCATTGTCACCCACCTTCCATTTTTCATTCTCACCCATTTGAATTCCAATGAATTGTGATGCTGTTTGAGCTGAAGTGCAGCCATTTTACTTCTTTTCCCCCATGAATTTTGTTTTCAGTAAGTGATATGCAGGTTCAGTGGTATTCAGGATGAGAGATTTATCGGGAAGATCCTGTCCAATTCCTGAGAGATGTGTATATTTTTGAAAAACATTCTTATCAAGAATGTTTATTCACAGCTCTTTTCCCACTCAATTTCATTATGCGTAATAACAATTGCATAAAAGGTATATGCGTAAATATGCATAGTTACCTTGTTACAAAAATATGATCTCTGATAATATTTACAAGGTTTACATTTCATCTGCATTTGGTACCACCAATGGCACTATTAATATTTAGTAATGCCATATGGGCTTGAGAATGCCCATTCAGTTTTCCATGTATTTTGTCAATGAGGTGCTATGCAACATATTGGACAGACAGATTGTAGTGTTTAGAGGTGCTATTTTCATCGATTCCATCATGCTGGAGGAAAATATCCAGCATGTTCATCAAGATCTGGGATCATTAATCAAGAATCTTTTGTAGACTTTTCCACTTTATGATATTCTTGAGGACATTGCCATGTACATTCACATGGGATGAAGCTCATATCTGCATCAAGTTAGCTGTACTATGCTACTGTAAAACTAGGGGGGGGGTTCAGCAGGTAAGTGTGGATCCATGCACAAAGAACCTTATTAAAAATACAACACTATCAAACTTAGAGACTTATAACAAGCCAGGAAACCAGACTAGAAACAAGGTAGTACTAACAATTAAGTTCTCTATGTGTAATGTTAACACTTCACCAAAAGAAAACAACCCAGTGGCAAGGTTGGGGCAGAAACAAATTAGAGCATCTAAATTGGAGCATCTTTACATCCCTTTTCTTTTGCACTGATTTTGCATATGTAGCCATCCAACCAATGACTTGGCTCAGTGCTGTCTAGGGGTTAAATTAACAGTGAGATGTGAGTGTAATGTTCTATATTAGAAACAAACAGAATGTGTCTAACTCAATACCCTAGGGTTTTTCGCTTGTTCTCCAATCACAGGTTATCTTAAATATAACGGTTATTATGCGGTTTTAAAATACATCTTGTGATGCACTTGTATTTTAAAACTTTGGTAAGTTAAATTAGTCTACCCCAAATTATGATACAACAAATCGTCACACAGTTCTTTAGAAGCAGTCCAAAAGAACATACCACTCGGCAGGTAACTAAGAACTAAACAGTTCTTTTCTTCCGTTTACTGGTATCACTTTTTTTTATTCTCTCACAACATATGTCTTCCCCTACCTGGATTAAAAAAAATCTATATTTACAGAAGTTACATTACAAAAGTTTCCTTATATATTAAGTATCATATACAGTATGTGGGTGAATTGGCAAACTGGTGATTTAAAGTGGACATTTGTTCTTTGCACTTACAGTACAAACAGTACGTGTATACATGCTTATAGAAAAAAAAAAGTTTTCTCTCCCTCTCTTTCATATTTTATCCTGGAATGTCTTGCCACAACTGATGTGGTAACAAACCATTTACACTTCAGAAATTTAATTAGCAGTGACCGTGATGAGACAGCCCTTGAGAAACACGTTTTTCTTTATCTTAATTAGTCTGTTAATTTCAGCATAGTGCCAGAACGTTGTTTGTCCACTTGAGAGAAAGTGCAAGAGAGCGATTATTCTAATATGTTTGAAATCTTTGTTATCATTGCTTTGCTGATTTGGGATAGGAATTGTGGTTGCTGTAAGATTTATTTTGATAAGTGACAATTTATTTTATTTTGATAATGACTTTATCATTATTTTGATAAAGTTAATATTACATGGTCTGTTCATCATCTGATATTTATAATCACCAGTGACAAAAAAACAAAAAAAACAGTGAGAGTGTAAAGGAGGGAATGGCAGGAAAAGTGATAGGGCTTCAGATGACATGGAGGCATGTGGATGTCTTCCAAGAAGCCTTTTACTTGCACCAATCTACTCTACACTCTCTCTCTCTCTCTCTCTCTCTCTCTCTCTCTGTGTGTGTCTATGTGTGTGTCTGAGAGAGAGGAGAGAGAGAGAGAGAGAGAAACTGCTTTTTTACACAAACTGCAGTTTTTATTTGAAAAAAAAAAAAAGCCAAAAAGTGTCCTATTAGTTCCTAAGCCTAAGGTTAGATAGCTTTTGTTTTAATTCTCTCAGTAAGGCTTATCTTTCACTGTGTACAAATGTTTTCTCTCCTTCCATGCAATAAAGAGCCAAAGAACAGCGCAAAAGGAAATGGAACTAATCACAGGTAACATCTGACTAGTTCCTATGCATAATGGTGTCTCTTTGATACCTCAGGAGATTTAATAGTGATTCTTACTTGTATTTCATTTAGCTTTAATCTTAATGTTTCCTGTAAAGTTTCTTAATAAAAGAATAAAAAGAGTGTGCTGAAAAAATGAGACATTAGATTTTTCACAGTTCAAAGCAGTCAAAATAGAAAGAAAGCCTTTGCTTAGCATCAGTGGAATCTGAATCACTGCCCCACCTAGAAACTTGTCGATTTATACTGAAACAAACATTTTCCTGTCTATAACTCACTAGATAGTTTCCTGAGTCAAGCAATTTTTCAAGTGTAGGTAGATGCAGAGTAAAATTAAGCTACAATGATACTGAAGTAAAAGGGGAATGAAATCTCCATCTCCAATTTAAAAGCTTGATAAAATGTATCCTGAATATACTCATATACTGTACTGATTGCTCAGGGAAAAAAAAAAAAAATGTGGACAATAAATAAGCGGACCTGAGTATTTAGCATACGCAAAATACTTTTCATACCTATAGTATACGTTTAAAACTAAAATAATAGTTAACACCCAGTGTACTTCTTTTCATGTATACTTATAAATGCTAGCATATGAAGAGTGCACAAGTCCAAGTAGGCTACTCAGACTAGCATATAAAAAAAAAACACTAGTGTACACCTCTTCAAATATACTTACATATAATAGTACAAATGTAAACTGTACATCTCTCCAAACAATATTATATTTATAACAATTAGGACTCAGCAGGTGAGTGCGGATCCATGTGCAGAGGATTTTACTGAAAACAAAACCGAAATCAAACACAGAACTAGGCAGGATGTGAACTAGAGCAAAATCTAGAAGATCTAGAAGTACAGTTCAATGTTTGGCCAAGACAGAGACACAAGAAGGTACGCAACGACAAACCAATCGAGAATAGACCATAAAACATCTGAGACACAGTTGGGAGATAAGATACTAGAGTTGGAGACAAGACTGAATGCACTGAGAGAGGGAATTCGTTACAATATTTTTGTATGCTTGTAGACAAGATGTAAACCGTACATTTTGCCTTAGTACAAAAACCTGAGAGACGGGAGACTTGAAAATGAAAGCAGGAAGCATGAAAATATTTTTTCCAAAAGTATTAGAAGTAAAATAAGCCCTGACTCCTATGGCGCAAATCTGCCTATAGTTTCTAGAGTTCTTGAAAAGGTCGCTACATTCCTGAAAATCCTTTTGTTATAAATGTGCCTCATTTTCGCTCAGTTTGCAAAAAATATTCAATCAGCTTACATTCATTGTTTCTCGTTTCACATAAATGCTAGGTGACTATAAGCCATGAGAGTCCCATTCAGAGCTCTATGGGCATTTCATCATACATTTATGAAGCAGTAACACATCTGTCTGAATGGCTAATGCTCAGTAATGGATTACTGATTGCTTGGTGAAATCTTAACTATGGCCCATGGAAGTAAATACAAGTGGGCTACTTGTGATTGAAAGAAAATGCCATGTTTGGTATGTAACCTCAGGTCTCTCGGGGAATGAGTAAGATGTTCTATTGGCGATTATTATGTTGTCAGGAAAGTGTGATTGGATATAAATGGACATCTTTACCTTGAAAAATACTATAAAATACACACATAAAACACTTAATGACATAAAAGACATGTCATTCCATGCAAGACTTTCCGGAGCCTTATCTGGCATGATAATGAGCAGCTAATTCCTGACTTAGTACTAAAGAAAGTGCTAGAACTTGTGAGGCAATTACTGAAAAGAAATAGACATGCTAGTGAAGAAATGATTTGGAACTGTCGCTTTTAAACATGCACTTACAGCAATCTATGAAGAAAAGGGACAAGGACAGCCAGGAACAGCATCTAGACACTAAAGAGGTTTCTGAAGAAAGGAGATGTGTGCTCTGCAAGGAATGCTGAATTTTGCAACTGTAAGAAAAACATATTGCGGTAGTGTGTCACTGACGCTGAATGCTGAATGAGGTCACAGTCGGAGATGATGAGGGGCAGAGCAGTTACTTTGGAGAAATCACACAAGTGTATGACTTGAAACTTGAACACAGGGAATAGACATTAACTTTAAAATTGACCCAGCCGCTGATATACATCATGTAAGAAAGACTTATTGCATCCTGCTGGGATGGCTTTTGGTGATATTAGATGAGACTCTAAAATATAATATCTATAAATAGCTTGACAGTGAAACTATTAGGGTTGAGTAATGCATTATACCTCAAGGCCTCATTGATGGCATAATAATACTATACTGTATATACAGACAAACACACACATAAAGGCAAATAGGGAGCTGCAGTATTGATTTATACATTTTTTTGTGTGTGGTTCAAGTCCATAATTCTCTACTGGGTTCCTGCTTCCTTTGCTCTGAATATCGAACATGGTTAAAAAAAATCTTTTTCACAACTTTTGTTACGACTTTTTGTTTCTGGCTTTAAACCAAGAAACTCTATACTTATGGTTCTCTCACCTGTCCTTTTGTGTAATTCCTGGTTTTAATGTGGATAATGTGTGCTCAGTCTATAAACCTTTAGTATTTTGGGGGAAAAGTATAATAGAATACACAGTTCACCTCATTTGCATTTAATTACACCCCCGACTGAGTCCGTAACATGACTGTTGATGACGTGTTATGGACATGTTATGGACATGTTATGGACGTGTCAGTGAAGCAGGCTGAAAATTAGATCAGATTTAGGGGGTGTCTGACTCTGTGTTCACCTGACAAGTATGTCACTGAGAGGCTGCATGAATCTACTGTGGAGGGCTAGTCAGACTACATTTCCAAAATAATCCGCTTTAAGATGTTTTATAAACCGCAAATAATCTCATGTGGATGCCAAAAATGAAATCACATATTGATTTTTTTTTTTTTTTGTGAAAGACATTGGATTAGTCTGCTAACTCTGCTAAATCTAAGCTGAGGAAGACTTTGACAAAAGCAAAACAGTCCAAGAAGTAAACTGAACTGCACTGGCAATTTTATTACCACTATGTATTGGACAGGGCAGTAGGTACAAAGTTCAAAGGTTTAAGAGTTAATGTGAGAGTTAATGTGATTGGTGGCAAGGCAATCAACTTACCTGGGAAATCAATATTGATGCAACAAGAACAAGCATCAAAGCAACAAAGAGCTTTCCAGCTTTCTTTTTTTTCATGTGATATCCTTGTGCTGTTATCGCTCTTCCTACAGTCCTACACACCCGGTTGGGCAACCGTGCTCTCAAATTGCACCAACTCCAGAGCATTACTTTGGTTCCTCTTTTCAGCATTGCTCTCTCTTTATTTCCAAACCGACCTCACCAAATGGCAGATAATTTAGTGGACAATCAGTTGTTTGATCTGCATGCAAAACTAAGCTGTTTTCTCTATACATTGGCAACATCAAGGATGGCTGCATGATCAGGCTGAACATTCAGGCAAGAATTACAACTGAACAAAATGTAAATGTATCTAGACAAATTTTTAAGCTAAACAGATTCAAATGACTCAGCTCTCTGAGGGGGAGGACAAAAGTTTTTTTTTTCTATCATTCTGTATCAGAATAATGATATCACCATGACAACACACCCACAGCCACATCAACAGCATCACCATCTTGGATGCAGTGGACAGTGCACAATTTGAATGAAATACTGCAATTCCAGAATAGTTTCTGTCTATACATACTTTCTCCACCTTATTCCAATGCCATTCTCATCCTTTTATCCCAGCAGCCCTTTCCACCTTCCTTCTCAACTCTGTCTTTCTCCATGATCTCAGTCGTACTCTCTCTCTCTCTCTCTCTCTCAAAAATCACAACCCTTCATTTTTTGCTCTCAGTGATAGTAACGTTTCTCTTGCTGTCAGTGATCGAAGTCCTTCTCTTTCTCTCACTCTCAATGATCAAAGCCTTTGATTTTCTCTCAGTGAACAGTGATCACAGCCCTTCTCTTTCTCTTGTTTTCAATGATTGCAGGCCTTCTTCTTCTCAACTCTCTCTCTTTTAGCTTTAGACAATCACAGCCTTCTCTCTCTCTCTCTGTCTGTCTTAGCCTCTCTCAAGGATCACATCTCTCTCTCTCTTGCAGTTTTTCTCATAGTGTGCAGGCCTCTCTTTCTTCCTCTTTCTCAAGGATTGCCCTATTTGCAACCTCACCTCCATCTCTTTTACCTCTTTTACCTAGCCCTCATCAAACATCCTGATACTCTCTCCAATCATCCCAGCCTTATTCTTTATTCATTCCACCCCTTCCCCATTCATCCCAAATTTCTTCCCTATTTATCCCAACCCCTCCTTCACACATCCCAAACCCTTTTCCCATCATCACAGCTTTGCCACTCCATTGGCACTGTTGCCTCCTGCAATACAGTCTACAACCTCTTCTCAGATCTCACAACAGATGAAGACAGACATACTCCAGAAGACTCTTAAGACCTTGTGACCACATGCTGACCTCCTACAACTCCTACCACCCCGAAGCCTACCAAGAGCATCATGCTCTTCATAATCAGGTGACCACTTAGCATGACCAACCTTCCTCTTAAACCACATTCAGGGAGTCATACCTGCAGCTAAAGCTACTATTCCCTGGCACAACTAGAATTTTCATTCTTGCAAACCACTTACCCCTAGTAAACTGATTTCTAGATGGATTTCAGTGTCAGTCAGTTGGTAGATGAACTAGCCCATAAGTTCTCAACCTTGTGGCTGCCTTAGATGCAGATGGGGGTCACAGGAGGTTTTAATTCTATGCATGTAAACTTGATTGAGGGAATATTTATCATGAGGGAATATCGAGGGTGGAGGCAGCTTTAGGTTTTTTTATTTTTTATTTTTAATTTTTATGGGTACCCTGCCCAAAGATGGCACCTATGTTTTTGTCTGTAGCCCCCCTGCAGAAGCACATGCACATGCTCTGGCTTCGGCTATCTCATAGAAATCGCATTGGATTTATGAACTTTGTGATTTTATACATTGTTATAATTCAATTCAATTCAATTCAGTTTTATTTGTATAGCGCTTTTAACAATGGACATTGTCACAAAGCAGCTTTACA
>CM075029.1:11495080-11529233 GCA_037576675.1 Pangasius sanitwongsei | reverse complement strand
ACGGTTCTTCAGGCCGTCCATATGGAGCCCCAGCAGCAGCGAGCGAACTCAACCGATGAGAACTCCAACCAGAAGTATAACATCTTTATACATCTTTGTGTGATCTTATATATTGCTAATGTTTATAATATTTACAGATATTTGCTTATTATAGTTAATAAACACGTGTAATAAAGCACAGAATTGAATGCTCCACGCCTCCATACCTAGATGTTTTTGGTGAAAATTGGGATTTACAAATCATGCTTTTCTTACTCTATGATTGTCTACGTATGAATACTGTTCTCCTTTATTTGAAAGGTCACTGAAAAGTGCAGTAACCATATTCACGTCCATTCCACCACAGGTTGCTTTGCCTAGGGTAACTGTTACCAATATTGCCAAGGAAGTCTCCTCACTTTGACAAAAATAATGTGCCTTGCAGTTTAAACTATGTACTTTCTTGCAAAGTCTGAGACAGAAAAAGAGAGATAAAGAGAGAGAAAAGGTGTCTCTTTTCGCTCCAGGCCTTTCACGCTACTGTAGCATTTGTTATTAGTTTGTTGCAACAAACCTTCAAATGCAATAAAAGAAGGCCAAAGCAAAGCAACCACCACCAACACACACCCCCCCCCCCCCGCAAAAAAAAGAAAGAAATAAAACTAGTAGCAAAAAGGAGAAAAAACATTTAGACTTTCTATAGTAGATGCATCCATGCTGTCATGCTGTCTATGTCTCTGGGATAGGTATTCACCAATGTATTTTGAATAAAATCAATAGAATATGAAGACTCTTTTTGTCTACTGATGTTATGACTGATATGAAAGCGCTTTAAGGGAATCACAAGTATGATTTTATATGTCTGTCTATGTATGTGAATGCATTCTTCTGTGTACCAAGTAGCATATGTCTTTATGTCTTAACCTTGTTAGAGAACTGGGACTACAGTGTACCATTCTGATGCTCTAGTCTTACACAAGTTAAATGTGTGTGTGTGTGTGTGTGAGAGAGAGAGAGAGAGAGAGAGAGAGAGAGAGAGAGAGAGAAATAGAGTGTGGTTATTTAATCTCAATGTTTGCATATGTTGCAAAATATTAACCTTGGCACCATTCCAGTTGTTCTAATATTGCCTTTCATAGCATGTACATATACATTCAAATGGTTTAAGATTTCATTAAGGGAAAAAAAAACGATCTGTGCTCTCAACAACATGAGATTTATGTGTGATATACAGTGGGCCTCTTGGATCTCCAAGACTAGCGGCTTAGGAATAAATTGTATTTGTGCACACATGGAGCAGTTTAATGTGGGTAACAGGCTTACAGGAACACTATCTATCAGTTCCTTCACCCAGCATGTAATTACTCCTCTGAGATCTGTGTCTTAGCAAGTTTTCACCAACAAAAGCTTTGGCTCTCTCTTTGAAATAGATCCACAAGTATTAAACAAGATTGCATGTTTGTTTTAGATAGGTACAATAATTGTATAGGGTGTGGGTCATTGGGAAACAAAGGTCAAAGTAACTAGACTAAACAGTATATGTATACAGCTCAAAAAGGTCACAGGCAAATGCTGGAGCAAAGACAGAAAGTCCACACAGACAGTAACCCAGGCTAAGGTACCCTGGAGCTGTGAGCTCTGGGCCACTGTGGAGTAATTTAGCAAAGGATTTTTTTTTTTAATATGCACATGATGTGCTTGGTCTTTAAAAGTAGGCTAGCATGTTATTAAACCCTTCATCACATCTCTCATCATTTTGTTGTAACATAAACTTAAGCAGTGTAGTCAGTGTACTTGCCATGGTATACATTCCAGTATATAGTCACTCTCTTAATGTGCACACACACACACACACACACACATTACATAAGTAATATACATTATTATGTTGTATGTACATGTAAATAAGCAAATGAGGTTCATATAAAACCGAATCCTGATTGTCCATACATATCGTACAGACCTACATACAGTACATTAATTTTAAAGCAATTTTCTTTTGCAATGCAAACAACAATCACAACAACACTACTCTGTGTAGCCTCACTCTGAGTTGCTGGTTACACATTTTACCAGAATCTATTACATGTGACAAGTAAAACTGGACGATATTTATTGCTCAGTTGAGACTGTTTACAGAGGAAGCAGCAAATCCAATTTGCCACAGTTGTACACTTAGAGAACATAAACTGTATCACAGACCACATGGTGTTCATTGAAATCCCAAGTGAAAAAGTAAAAGAAAGAACAAATGTCGCTGAGATGTGTGAAAACTCAGGCCTTAATTTGTCCATTCCATATCACTGAATGGGATTTGATTAAACATGCAAGTGACATTGGCAGTAAAAGTAACTTGAAACTCGAAACCAAATTATTAATTAGAAATTCAGAATACAGGCTGCAAAAGCAAATAATATAAATAAAATATCATACTGTAGGTGCATGCTTTACAACATGTACATATTATGTGAAGACACATACACTATACGGCCATAAGTGTGTGGACACCTGATCATCAGTCTCATATCTGCGTCTTCTCCGAACCGTTGCCACAAAGTTGGAAGCACACAATTACATAGAATGTCTCTGTATGCTGTAGCATTACAGTTGTACCTTCACTGGAACTAAGAGGCCCAATTATGTTCCAGCATGACGATGCCCCTGTGCACAAACTGAGCTCCATGAAGACATGGTTTGCCAAGGTTGTTGTGGAGGAACTCAAGTGGCCTGCACAGAGCCCTTACCTCAACCCCCACTGAACACCTTTGGGATTAAATGGAGTGCTGACTGTGCCCCAGGCCTCCTCACCTGACATCAGTGCCTGACCTCACTAATGATCTTGTCACTGAATGGGCAAATCCCCACAGCCATCTTTCAAAATCTAGTGGAAAGCCTTCCTAGGTGAGTGGAGGTTATTAAAACAGCAAAGGGGGACTAAATCTGAAATGGGATGTCCAAAAAGCAAATATGAATGTGATGGTCAGGTGTCTGCAAACTTTTGGCCATATAGTGTACCTACATAGAAAATCATTCTAGCTGATTAGCTATACAACACAGCTGTGCAAAATCCTCTCTTTTTGTGACTAACAAATAATGTTCCATCCACAGTACATTGCTCATTATACACTGTGTAAAATTGAATTTTAATTATACTTTTTATACCTATACTTATTTTTGTTCGCATTTATTACTGTTGAACAGTCGCTAACTTCAACAAAATAGACTTCATGTGTAAACTATAATGAACTTTCATGGTTAAACAACTGCACTTTTTGACCATACAGTGTACAGTTCAGAAGGGAATTATTTATAATCGCACTATCCGGTGTCATCCAGATGGGGATGGGGTGACTTGTGAGTCTGGTTCCTCTCAAGATTTCTTCCTCATACCGTCCCAGGGAGTTTTTCCTTGCCACTGTCACCTCTGGCTTGCTCATTAGTGAAAAATTCATAAATTTAAAATTTGTATCCTGAATTTATATATTTCTGTAAAGCTTCTTTGTGACAATGTCCATTGTTGAAAGTGCTTTACAAATAAAAAATGAATTGAATTGAACTGTTCATTTGTGCATAGGGCTTCATTTGGTACTAAAGCCATTCCCCCTTACAAAAGTATCTCTAATAGCTGTGTATATAATGAGCAGAGAATACATTAAACCTAGTATGCTTAAAATTCTATGAATGGCCTAGGTAAGAAGGTTATTCATTATTTCTACACATAAAAGATGTATCTGGGTGAACGCATGCTGTTCAGAACAGTGCCATCGCTCGCTGACTGGCATTTCAGATGAAAGATACTCTATTTATGGGTCATAGCACATTTTGTGTGTGTAGCGTGTGTGTGTGTGTGTTTTATAGCACGTGTCATACAGAGAGGAGCGTAAGAGGAATTTGAAGGTATGACGAAGGAGGACAAAACCATTTTTGTGCATTTAGACACATCTAAATTTAATTTCTTTATGGAACTTGCATAGTGCACAGGGACATTGTTGTGTTGAAACAGGTTTGGCCTAAACCCCTTAGGTCCTTTGAAGGGAAATTGTAATTCTGCAACATACAAAGACATCCTATACAATTGTGTGTTTCCAACTTTGGGTCAACAGACTGGGGAAAGCCCACATATGGGTGTGTTTGTCAGGCCATATAGTGTATCTGCTTAGCACTACATTCAGGGCATCTTGGGAATAAAACTTGTCATAGACTCCACTCATGTAATCGTACCTTTTTTGTAGAATGCTATAGAACATGGCCTCCATTAGCCATTTGTGTCAGCCTTACCTCAATAGTTCTATCCTTATTCAATCACTCACCATGCTATTTGTTCTTTTACCTCCCCAAACTTGCACTATTTCTCTCCGGCTGGTAAGCAGCATTTACCTTTGATTCTTATACCTGTCAACCTTTACACATTTTGTGTAGGAACTCTGCAGTTTAACATCAGAGTATGCTGCTATGAATTATCACTCAAAAATACTTTAAAAAATACAGTCTTCTTTTTTTTGTACAATAAAAATGGCAGATGAACCAACTGAAATGTGAATCTAGAAACTATCTCTCAAGGTAAATGGAGAAAGTTTTGAGTTCATTAATGTGAAATAAATATCATTACATCATTTTATTTTTGACTTAACGAATATTAGACAAGGATATATTTAACATCAGTTAAGTATACTTAATAGGGATTCCACTAAAAAAATCTCAACCAAAAATAGTTAAAAACAGCACTTTTTTTAGATTACTAAACATGTGAAATAGGTGTGCAAAATGTAAAAATCTAACATTTTAAGTGACCAGCACAGCGTGGTGAAGCTGGTCGTGTATGCATATTTACAGGGTTTTCCAATAACTACCAGGCAGCTGATTTGCAGCTGATTTGATTCCTCCCACTCCAATATAGTCCTCTGAGTGTCTATGACTAGCATTCCTGTGGCTATGTACCGGTAGCATGATTAAGTGGTTTTCCTCTACCATACTATGTACTCTTACCTGCAGAACCTGCTGAAGTTAGCCTGATTTCTACTAATACACAGCATTGGGGCTGTAGTCAGTTTTTCTTCCACACACGTTCTCTACACTTCATTCAGATTTCCTCTATTTTTAACTTTACACTAAGTGGTTATCCAAGGGAGGCAAGCTGCAAGATCATATCACCACAATCTTAGCTATAGTGCATTAGCTCCCAGTAAAATGTTGCACTGAATTTAAAATACTACTAATGACCTATAAGTGATGGAATGGCCTTGCACCGCAGTACCACAGTGCACTTTTAGTCATCTCTCTCTCTCCCTCTCTCTCTCTCTCTGTCTGTCTCTTGAGCTACACATCTTATTCATTCCATTAGATGAGATAGCGGTGCTCCTGACTCCTTCTGCCCTCCAGACCTGCCTGATCTATCCTGATGCTCTTCTCTGCTTGGAGCTACCTGAGAATCACTCGCTGACACTGAGGATGGCCCCATATGGATAGCATAAAGTTTCCTATCTATCTATCTATCTATCTATCTATAGATTGCACTTTTTGAAAACAGTCTACGATCAAGTCTCATTCATTATTCATAAATGATCACTCATAATCACTCATAATCACACTATCCAGTGTCATCCAGAGTAGGTTGGGTTTCCTTTTGATTCTGCTTCCTCTCAAGGTTTCTTCCTCATGTCATCTCAGGGCATTTTTCCTTGCCACTGTCCCCTCAGGCTTACTCATTAGGGATCTACATCTAAATCCATATATGGATTTCTGTAAAGCTACTGTACTTAGTGACAATGTCCATTGTTAAAAGCACTTTAAAAAGTAAATACAATTGAATTGAATCGACCCATACATGTTTAGCCTCAGCAAGAGCAACTCATCTGCTAGGGCTGTAAAAGAAGGCACTGGAAACTGTCAAGATGGCACCTGTACCCAGGGATGTGCCATCTGCACCTGGAAATGGTAACCCAGATCTGGGAATTGTTTGGCAAGGTTCAGGCAAAAGGTGCAGGTGGTAAAGGTGCAACATCTTTACCAATGTAAAGTCAACACAATGTCAATGTTACGGGGCTTAGCGTTAGGATGTATAATAGCGTCGTGCAGGGCCCACTTGTCCGAGAGGACAATATATGGTGTGGAGTGGAACCAGGTGCGGAGACGGCTCGCAAAACGGCTCCGCCTAAAATGCAAACACCTTGAGCAGGATACAAACCCAGTAGGGTGTGCACATCAAGCCATAGCATTAGCCGCTGAGCTAACTCCAGAGGGTAATGGGTCTGAGTGTTGTAGTGCTTGTGTGGTACTGGCTTGGGGAAACTCAGAGCCTACGGCTCAACGCAAAAGCACCGCAGCGTGGCGGGAAAAAAACAACTCAAATTGGCCTCCTTTCTGGCCGAACTCAAAGGCCCCAAATGAGAAAGGAACAATTTCTTTCTTAAAAGAGCCAAATATTTATCTCAGAGTCAGGTTTCTCTAGCCTTCTCTTTAGTTCTGAGTTCCTTTTCTTTCTTTCCCTCAATGTTTTCTCTCCCTTTTTTTTCTGAACCTCAATATTTTCTTCCCTAAATCTACTTTCATTTTCTTTCAAAGTGTCAATATTTTCTTCTCTAATTCTACATTCCTTTTCTTTCAAAGCCTCAATATTTTATTCTCTAATTTCTACATTCAAGAAAATTACCAATCAGAGTAGCGTAGAGCTTCTCTGTTACCTGGCACAGATCTGGCACAGATCTATGCGGACTGAGGCAATCGGCAGGCTTATGAAGAGGCACGGCCAGGTGTTGCACGTTTACGCTGATTACCTGCATGAGAGCGCCGTGTTATAAAAGCCTGTGCAGGTGGCCACGGATTTGCCTGAGACGGCACCCGTGGCACTATAGCCAATTGTGGTTCTCCTAGGCAGAACAAGACAGCCTGCTGGGACAGGATGCACTGGCCCATGACTGGTCTTACCATCTACTCTATGCTTTTCTTCCTCTACTGGTGACTTTCCTTATGTTGCACAGAATTTAGCAGCTAGGCCACAGAGGTGTGCTTCTGGCCCTGAGATGGCTGTTTCCATTACTGCTTTCACTAGTGGTCAAACCACCCTGCTGGTTTTCTCTTCAGTTTTCAAATAGGCAGAGATTTGTCACCCTCAGCCAGGTCACCCTAGTCTATGAGTGTAGCCTAGCAGTCCAGAAAACACTCTTGAATGCGAAAGTCCCTAGTTCATGGGTCTTGTATTCCTAAGGTGAAAGATGTTCCATGTTCTAGAGACTGCTAGCCAGCAGCAAGACCCCATCTAATTTAAGGTGTATGTGGTAGCCAGTGCAGTTTACCATTTATAGCATTTGTCTAGGGGCTCATGAACTTATTACAGCCTTTCTGAAAGGGAAAGGTGCCTTCTGCCACAATTCCCCAAGAGACTTCAGTCATATTGTCTTAACTCATTTCTGCTTTCAATCATTCTTCAGATTCAACCATTCTGAATAATGAGTCGGTTTCAAAGCATGTGAGCGAAGCGGAGCGGTGTGACACTCCACTCAATATTCCACTCTGTTCGTGTGTGCTCCGCTCAATTGCTCACGGCCCAAGCGAACGCTCCACTCATGTACCGCTCACGCTTACCGGTAAAACACAGTTCACTCAAATCCCGCTCGGACTTGAAATTTGTGCGTTTTGTTTATTGATGTTTGCATAGCACATCCTCGTGCTTTCTGGCAATGTGCCACTTAAGATTCCAAAAGGAATCTTTGCTAACTCTCACAGCCTCTCCACACTCCCTTTCAAATTTTTCTCCTTCCTCATTAACTTTGATTTTTACTCTGCATTTATGTTTTTATTTTATTTAGGCTTGCAACTTCATTAAAACAATGTTTGAACCCCATAACCTTAGACCTATTGCTTATTTCACAGTTTCTCAAACCAGCATATCACAAAGTGCATTCTGGGTTGAGCAAGCGGCACTGAACGGTCTGAGCGAACGGAGCAGAATCTTAACAAAGGCGCTCTCCGCTCCGGTGGAATTATCAGCGCTCCACTCCCCTAGCTGCTCCTGCTCCGCTCACATGCTCTGGTGGGTTTGGAGGACTTTCTCCATCAAATTCTTTCTCCATAGCTTCAATTACTGACTAACCTTTTCTTGAAAGCTCTCAGGCATTCGTTTGCTGAGTAATTGAGCCTGTCTGCTTTATGGAACAATGGTATGGTGGTGCAGCTCCAGGGTCTCTGTTTCAATCCTGAGCTTGGATTACTGTCTCTGTGGAGTTTGGACTATGTTCTTCCCATGTGTGAATGGGTTTCTTCCTCCAGCTTCCTAAAATCATGCTACTAGGTGGACTGACTATGTTAAAATTGTCCGTACATGTGAATGTGTGTGTGTATGGTACCCTGTGATGGACTTGAGGGTCCCTTAGAGGGTGCTTTGTGTCCAGTGTTCCCGGGATAGGCTCCGGACTCTGACCAAGGCAAAGCAATAACTGAAGATGAATGAATGTTACATTGATGTTGTTTGTGGCACTGGCCTTCTGAACCATGGGCAGTGTAGTGTAAAAAATATAAAAGGAATAATGAAACTCTGGCCTTTTCTTTCTAACTGCTCATTTATCTTCCTTTGTACCATTATCTTGACGGTTTCCAGACTGCTTGCTTGGCTAATTGGAGGAGATCTGGGCAAAAAACACTAATTACCAGAGGCGAAAAGCCAATTACCAGAGGCGAAAAACTAATGAGTCAGGCTGATATTATCAGTGTAAATATCTGAGCACATAATGCCCATGCCTTTGTTTTCACAGGGGTACTATACTATCTATCTGCCTCTATGTAATATTACACCTTTGGGTCATCAATACATACTAATATATAGACTATGTATGACAGGATTTTATATGTTGTGTTTTTAAGTCAATATGTCCTGACATAAGTAATGTCAATACGTCCTACTATGGTGCACCTTCTGGTAAAGATGTATTTCTATTTTTAACAAGCACCAAGATATGAGAATTTTAACTCTACATCACATTGGAACAGCTTGTGAGAATCAGAGCAGCTACCTGCTGTAGCAGGCGGATTTCATTGTTTTATGTCAACGACAAGCTTTCTTGGTTTTGTAGCTGCAGGGCGCCGGCTCTTAACGATCGATTTTTGGAGTGTCTGAAGAAACAGTGTGCAGGACGTTTTTAATTCAAACAGTTCTCTACTTCATCCCCTCCCACTGTTCAAAGAAAAGGACAAAGAAAAACGAGAAACTCTAAATCTGAAGATATCTTTTGCTAGGATAAAAGAAGGAAAAAGTCATTTCCATAGACCTGCTCAGCTTTTCCTCCTGCAGTATTTGATGAGGAAATAGGATGCATCCTTTTCTCATTATCACATCCTGATTTTATGCTATCGTAAGTGGGGAAATGTAAGTGAAACGTAAGTGAGATAATTGTAAGTCACTCTGGATAATGCCAAATGCTGTATATGTGTGTAGTGCTCAAGCTACAATGTTCCCAGTCTTGATGTAAGATATATAAATGTTTGTTTTAATGTTCTGTATGTTCTCACCAGGAGTATTGTTATTTCGACAACGTGCACACATCTCTTTAGCTCACATTACACACAATCCATCCATCACAAAATTTATTTTTGTACTTACGGTGATAACTATGAGCCTTTTTGTTCAACTGACATTTAAACAATATTTTTCCATCCACTCAAAAGATCACTCACATTATCCAAGCTATATAACTTTCTAGCTCCAGGTTTTTGCCTTTTATCAGTCATCTTAGACGTGTACATATGAAATGCCATATCCACAGGTGTTCAGTTGCACAACAAAAATCATTTTCACACAACACAGTAATTTATGCTGATTGTGAGTGACAGACAGTCAGCTGGAAGTGATAGCTCGGTGTTAAGCCTTTGGGTTACTGAAAATTGAGGTTGCAATTTCAAATACCAGCACCACCAAGCTGCCTCTGCTGTGTCCTGGAGAATGGCCTTAACCTTTTTTTGTATCGGAGTGCTGGACTGTGGCTGACCCTTTCCTCTGACAATGTTCTTCTAAGCTGGACTGTGTGAACAAAAGAATTGCACTGTTCTACCATAATAATTATACAGTAAAAGCTGTCTTCTGTATTGTTCTCCTTGCAAATTTAAAGCAATGCTGACGGTACCTTAGCAAAATAGAAAGCTGAATCATAAAGTAAGACAAAAACAGCGAAGTTGTTACAATTCACAATTGCAAAGGCATATTGGGGTTATACAGGGGAGGTCTGATAACAATTTATGTGTTATATGAGCTAACTGAGGCACGAAATACATTTCTAAAGAAAGCAAGTAACTGATGCTTAAACTGCAAAACAAAACAAAAATCATTTTTATTCTTCATGAGAAGCATGGCAACTTACGATAGCCAAACATGCCCAATTCCACACAGGTAGGAATTACACCAAACTGCAGCCCTTGTTACCATGGGGTTATTATTCTCAGCATTTTCAGGACTTTTGGTGTAGGCAGTAATCTCACCAAGAGCGCTGGGTTTACAAAATTTTACATGTTTCACATTCATTAATTTATCTTCAGTAACCACTTTATCCTGGTCACAATGGAGTCAGCGGAACACTGACTCCTGGAAAAACTGGGAGTAAGGTGGGTGGGAATCTAGTCTATTGAATGGGAATCTAGTCCATTGTAGAGCAGCATGCATATACACACACATTCACACCCATCCCGAGGCAATTTAACATAGCTAGTCCACCTACCACTTTTTTTTTTTTTTTTTTTTTTTGCATTTTTGCGAGGTGGGAGGAAACCAAGAGAACCCATGTGCACACTGGGGAAAGCATGCAAGCTGGGCCTGTGTGGCAACAATGCTACCCGCTGCACCACCATGCCACCCCATGTGTTTCACTGTTAACTATAAATAATTTTGTTTTTTTGTGATAGGATAAATAACAAGACCACTTTGTCCTTTTACAGAAAATGCTATACAAATCCAGGGCCATGCAGAGACCCTTAGCATGTGCTCAAAGTTAAAATGAGGTACATTGATTTTAAACACAAACTACAAACTCTTAACTGTAGCAACCAATGTTCAAGCAGAACATAAAAAAGACATCATAGTATATGATTACAATGACATTTAGTAAATTTTATTTTTATGATTATTTTTAAATGACCGGTATATGTGTGCTGTACTTCTAGTTGCCTCAACACAGTTTTTGTTTCTTTCTGAGGCAATTTTGTACTAACTGCACAAACAATAATAAATATTTCATATCTTATATAATTAAAGACATGATATGTCTTGGATGAATATGATATGGATAATAAAAACTTGACATGTGAACTAAACACAACTTAGCTTTGTTTCCGTATTGTGATGAATCGTATTGTATATTGAGTAAATATAATATTGATTCAAATTATAGTTACACATTTTATATCTAAACACATACAGTATATAGTCAAGAGCCTGGCCATTTGACTTCAGATATGATTTTGATAACAAAGAATAGATGAGGGTCAGTACAGACACATTCCGTGAACCAGGAGAATAGCAACTGGATAAGAATAGAAAAAAAATATGTCTTTAGCAGTAGGTTGTTATACCAGTGAGTTACTCTTACATCTTCCCAAAAATAGAGACCTTAGACTTACCTGTACATTTATACTGTAAAACGTAGAGATGGACCAATCTGTGTTTTGTGAGGCTGATGCAGATCAGGGGCGGGGGTCAGATACCATGAAGCTCATGCAAAGGCACCAAATGGTTTAAATTGATTTCCTGCCAATTAAAACAATCGCTGGAACTAACTTTTGTTAAGCTTTTGTGACCAAAAGCGACATGCTTTAAATATCTTTAAAATATTGTTTTCAGACAAATATAGCAGCAAGTTAAATACTATTGAAATGAACTCAGAAGCAGGCCTATTGTAGACTCACACCCGTGGTATTACACATGATAGCCCTGAATGCAAAAAAAAAAAAGCATTAGACAATTTTAATTAATACACCAGGCCTATGTTAATGTGGGCCTATAGGGCTTCCTCTTAGGTATCAACTGAAAATTGATTTCCTGAAGTGTAACATTTCAGCTTTCTGGCACAACAGTCTTTTTCTTGTCTCACTCGAAATATTTGAAGAGCACTAAATGATGTTTCGCCATCCATGCTTGTGCAGGCCACAGAAAGGCAGTCTCAAGCAGCTTTGGCAAGAGCAGGAAAGCAGCCCTTGTCACTTTGCCAGTAATTAGAACTGATCAGTAGCAGTTGCTTGATCTGAGACAGTTATTGTGTGAAAAACTGCCAGACTAATGACATGTTTCACATCAGCACTCATCTTTTTCATTGTCCCTTCAGCGCACATAGCAAAATGTGGCTGACTTGTTCTACATCTCTGATCAGCTTGCTGTTTCAGCCAGATAAAAGATATATCAGTCAATCGCGTATTTACATCAAAAAAAGGCCGATCTGCCCTATGGCTGTCCAGTCACCTTTGTTATTAAGAGTATAGATCAAATCAGAACGTTTATAAATCATAATAATCTGATGAGTAATCAGGCAGCATACTAACCTCATGCTACTGCATTAATTGCAGTATGCCTTTCATGGCAGCATTCAAGACAAGTGCACTCTACACCATCCAGTCCTGCAGCTTGGACCTGCAACTGTGCTATGGAATCAAACCCTGTAGAGTGCATTTCAATCCCAAGTTGCCTGAAGCAAGTTGGAGAAGTCCACACTAGAAATTCATTTTCTCAAAAGCACACTGGGAATAGGTAACACACCTCACAAAGCAATACATGAGGGTACATATGAACAGAGCATAATGTAATTATAAGCAAATAGACATGTGGGAAGGCAAGGAGAAGAGCTGACTCAGAGATAAAGCAGGAGCATTAACTACTTCTTATTTTTTTATTTTTTTGTTCAGTGAAGAGGGATGAGCTGGATCTTGACTAATCTCCTTGCCTGTTGTCCCTCATTGGACTTGCAAATATTGGCTCTGTGAACCTCTGTGATACATAAATGCATTAAATTAATGTAGAAACCATCTTTTCAGTGGAATTGTACAAGGATGTATGTATGTATGTATGTTTGCGCATGGATATGCACACACACTTGCACATGCACAGACTCATACACACAGGGTGTTAGTACGTACTCTGTCTTTATAACAAATACCTGCATACAATAAGCATATAAATATGCAGCAAATATACTAAACTATGCCAAAAAAAAAAAAAATCAAATTAATTTTATGCCAAATGTTTTCAATAAAATAATGAAATTCACAAGCTTTTTCTTTTGCCATCTTTTTTTTTTTTTTTTAACTTCTTACTTTTGGTACATTTTTTACAGGGGGTGGGTCTTAGAAGAAAGCATTCACCTCATAGCTCTACTGCTCAACTGATTTTGGAGTGGGAGGTGCTCTGAAAGTTAGCTACACCCACCCCATCAAATATGGGTAGCTACTGAATTGTTTGTAGATGCAGCCACGTATATTTCTTTATCATACAAGTGTCTTCATTCCATCCAGTTAGGTAGCACTTTAAACAGACAACTAGGTGACGAGACTGAAGCTGGCTTCTTATTCACCAGCTTCTTATTCGAATCTTATGTTTCCACTTTCAGCCTAATTCCGATATCATTATATTATCATTTTGAAAATGTGTAAAAAAAAAAAAAAAAATCTGACAATTCCACATGAAACTAAATATACTTTCAAAATACTCAATATGAAGAAATTTACTCTAGAATTTTTTAAATAATGGCTATGTGAACTTGGCATTTGAGACCATTTCGTATGAAGGTAAGTGTAATGTATTATGATAATAATGAGATAATGGTGTAGGAATTGGGCAGAAAGTGCAATTTGCCTGCATCTGATGCATCTCAAATGTCCACAGGCCCATTATTAAAAAAATCCAACAGTTAAATTTCTTCATACTGAGTATTTCTTCAATACATTACATCTATTTTCATAAGAACCTGTTGGGACATTTTAAGAGAATGAGGAGATGAGGTGATATTAGTGTACTTCATTGGACCTTGTATAGGCACGAGATCATAAGACCTGGACCTTTTAAGGTGGATGGAAAATCCCGATAAGAAAATCCCGATGGTTTGCTCAGGGTATGGGATGAGTTAGGTTTGGGGTATAATATGGAGCATGATTTTGCCCCATATTATATGTTCACTGTCGCAGACTATTTTTCCACTTATTTATCTTTTTTCTTGTTTTCATACAAAATAATGCAGAAACAGCCATCATGGCTAGTTGTGTATAAAAGTCCACAAAAGACAGAGAAGTGGAGCCAGATAGGAAAAAGAAGAAAAAAAGAATACGAGACTAAAGAGAAAATATACAAAAGATTGAGGCGAGCCACTCATGGTTAACATATAGAGCAGGCTTTGGCGAGAGCTCCTTCACCTTGCTTATCAGAGAAAATGTTCCCTTCACCCTGATTGAATGACTAATTTCAGCTGGTGACAGAACACCCAGGTGTGAGCAAGGGTCTGTGTGTGTGTGTGTGTGTGTATTGAGACAAATTATTGCACAGGTGGGTACAGTGGAACAAAGCCACAAATACAAGAAGAATTGCCAGAGGCACTAATGCCTGACGGAGAAATAGAATGTATAAGAGCATAAGGGAAAGAGAGAAAGAGTGTTTGGAGAGGTCTGACAAGTATGAGGAGTACTCTGAGAGAGATAATGATAGTGAGAGCATTATACATGTATGTAGACCCAAAAAATGTGCAAAAAAGAAAAAAAAAATCAATCAGAGCTCTCATTGGATGCAGCATAGTAATAATAATAATGCATGGCATTTGCAGAGCTAGTGATGATTATATCATCTATATAATAGAGGAATGATTTGCTTGAGGGATGCAAGAGAGGGAGAAATGGAGTGAGAGAAAGATGTTTGAAAAGATGAGGTTGGCGTCACGTGTCTCAGAGCAAGCATATGTTAGCATGTCATCACCCTCCCCAGTTGGTAGCTGTTGTGCGATGAGGAGAGTTAGCTAGTGGGTGGAGAAAATGGAGTGAAAATTCTAAAAAATATAAATTGCACACAATTGTCTAGAATGTCTTTGTATACTGTACCATTAAGATTTCTCTTTACTGGATCTAAGGGGCCCAGGCCAAACTTGTTCTAGCATGACAATGCTCCTGTGCACACAGTCAGGTCCATAAAGACATGATTTGCCAAGGTTAGAGCAGAAGAGCTTGAGTGGCCTGCATGGAGCCCTGACCTCAACCCTACTGAACACCTTAATTGGATTACCTAGAACACCAAGACCAAATTGGGGAGGAAAATTCAAAAATATAAATAAAAAAAGCATAGGAATATCTGACAGTTTTGCTTTTTTATAGAAATGACAGCTTTTATTTTCAAAACTAAAATAGCCAAAAGTAAAAAAAAAAAAAAAAAAAAAGCCAAAATAGTGCCTTCTGCACTATGCACAGTATATATAACATTTGACCATCCCAATTTTTTTTTTAGATCAGCTGAAGTTAGGTGTTTTGTAGCTCAACATTCAAGCAAATCCAAGCCGTTTAGTTTTCTCTACAAAGCCACATCTTGAAAACACATGCACCCATGCTTCTTGGGGGTTTTGAATGTTATTTCAAGATGGGGATCTTCCTGACTTGCTAAACAATATGAAGAACAGGCAAGCAGAAATGGCTACTTGTCTGAATTTACTGGGTGCCACAGAGACTTTCTTCTCTGAGCAGATAGCGTGCGGAATGTTAGGAGGACTTCACAAAACATTACAAAAAGTCTTCTGGCTTAAAAATCATTGAGCTCATCAACTATGGTGCTTCACTGATTCATTTAAATGGGGAGTTCAAAAGATTGACTCAGTCATACACTGTATTTCCTGTCACTACTATAAAACTATCTTGAACTGAAAGAAAAAGAGTTGTTTGTATGAGTCTTGTGTGTATGTACAGTGTGTGGTGACCTGGGAAATTTTGAGATTTTGTACAATATATTTAGTTCTTTAAAGTCTGGTTAACTCCTAAATTTGAAAAGAAAGGAAATACCATTTCAAGATTCCATTTCTGTGGCTCAGGAACATCACGAACGTATTGACAGCTGATATCTGATAACTGAATTTATTAGGCTTATGTTTGTTTCCCCACAACACATAGCTATCCAACAACCTTATCAAACCATGACATTTAGTATGTGAGGAAATCAACCTTAACTAGGATTTAGACATATTTAGGCAGACTGACTGTTCTTACCACCATATTCCTTAAACTTTGCAGGCAGATAGCCATGCTAAGGTTAAAAAGTTTATAAAACACTTCCACACGGTACACAACAAGGACAAACATCATCAATCAACTTCAATCATCCTAGGGCCATTATGGCCCACTGTTCTTCACATTTTCATGTTTCTCCTGTGCTAATGCACCTAAATTAGTTCTGTTTGTTAATTAGCTGATAAGCTGATTCAGGTGACTAGAGAAAACAAGACTCTGATTATGGGCTACAACCGCTTATATTTAATACCTGGACGAGTTCTCTATTCTGTTCATATACCTGTCATATTCAACCACAGTGACAGCTAAAAAAGAGAGAAGGTGCCACCGTTCCTTGACTCCTGTCATACACCATACACTATATGGCCAAAAGTATGTGGACACCTGACAGCATTCTCCAAACTGTTGCCACAAAGTTGGAAACACAGTCCCGTCCAAAAGTACTGGAATGGCAAGGCCAATTCTTTTGTTTTTGCTATGCACTGAAGACATTTGGGTTTCAGATCAAAAGAAGAATTTCAGCTTTCATTTTCTGATATTTACATCTAGATGAGTTAAAAAAAAAAAAAAAACTTAGAACATGGCACATTTTGCTTGAACCCACCCATTTTTTAAGTGATCAGAAATATAGGAACATGTGTACTGACAGGTGTTACGTGTTGCCCAGGTGTGCCCTGTTAGATTGACTGTTTAAACAATTAATAGCTCTGAATGTCTACTCTTAGCTTGAGGCATGGGTTTCACCTCTGAAGACTGCATTTGTTGTTAAAAAGGACAAACCCACATGAAGACCAGAGAGCTGCTTATGGGAGAAAAGCAAGCCATTTTGAAGCTGAGAAAAGAGGGGAGATCAATCAGAGCCATTGCACAAGCTTTGGGTATAACCAGTGCAATAATTAGGAATGTCCTGAAAAAGAAAGAAAGCTGAAAGTTGTCCTAACAACCAGACATGGAAGAGGTCAGCCAAGGAAAACAACAGCAGAAACATTGTGAGAGCTTTAAAGAAAAACCCTAAACCAACAGTCAGTCACATCACTAACAACCTCCACAGGGCAGGGGTGAAAATATCACAATCCACTGTTCAAAGACGTCTTCAAGAGCAAAAACATAGAGAACATACCAAAAGATCCATACCACTCACCAGCAGTAAGAATCAGAAGTCCAGACTGGAATTCACAAAGAAATACGGAGAAGAGCCACAAAAGTTCTGGAACCAAGATTAACCTCTACCAAAGTGAAGAAAAGGCCAAAGTGTGGAGAAAGAAAGGATCTGCTCATGATCCAAAACATAGGAGCTCATCAATTAAGCAGGTAAGCAGGTGGAGGCAGTGTCATGGCTTAGGTTTGCATGGCTGCTTCTGGAATGGGCTCACTAATCTTTATTGATGATGTAACTCCTGATGGTAGCTGCACAATGAATTCAGAAGTCTACAGAAACCTTCTGTCTGCCAATTTATGGACAAATACATCCAATCTAATTGGGAGGATCTTCATCATGCAGCAAGACAATGACCCAAAACAAACTACCAACACAGCAAAGGACTTTAAAGGGAATGAAAGCTGAAGTTCTGATTTATCATCTCATACATCTCATCTTTTAATAACAAACACAAATGTCTTCAGTGTTAAAAAGAAAAAAAAAAAAAAAAAACTGGCCTTGACATTCCAGTACTTTCAGAGGGGACTGTATTTGGTATGCTGTAGCAATAAGATTTCTCTTCACTGGATCTAAGAGGCCCAAACCTGCTGCAGCATGACAATGCCCCCGTGCACACAGTGAGGTCCATAAAAACAGGATTTACCAAGGTTGAAGCATAAGAAGAGCCCTGCCCCTAACACCACTGAACACCTTTGGGATTAACTGTAACACCAAGCCTTCTCGCACAACATCAGTGCCCAACTTTACTAATGCTCTGGTGGCTGAATAGACACAAATCCCCACAGCCATGTTCCAAAATCCAGTGCAGTTAAGGATGTGTTTTCTCAAACTTAAATAAAACATTCTTAAATAATACATATGTAGTATGCAAAAATTTCCACTAGTTTTTGTTAAATGATTAAATTTAAATGACTGTTTATGTCCACAAGTATTGAAAATGTCCTAATAATAAGTCACATTTTCATCCTACTGCTTCTTGCTTCGTGTTACAAGTAGAAAAAAATACCCCCGAAACAACTCTGAATGCAGTCAACTTGAATTAATGAGACAAACTCAGTAATAGGTTGACAAATGCCGATGCTACTGATTCAAGCTATGTGCAAATCTCCAGTAATTAATTATTTGTTAACATGATTGCTTGCATCATTAGTAATTATTTATTGAATTGAGTTGTGATAAGGGGTATCAGCAAGTTGGCCCAATTTAGATGGGATTCTCATGGCAGTGCAGAAAATTCAGTAGTTATTATGCAGCTCTACATGATATGCTTGTACAGTTGAAAGAGAGAATGTTGATGTTGTCTCAACATTACTCAGACTATAAATACAAAAAAAAGAACAAATTGTAATAAATAAATAAATAGACAGAGAAAAGCAATTTCCTCAATATTATCTGTTCTGGCAGTACAATATTTAATAATATTTATTACTGCTTTTAACCTAGCGATTTTTATACATGCATTTTAAAATGCTTCATATAATTAAAAAACAGGATATGTAAATTGGAACAACTCTAAAAATGTGAATAACTAAATAAATAACGACAATAAACCAAGGAATATTTGCATTTCAATTAGCCCATATTTCTGCGACACCTCTATGAAGATATCCTGTCACAGGCCACTACTGAACATATTTCAAGGTCAAATGATGCCGATCTTCAAAGATGTTCCATTAATCCTCTAGTCAAACAAATCTGCAATCCTTTGCCCAGGACAGATCTGCTCGACAAACATGGTCTCACAATTATTATTTAATTCATCTCCATTTAAAAAGTAACAAAGGTTTGGCTAAAGGAGGCAGCTCTATTTTCTCTTGTGAATTCTTTGTGTGAAATCCAACAAAATAATTCTTCCTAATTAGAATTCTGAATACGCTCAGGTTGATGTAAATGGAATTGAGCCACTGATTCTAAGGAAATGATAAGATAATTAGCAGTACAGCTTATCACAACAAAAAGCTAGGTGCAAGTACCCTGCAAATGAGCTTCAATGCCTTATATTATGAGATAATATTCATACTGATTTTTATATTACAAAACCACAGTTCTTTTACCAGAGTAAATCTAATCTAAACTGTATTACTTAATGATTCTTTCTCACGGCACTGCAAAAAAAAAATGCTGTAAATTTTATAGCAATTTACTGGCAACTAGTGTTGCCACTAAAGTACTATAAAAATTTACAGTAAACAACTGTAAAACATATTTACAGTAAATATGTAATATCTGTAAACTGTAATATCTTACATTGTATAAAATAACACTTATTCCAGTACATTTGTTCATTTGGCTTATGCAGGATACAACTGAAATGAAGGTTAAGGGTTCCTCAAGGACCCAACCATTGTAGTTTGGCGGTGTTGAGATTTGAACACACAACCTTCTGATCCATCACTGAGCCACCACAACTAGTTCGGTTAGCTCACACTGACTCAACCACGGAATTAACTCCAATAAAAGATTGCAATGAATCAGTGTGAGTTAGCTGAGCTAGTTGTGGTGGCTCAATGGTCAAGGCTTTCGCTTAAAGATCAGAAGGTTGTGTGTGCAAATCCCAACATCACTTAGTTGTATCATGCATCAGCCAAATGAGCAAATGTAGTGGATTATGTGTTATTTTACACTATGTAAGATATTACAGTACTTTACTGTAATATTTTACAGTTTGCCTTTTCATGTACTCCAGGAGTTTACCCGATTGTTAGTGGTTAGTACTCTACCACCCATGTTTTAAATTAGTACTACTATTACCTCATGAGATTTTCTCTTACGGAAAGTCTCATGGCCACCCAGGTGAGAGTTAGCACTGTTAGCATTATTAGTATTACTGTAGCAGCATTGGCCAACAAATGCTACCTATAAAGTGTATTACAAGGTTTTAGTATTAAACATTTCTGTACATTTAGCATTAAACATTATAATGGCTTTTTCAGGTTGTAAAAATAAGGCCTGACAGAAGTAAAAGAACTGTAGCAAAGACTTCAGGTCAAGAAACAATACATCAACAGTATTGGGACAAACTACATAAAGCCAAGGTGGCCTTCAAGCTCAAGGTGCAACAGTTTCAAGTTGAACCATTCATCACTATCTGAATGAAAATGGGTTCTGTGGTAGAAGACCCAGGAGTTTGCCCATTGATGTTTTTGGGGTTGCTTTGCTGCCTGGGTACTGGGTACCTTGAATCTGTGCAGGGTATCATGAAATCAGAAGACTGTCATGGGTCCTCCGGCAGGAAATTGATCCAAAGTATACCTGAAAATGCACCCAAGAATGGATTAGAAGAAATGTTGGACCATTCTGAAGGCCTGCACAGAGTCTGGATCTTAATCCCACTGAAAATCTGTGGAAAGAGCTGGAGTAGTTTGCTCAAGAAGAGTGGACCAAACTTCCAGTTCAGGAGTGCAGAAATCTCATTCAGAGCTACACAATTCACTTGACTGCAGTTACTGTCTACAAAGGTTGTGCTAGAAAGTGTTAGGTTAATGGCCCCATTATTTTGATCCATGCCATTTTCATTTGTTTAATTTTTTAAAATAATATGTTAAGTCATAAAACAAAAGCAATGATTCTGTTCTATTAAATGTGAAATAAAGAATTGTGGATATGAAATACGATTTTTTTCAGAGAAAATTGTGAGTTTATTCGATAAGTAGAAGGGTACAAATAATTTGGCCATGCCTGTATGTAATACTTAAATTACACACTAGGAGTGTAATAACATAAGTATTAACATGCCATTATTAACATATCAAGCCCATAAAAGAATGGACATATAAGGTATGAGAACATGCCTGTTATATGGTGTGTGTGTGTGTGTGTGTGTTTTGGGGGGGTGTTATGTGTGTGGAGGGCATTGTTATTTACAATGCCATACCATACAGTAAATATAGAGACTGCAGTTACTATAGAAAGGAGCTATTTAATGTGACCACAAGCTACTACACTAAGGCAAATAGCATAGGCAAAGTACAACATGACGTAATTACCTTTACTTCATGGAAGGGGGATCAGTGAAAGATGAAGTGTAGTTTCTTGCCGAAAAGCGATGTAAACACATTCTTATCAACGACATAGTTTAAGGTGGATAGTCTACCTTATATATCAGTCCTTTATTCAATTAAAGCCTGAGGAACACTAATTGTAATTCAAAAGGGGGATCATCAATCAGACATCAGTCTACTCTAGCTGATAAGAAATGGTACATATATCATGGTAATGGGCAATGCACTCTAGCTCCTGTACACTGCTTGATACTGTATCTGTGGCTCTAACCTTGATGACCCCTGGTTTTATAGAACATTTTTGATCTGATTAGAGATATCCCATGCGCTACTCTCATTACTGGAAATGATATCAGTTACTGATTGGATTGATGTCTAGATAAGTCATCCAGGAAGCGAGTAGTTAAACAGCGCTCAAGAAAACCTCAAGCTAAATCCAGGTGATGACACAAAATGAATGAACGGAAATTATGCACAAATCCAAAATGTTACCTCACTTAAACTGTGTTTTAGATTTGCTAAACATTAAAGTAGCTCTAAGCAGCAATCATATCACCAAGATTTTGAGGCATCCTAGGCATTGCGGTCTAAAGCATCCATGCTGTATGGTAGGATAAGATCAATAGTTTGTTACAGTTGTAATTACTAAACCTAATTTGTACATAATGTGGGGGGGAAATGATATATTGAATAGGTTCACGAGAGCAAATATCAAAAAAGTTCTCTCAAACTACTGTCCATTAATCTTTTTACTGAAAATCTTCACTCAGCAGGTAAACTCAGCAAACCTACAATTCAGCAAATAAATTCGATACTTGAACTTCTCACATACCTCATCAGATACGATGTATAAATATACATTTTTATAACCTTAAAATCTCACCCACATTACTATAGGGAACTTTAAATGTACAGACCCCTCTGAAAGTTGACTTGAAAAACTTTTTTTTAAATGGGTGGGTTCAAACAAGAGGTACCATGTTCTAAGTTTAACATATCTAGATGTAAATATCATTCAGTGAAAGCTGAAGTTCTGCTCATTTTCAAGCTGAAGTTGTCTCATATTCATCTGCTGATCTCAGACCACAATGTCTTTAGTCGTTTAAAACAAAAAAAAGAAAAAAGAAAAGATAGTATCAGGTGGCAGAGATGGTGACAGTTGCAGGTTATGTTGCTTTATTAAAACAACGGCAAACAAATCCAAATCAAGAAGCAGAGTCAAAGCGAACAAACAGGCTGAAGTCAGGCAATTTGCAAACAGAGTTAATTGGGCAAGAGACAAAGAAATAAACCTAAAAACCGAAAATATAGTCGTAACCATAAACACATTAGCATAGAATCAGAAGGCTCCTGACACTGAGCGTATACTTCGCAATGAACTGGTGGAAAGAGAGTCCTCATGTACTGTAAGTAATTGAGTCCAGGTGTGTGCAATCAGAATGATGGTGAACGTGACCATGCAAGAGTTCGTGATAGACGCTTGTCCTCAGCGGACATGTTTTATAGGCCATGTAATACTCTGGGAGTTTTTCTGGCAGCCGTGTTTGTAGGCCACCCTGTGTTACGAGATCTGGGAAGCAATGCTGCTTCCGGTGTTGATGTGACAGGTAGAATTGAAAAGGCCAAGGAGATAAGCATAAAGGAATATAGAAAAAAGAATGAAATATATACATACTATCACTTAGATATAAAATTATACACTGTATAATAATTATACACTAGATATACCCCAAAATCCTATGTGTCAAAGCTTCAAAATAGACTCATACATGCTTCATTCATATTCAATGACCATCTTTGGTGAGTATAGAAAAGTTCAAGGGGTGCATGTTGTGTTGTCTCCTCTAGCTTTGTCTCTCTCAAAGCATTATTGCATTATTGTTCCCACCTGTATGTTATTACTAGCACCTTACTTATGAGTGTGCTAGCAATAACATACAGGTGGGAACAATAATGCAATAATGCTGGTTCAACCCGCCTCTTCTCTCTGTCTACAGCCGATGCCCGGCCACACCCCCTCTGCCACAGCAGGCTATTTATTTTGTCCTAGCATAATTTATAGCCTAATAGTGTTACCTTTTTAGTGTTTGCTATCATTTTCATGCTATATGTGAAACACGTAATCATATAAACAGTATCATTATACTTGTACTTTCAGCATGCCTGTACAATTAAAGGAGACATGTCTCTCAGTCAATTTCTCAGCAGTTTTAAAAAGCACAAAATATTTTTTAAAAAATTAAGGTCAGCCCTTTCAGCGGGAGATTGCAAGTTTGAATTCCCATGATACCAATGGAGAAAAATTGGCCATGCTCTCTGAGTGGGAGGTATGACATACTCTCTCTCCTCTGTCAATTAAAGTGACACTGTTCTTTCTGCAGACTCTCAATTTCATATATATAAAAAGCACACTATATTTTGTATATGCGTGTTGCTCGCAGCAATTTATGAGATCACATGTAGAACGTGGCAGGATTCAGAACTCGGTTTGAACCCTTTGACTGTTGTCCTGTTATGCCACGTATTGTTTATAATTATATAGTGTATCCACCTCGTTTTCAGCATTCAGGACTCCGTCTGTTGGAAAGTTTTTGCGTAAGACTTAAGGTTAGCCATTTCCAGTATTTTTAGTTGGTCTGCTTGTATTCAGCATCTATCGACACTGCCATTTAATGTCAAATAGTTAACGTTAATATTTATGGATTCGTACAAAACTGGTATTGTTTGTGTAGTCAGGGGTTGCTTTAATAACTGGCACAAATTAAAAGTTTAGAGCAGGTGTGTTTTGACCATAAACCGCACACCAGAATGTGGATATGAGACACCACAGGATCAAAAAAATGAAACTTGCCTCCTAAAAATGAAGACGCTCTTTGGCTTTGGTTAAAAAGAAAAAAGAAACTGAAACTAAAAAAGAACTGTAGTGACTGTACATTTGTTCTTTTCACTTTACGGAGAGAAGACCCACAGAGAAGTGTTTGGGCTATGGTACTCCAGTGAAATCTCTAAGGCGGTGTCTATTAAGGAGAACATTAACACATAAAGCTAAGTTAAACTGCATGTGAATGAAGTTAAATGTTACTAAGATTAGCCAGTTGTTTGATAGCCCAGTGGCGTCCAGCGTCACTAAACATCAGCTGATTCAGACAAGGATCAAGTTATTTCAGGAGTTGTTGTTTGCTGATATAACTGTGAGACTGGCTAGCTATAAAGGTAACATTAGCTACGTCTGTTCATAACAGCAACTTTTTTACAGTTGAATAGCTACGCTCATAGTTCAGAATAAGCAGCTAACAAAACAGAAAAAAAATCTTTTCGAGGTTTTCTATTTATACTTATACTTGAGTTAAAGTACTAAAATACTTGGAAACGTTCTTAGGAATCAAAAGTTACAGTATTGTTACTTATTGCAGTTAATTAACAATTTCTATTAAGGAAACATGACTGACTGCAGACATGAGTTGGCTGTTCATGTCTTCCCCCACACAGGTCTCCTTAACAGAAAAAATAGTAGTAATAACGGTGCCCTCATAACAAATAGCAGCAATAATTCACAGTACTTTTGTTACTTTAGTACAAACACTTTACAGCACTTACAAATTGAACCGGAAGTCTTGCACAAAAAGAGGAAATATGAGCTATTCCTTACTTATGCATTAGAAAATAAGGTGGATAATTATAGTATAATACTATATAATGTATACTTATTATACTACAATTGGTTACTGACAAAAATAAATAAACCACAATTCATAAAGATATAAGCAATACATCTAAATATATTAAAATATATATTTTTTTAAATAAGCAAAAGTATAGAGATCTGCTGTATGTGAGCCAGGCATTTGCATATTTGGGTGAATGGTTTGGATGTTATACTTAAATACATTTACATTTTAAAATGGCTTTTCAATTTAATTAAGATATCAATTAATGTCAACATAATTTCTGTTTTGGTTAAATTTAAGGATCACTTTTTTTTTTTTTTTAGAAATCCAGCCCCTATTCAAGTCTACTGGGTAATGAAATGTTGTAGTGGGATTTGAAGTTGAAGGTTAATGCTCTTACCTCTCACTGAGTCTTTCAAAAAACGTTTCATCTACAGAAGAGGCAAGTCCAAATAACGGAGAGACAGAGATGCTGCCTTTCTATCTGTAACTTCTAATAATTTGAGGTACAATGAACTTTACTGTTTTGGAAAGGTCACATACAAACACACACACACAAATCACCTATCTGACATATGGCATAAAAATGCCACTAGAAACTTGAATAAAAAGAGATAAAAAGAGGTTGAAGCATTGTGTCCCATCAAAAGGTTCCTTGCCCAGACCAAATCAGTCCAGGGTTATATGTAACACATGACTATGTATGCACGGTCAGGTACAGTGGATCTGTGAGCACCATTCTTCACATACTCGCCTACTTCCTTTTGTCCATCTGGAGAACTAAAAGGGGTCTCAAATTGAAAACTATGACTTCAAAGCTCAAATTGTCCTACTTTTACAAGCATTTACTAATTTAGAATATTCTGAAAACTGTTACACAAAACAGAGATTTTGTTTTATTCAAACAGTAATAGGGAAAGTGGTTAACGTTAATACTCAGTTCGTCTTTCCAGTGTTAAAGTAAAACCTGATCAGGACATGTTGATAAACAACAGCAATAAATGCCACATTTTATGAATGAATGAATCAAACCACATTTCAACAGCCCAATAGCTTTTTAGGCTACATTGTTAATAATGACATTATTTCATGATTTAAGGCTGTACCAGTTTGTCAGGCGGCAGAGACCGATGCAGTTGCAGGTGTAGGCTTTATTTAAAAAAAAACCAGGCAGACAAATCCAAAAGTTAATGCAGAACATGGTCAAAAACAGGCACAACATCAGCAAATGGACTAAACAGGGCCAAAACCAGAATCACAAAACCAAAGGACAAAAATGAGATCAGAAAACAGAAAAGTATGCACAATAACAAAGGCTGGGTAAGTCAGGCAGATAAACACTGGATGATACTTCACAGTGCCTGTGTGTTCTGAAAGTCCTTAAATAGTCTGAGTGTGAGTGTGTGAGCATACATGACTGAAACCAGGTGTGCATGATCAGTAATCTGGTGACTGTGAACAATGAGAGTGAGTGATGGGAATTTGAGCCTGTGGCGGCCATGTTCGTAAGCCATGATGTCCTCTGGGAGCTTGAGTCCAACATCGATTCTATCATTGACAGGACACAATCCCTCCCTGAAGAGTTCACTCTGGGAGCAGGATTGCTCAAGGACAGGGCACAGAACTTTTGGTGTGTCGAGCGTAGAACTCACTGCAGAGGAGGGGATCAAGAATGTTGTGAGCTGGGACCCAGCTTCACTCCTCAAACTCTTTGTTGGTCTGGGTTACCTGTTCGAGACATTGGTGCGTGCCTTCCCACACCTGCTCACTTCATCTAAACCATTCATCAACTGTGGGTGAGACGGTAGGTTTAGCGTTCCATGGAAACAGGGGGGTGGTAGCCCAGCATACATTGGAAAGGAGTGAGCTGTGTAGCTGAGTGGTGCAGGGAATTCTTGGCGTACTTTGCCTATGGCAGAAACCATGCCTAATTTTCCTGGTTATCTGGCAGAAGGTTCTGAGGAATCTACCAACTTCTGGTTGGTTCTCACAACTTGAGGCTGACCCGTCTACCCAGTGACACCATTCTTCTAGTGCCATCTTCACAGTAAGAAGTTCTCTGTTACCAGTGTCATAGTAACATTCAGCAGGGCTCAGTTTCCTTGAAAAGAATGTCACAGCGTGGAGTTTAGATGTATTGCTGAAATGCTGAGATCTCTGCAGTTGAGTTCCACTTGAGTTTTTTAGGACCTTTTTCAACAATGACATCAATGGGGCTGCAATGGAACTGAAACTACATTTGAATCGGCGATATAAATTAACGAATCCCAGAAACCTCCTTAACAGTGGAGGAACTAGGCCATCCATGTACTGCAGAGACTTTTTCCTGATCCATGAGGACCCCCTCTGAGCTGATGATGTATCCCAGGAACAACACTTTAGATATGTGCATTTCTCCCCATTTACATAGAGATGGTTTTGAAGTAGGTGAACTACACTTGCTTTAGATGAGATACATGGGATTCTGTGGAAGGGGACTATCAGTATGAGAGATGGATGATCGGATGTACCCCTGTTTGAGAGCTTCATCAATGTACTCCTCCATAGCTTTAC
Source organism: Pangasius sanitwongsei (assembly GCA_037576675.1). NCBI lineage: Eukaryota > Metazoa > Chordata > Actinopteri > Siluriformes > Pangasiidae > Pangasius > Pangasius sanitwongsei. The sequence continues at coordinate 11,501,655 of CM075029.1, read as the reverse complement.
TGTCAGTGGTTGTCAATGGATAAATTTGATGATGTGGAGTGGTGCCAGCCATAAGCTCAATGGTGCAGTCATAGGGCCTGTGAGGGGGCGGACCAATGGCCTATGCTGAAAACTTCCCAGGATATCTGTGGGTTGTGGGTTTGCATCCAGGGAAAGCTGAGAACTATGGGGTACTTCAGTTCAATTAAAGTTTATTTGTATTGCTCGTTTAACAATGGACAGTGTCACAAAGCAGCTTTACAGAAATATATAAATTCTACAACCTTTCACCAATTTAAAATATTTGGCACATCATGAAGCGAAAAACACGGCAAAGAGGACCCTGGACAGTTGAGCAGCAGGAATCCTATATCAGGCAAGAATGGGACAACATTCCACTCGAAAAACTTCAGCAACTCATCTCCTCACTTCCCAAATGTATACAAGCTGTTGTTAAAAGAAGAGGAGATGCTACACGGTGGTAAACATGGCCCTGTCCCAACTTTTCTGTGATGTGTTGCAGCCGTCAAATTCAAAACTAACTTTTTTTTTTTCATAAAACAGTACACTATCTCAGTTTAAACATTTGTTATGTTTTCTATGTTCTGTTGTGAATAAAATATGGGTTTGTGCAATTTGCAAATCATTGCATTCTGTGTTTATTCGCACTCTACAAAGCGTCCCAATTTTTTTGGAATTGGGGTTGTAGATGGAAATTTAAAACTTAGAAATTTATCCCTAATAAGCAAGCCAGGCATGATGTTGGCAAAGAAAAACTCCCTGAGACGACATGAGGAAGAAACCTTGAGTGGAACCAGACTCAGAAGGGAACCCATCATATCACATAGTGACATTATATTTCTTATCTTAGCAATATTTCTGAGATGAAAAAAGGCTATCCCAGTGATATTATCTGCATAAGCTTCAAATGAGAGACTGGAGTCAATAATCACACCAAGGTCTTTTACTGCTGCACATGATGAAACAGAAAGACCATCCAGAGTTACTATGTAGTCAGAAAGCTTACTTCTAGCTGCATGTGATCCTAGTACAAGTACTTTTGTCTTGTCAGAATTAAGGTGAAGGAAGTTACCAAGCATCCAGTGTCTAATATCCTTCACACATTCCTCATCTTTAGTCTTCTTATTCTGGAGTCTTTCATCTGGTTTTGCTGAAACATACAACTGTGTGTCATCAACGTAACAGTGGAAGCTAATACCAATGTTTATGAATAATAGGCAGCATATATAGAGAGAAAAAAGCAGTGGGCCTAAAGCAGAACCTTGTGTAACACCAAAATGCTAAGAGGAATGCTACTGATTTGGTTTGACACCATTTACAGTTGAGGTCAAAAGTTTACATCCCCCTTTCAGAATCTGCAAAATGTTAATTATTTTACCAAAATAAGAGGGATCATACAAAATGCATGTTATTGTTTATTTAGTGCTGACCTGAATAAGATATTTCACATAAAAGATGTTTACATACAGTCCACAAGAGAAAATAATAGTTGAATTTATAAAAATGACCCCGTTCAAAAGTTTACATCCACTTGATTCTTAATACTGTGTTGCTACCTGAATGATCCACAGCTGTGTTTTTTTGTTTAGTGATAGTTGTTCATGAGTCCCTTGTTTGTCCTGAACAGTTAAACTGCAAAGGACAATAAAAATAACTTTTTTGGCAGGAATTCCTTGTGAGTGGGCAGGAGTCAGATTAAAATAAATCAATTTATATATATATATATATATATATATATATATATATTTAAATGCCCACCTCTACACTTCATACAGAGTGATGTCAAATTTATAAACTGCCATTAAAGCAAATTAAATTAAAAAAAAAAAAAAAAGTAAAATGTTCCCAGAGAAGTCTTGCACAACTGCGATTGACTGTAGAAAAGGCTTCATCCAGTCTGAAATATTAAAACTAACAAATTACATTTAGCCTGCATTGCCTTACCATCTGTAAAGCAACTGTACTGGCTGTTTATTCCACCACACTGACTAGTTTACTGTAGGTATAATCACTTAGAGTCACCTATAGTTATTCCATTCAGCTGTATATGATCTGAATATCTGTATATCAACTTTAATGATGCCCTCTCCCAAAACGCACACACACACACACACACACACACTTTTTTCTTAAAAAGGATAAGTATATAAGAATATAAATTGTCAATGAATATAGAACGAGAATAAAAATGATTCAACTTAACAACTTCGGGTGGATTTAAGGCCACAATTTTCCTCTTTGCTGAGACTAAACAACAACTATTGAGTCAGCATGGTTTTTGTTGCACAGTAAACACAGCTGTCTGATAGCACTTCTTTTAAAGTGCTGCAACTGACTCATTTTTTTTCGTATGTCTTACTGCCTGCTAAGAGGAGTGTCTTGCTTTGCCAGTTTTTCGCTTCCTGCAAACACGTGATACTATTACTGCATAGCTAGACGATAGTGTGATTGCATCATCCTGCAGATGCCCGAACCCTTTTCACACAGTAAAATGGGATTTTTTTTTTTTTCCATAGTCAAATTGCCATTCCAACATTCACCTACTCAGTTCAATGGACTCAACCCTCTTTCTAATGCAAGTAATCAGACACCTGGAATGACCCAGCAATCAATTTATTCATTTCAGCATACCATTTTCACTCTCTTTTCCCTTACATTTACACATCTATCAGACTCAGCTAGCATTCCAACAAGCCTCACCTTCAGGATTGGATGGACATAATTTTATCACTGAGACCTCCCTTAAAGCACTTCAACATAATGTCTCTGAGGCTATCATGGGCACTTGCTCACCCAAACCGGACAGCTGAAGATTAGAAAAAAATCACCTGGTCTTTTTCCAGTCTTCAACTGTCCCGTTTCGGTGAGTCTGCTCCCATGACAGCCTCAGATTTTTGTTCTTGGCTGATCAGTGTAAATTATCGATCATCCTGTTCAATAGTTTACACCCCCCTGGCTCTTAATGTACCGTGTTGCCTTCTTGAGCATCAGTGAATGTTTGCACCTTTTGTAATAGTTGTGTACGAGTCCCTCAATTGTCCTCAGTGTGAAAAAGGGGTCAAATATGAAGATGAAAATGCAATGTTTATGATCCCCCTCATTTGTTTTTAATTATTAACATTTTGCAGATTTTGCGAGGCGTATGTAAACTTATCACCACAACTGTATATGTATATACAGTATGAGTGGAAAATATCAGTCTCACCAAAGCAAACTATTTTTATGCATACCTTTATGAAATAAAGTGTTTATTAAAACATATATTGCAGTTATTAAAAGATATATTGCAGGCTGTCTTTTCTTTTCCACAGTCAGATTCACTGTTTTGGCTTAAATGAGGGTGCATTCGGTTAATGTTGATTATTTACAAATGAGGTATCCATGAAGTCTCTATACTTGGGTTATGGTTACCCACAAATATATACTAATGAGTTGTGCAACAGAGAATCTTTTACCAAATCCTATTGGTATAAATATTTAAAATGGCATAAAAATAAATTACATTTTATGATTTGCTAGAAAGAAAAAAAGCAAAAAGTAGTGATGTGGAATTGCCCGGACATTTAAAAGGTAATCAGTTTGTTCCAAGCAACTGCAACCAATAAAAATAAATAATAAAAATGTTTTCTCTTTCACCATTCCTGGCGGGCTGTACCATAACTGGTAGTTGGAGGTTACCGTTTTCTGTGCAGTGCAGCACATTGTCTTCTGAAACAAGGGGCTAATGATTGCCTAGTAGCAACATTTATTTCCTGTAGTATTCTCCAGTGGACCTCTATAAATTTTTATTGTCATTTCATGCTGAACGCAGTCTCACAGTCCACTTTGGCCTCTGCTCTCCTTTAGTTTTGTGCACCTGCCTCCTCTGACACTTTATTTGCTAAGGTTTTTGAGAATGTCAAGTAGACTTTTATCCAAAGCTTTCTGATATAGAAATGCTCATTGGGTGATGTCTTAAGACTGTTCTCTTTATCTCCTTTTGTAATGAAGTGCTAAAGATCTGTACATGTGTAGTGTTAATTAAAAAAAGTGGATCTATTTTGCAGGACCAAACAAGGACTTTGATCAATAATATCCACTGCCAGTATAGTTTAAACAGATCTGCTTACAGAAATACAACATTGTTATGGATTACCAATATAGTTAAGAGACAACAGTCTCTTAGACTTTTTTTGCTTAGTCAGTCACCAGTGACTTTATTGTTGGCCTCCTTGGAGGTAGTGGTGTTTTGTTCTACACTGGGAAAAGAGTTTGATTCCTGTGGGCTTTTACACTGTTTAATCTCAAGCTCATGTATACAAAAGAGGACAGTTAATGCTCACATCCTGTATTTAAGTTATTTTATTTGTATATATTGTATCTACTTTGCATCTGCAGCTCATGACCATAGATCTTATTGAACCAGGATGGCATTAATAACAACATAGTCTCAAAGAAATTTAAGTCAAGAGGCTATCACACTTATACTACAGGCTACTATCTACTGAATATTTAGAGTAACCTTGTTATTGGTAGTTTAGAGACAACAACAAAGTTTACATTATCCACTTCTTATCTACTTCTTATCTTATTATTATCCACAGCCCCATTTCCTTCTCCCAATCATTGCAATATATCTTACAGTAGAAATGGTTCTGTACATTAGATATACTGTTTTCACTTATATATTGTCTTTTTGTCAAACTTTATTAGATTTAATAGGAAATATTTAAACTATTTAATAGAAATTGTTAGATTTAATAAAGATTATTTTCTATAAATTAAGATCTTGGCAGCTGCAGAGTATTTTTTAAACTGGCCCCATGACAGCCCTGTCATTTACTGTCCTGTCCATTACTCCTGCCCAACAAATGGAGCAGCTGAAGCCCTGCCCCAATGGACCTCTATTAGCATTTATTGCAGTTCCCATTTTTGACCACTAGGTGCAATATTAACTCTATGGAGCTAAATGGGGCTGTGAGCCCACATATTTGCATGACATTTAGAAAGGCGTGCAAATCAATAATGGAAATCGGCTTATATCTATCAAATAGCAACATTTTAAAATCTTTGGTTATTAGTAATTTCAACAAAATTTTAAAATGTATGTACTTTAAAATGAGTTGTGAATGAAGACTTTATTAAGATCAACATTTGTTGAATGGCTGATATATATGTATGTTCATATTTATTTACTTATTTGTGAATGTGTGTGTGTGTCTATGTTCACTCGAGACAGTCAGTTAAAATCACGAGGGTGCATCCGTTTCACAGTGAAGGATCATTTGAGTTGGCTTCCATTTTCATGTTGACCTACGGATATGAGCAGTCCATTGAACACATCGATACAGGCACATTGTGATCTAAGTACAGCTTCTAGCTGGAACATTCTGACAAAGACACAAATTGTTATGAAGCAAAAAGTTCATATGAGTTACATATGAAAAAGTTGTATGGTACATTTGGCATAGTGCACACACACACACACACACACACACAAACAAAGTTTTTTATACTTTTGCTTTCATTACCTTTCCTATGTTTTCTTGTCTCCTTCCTTTTCCTCATCTCACAAAAAAAATTTATCACCTGTCTTCTTCCAGCCCCTTCTCTCTCCTGCTATCTCATTGTCTTCCCCTCAATTAATCTCTCTCTATATCTCTGGATGTCTCATTTATCTGAAACCTTTGTGGCCTTGTTTGAACCACCCTCTCCAGTATGTGACAGTCCGGTAGTACGATTAATACCCCACACACATGCAACCACACACACACTGAAGTGTTCCTGTCCCTGTCTTCCCATATGAATTTCAAATGAACAAGAAACCTTATCCATATATCAAAGTTTTCATTAGTCACGCAGCATCTGGGCTTGTGTGTGTGTGTATGTGTGTGTGTGTGTGTATCTGTGTGTGTGTATATGTGTATGAGTGGGAGAGAGAGAGAGGGAGCTTGTGTGAAGGAGGGGCAGCAGGTCAAAATTCTCATGGCTCATTTCCCTTTAATAACATAAAGATTGAAATTTTAAAATAGTCAGGTTTACTTACACTATTCATCTCCAGGCAAAATGACTACCATTACTGTGAACTGTCCTTAGATGCACTCCTCTGTCTACTGCCAACAGAGATATAGCTTGTCTACATGTACATGAGATAATAGCAAAAATTAGCTATGAGGACACCGAGGTCCAGGCCTTGAAATATTTCAGAAGGTTTTGGGGTTTTTTTCACCTGTCTCCAGTTGTGAAATTCAATAAAGAAACAGTAGCCCTGTCCTGATAACATGATGGCAGATGTAATCTATGTGGAAAAACTTGAATTCCAAGACCCAATCAGCAGTGACAACTGATTCTCAACTCACCTCATAACAGCTTAGGAGGACACTTGCCAGAGTGTTAATCACTCATTATGTTTTGCTTTCAAAGGGTGCTACGCTACCAGCCTTTGCCTTCTTGTTGAGATGTATGTAACACATCCTCTCATATTACTCCCATCCCACACAGACTTCATTGGCTACCCGGTCGTTCTCGTATTCAATACAAGATTCTCCTCATCACCTTCAAAGCACTTCATGGTCTCGCCCCCCCATACATTTCTG
>CM075029.1:11475244-11494980 GCA_037576675.1 Pangasius sanitwongsei | reverse complement strand
AAGAGGATTTATGCTGATATTGCCCAAAAACCCTATTTTGTTCAGGCGTTTCCAAACTTTTGGAGGGCAGTGTACGTGTAAAAAAATAATTTTGTTGTACACACAAATGACTCGGATATTAAAGAAAATCATTCAAGTTAAATTCTTCTTATTAATTTTATTCTGCATAATGAAAAGTTCCAGCAACACTGATTTCTTTCGTGTGATTAGCAATCCTCTGTGGTCTCTCCTGTGACTGATTTGATTATGCATGAATAATTTGACTATGCATAAATAAAAAATATCAGGATTTTTGCTGCTGCTATGACAACACTGGCTCACAATTACAAATTCAGGAAAAATATGCCATCAAATGCTATGCATGCTGATGTTTTGGGGGCGGGGGGGGGGGGGGGGTTAAGACGTATCTTTTCTTATAACTTTATTTGTATATAATGCAATGAAACAATTCTAACTCTTTTGTTTTTTGTTAAAAATGGAAACAGTATATTTAATACTTCATCCTTACAGATTACAGAATTCCAACTACACAAAGACAAGCAAGAGCTGGCAAGCAGAAAAAAGGAGAGAGAGACTAAGTTTAATGTAACAATATTGTCCAATCTTAACTACAATGATAGCTAAAAGGTTTCTGAAGCTTCTTTCTTGGTGAACAGGTATTTATTTGTTCCAACGTATTCTTGTTGTGAAATTTTTATAAGTAGGTTTAACAAGAGACCTCACAAGAGCTGGCTTAGCTACCTGTGTTTGATATTTCGGTGTGTTTTTTCTTTTTCTGGGGGTTTTTCCTGCCTATTTTTCTTCTCTATTTGGTTAATTGCCAATTCCCTCCCACCAGTCATGTCTCCTGCATCATTTGACAGTTTCCAACCAGGGAGAGTGAGGGCTAACAAGACCTCCAAGATATGTGAAGCCAGCCAATCCCATCCCAACTGTTGCTCATGCTCCTTCACAGGACAGCATGACACATTCATTGGAAAGCACAGTATGTCCTCTTTATCATCAGCTCACAGATACCCATGTATCTGTGACTGACAGGGGAGAGAGTATGCCATCCCTTCCACTCAGAGCGCACAGTCAATTTTTCTCGCTTGGCTCACGACCATGGGTGGCTGTGGTATCGCCAGGATTCAAACTCGCCATCCCCAGACAAGTGGGAGAATGCTTTTCTGTTGTCAAACTATGTCTATTAATCCTGTTTTGTTTTAGCTAAGACTCATGTTAGCTAGCAGCTGGTCAGTGTGTCGTTGGTTTATGTGCATCATGCATTTAAACTCTACTATATTGCAATGAGAATGAGTCAAGTTTTCTAAATACCTCTTTAGTGTGATTTTGTCCATTGGTCTATTCTATCTTTAGCCCTGTGTTTTCGCTAGCATGGTAAAAGAGGCTGGCAAAGGGCTAACAGGTGCTTTTGGTGTGTTTATCTATACTTTATGGTCCATTTTCACGGTTGAGTTAGGTGAGTATTTAATACAGAATTTGCACACATTGGTATTCATGCCTTAAACATAACTACAGGATTAAGCATGGATTATACTTGCTTTTAACTATTTGTATGCATATGCGAGTTGCCTGTTGCCCATATCGTGTGTTGCTTGGGCACATTCTCACAAATGAATGCATCCGGGTTGTGCAATACCAAAATAAATAGTGGGTGCAGTAGAGCAGCATGTGACACTGTGTCTGCAACTGACCCAACAAACTAGCGTTGTGCCTAGACAGTTATTGAGTACTAGCACCAGCCAGTTTAGCTATTACTGTTAGCGTTTGGATTTTAAACAATGCTGCTTGCATAGCTGCTGCTTCTCCACATGCACACAACTTCACATTAAAAGCTATTCAGAAGTTATATGAGAGTTACCCGTGAGTGGTGGAGTCTAAACCAGAGGCATGCCTCAGTTATGTGCTATTCCGACCTTGGACTTACGCTCATTTTTTGTGTGATATTGGCTCAAGAAAGGAGCAGTATAAAGTCCAGTACCACTGGCTGACAGTTTTATCTAAATACAATATGTCATGATGAAATTGAAACTTACAATAAAGTTATAACACTTTTGTAGCAGATTGCATCCTCTGATTTGGGCCTTGTCCCAAGCTGTATATTACTGCACTAAATACTATGTTAGTACACCAATATTGTCATTACTATTTACGCACTATATTTAGTGCCCAGTATGTGGTTTTGGACACAGCAGTAAATTTGTATTGAATTCGTATTGACTTCTTACTCACAGATGTCAGATTAATCTGCAAGGTACAGCACAACTCATGCTATGAATAGTGAGCAGCGTTTAGCAGTGAGATTCCCTAGAGGAATTCCCAAATCTTAAATGTAGCAGCTTTATCTTGTGTGGGAGTGGCTAGAATTAGACATCCTAGAATTTATGCTTAAATGTGAGTGTATCGGTAGCCTGACTTTCCTAGAACAGTATGTGGCACACCATAATACTTTGAGAAATAATATAGTTGTGGGGATATTATGCAAGTGTGGTTGTGCTACTTTCTTGTCCTTGTTCTTTCATGGCAAAACTGCAAAAGTCTTGGCTTATTCTGCAACTTGGAATTGAGTGGTTTGGTCCTGACTTGTCTTACACACACACACACACACACACACACACACAGACTTTTCTGGCTACCTCAGCAGTGCTTAGCCATGCATGCTCAATTATTAGCTGGCTAAATTAAAAACATGGAAATTTCATTGTGAATCTGGGAACAACGGATGAAAAAGGAAGTTGAAGATGAGGATGGGGAACATTTTAATCAAGGCATTTTATGGCTGGTAATGACTGCCCCTCTACCTCCCTCTTCAATTTAAATCCCAAATAATCTAGAAAGAAAGAATAAAAGTATAACACCAAGTCAGGACATTACCCCTCACTGCCAGCAGAGGTCGTGCTCTCCTGTGTTTTAGTGTGACCTCTGACCCCAATTAACTTTTCACTTCCTAATTTAATGTATATGAACGGAATGTTTTCAGTAGTTAATTGAGAATTCTTGCCAATTCTCTAACTGGGTAAGTTTTGTGTCATTCTAGTTATCCTTGAATGTCTAGACTGTTTGCCTGTTCACTTAGTACACAGGGACTGATATACTCGATACAAGAGACATATACATTTTTCAAAAGGATCTTGATAAAGCGCAAGCCGGCTCAATGGTGCATTTGGGGTGGTCAGCAGATTCATTTGCAGCAAGATGCACACAACTGATACTGTATACATCAGTACAAATGTCAGGCCTATAGAAATGGGCCATTAAAAAGGTGCAGTGTTTTATCTACTCCTAGGTACCTGGCCGTGGGACTACAATAAGCTGTGCTGAAAAGCATTTCAACATTTGGGATTTTGGGACGAACAACTGGGTCACAGCAGAGGTGCTCTGCTCGCAGCTCATCCTAGCTTGGTCTCAGTGAGGTGATGTACCAGGAAGTGCATCTGCTGCCAAGACCGTGCACATTCCTCATATTAAATAACTGGCTCTTAATTGATAGTTGGTTAATATGCTGCTAATATGGTGTGCTATCTCCAAACATGGACAAGATATTCACATTAAGGTCTACAGACGTTGCACTGCACTTCTGCTACTGCAGATACATACTGCAGTACATGCTACTAATACAATGGTGACATGTTACTGACAGTTGGTTAAGGTCTTACTAATCATTTATAAATATTAACAAATAACTCATATGAATAACTACTGATACTAGAGTATTGCACTGTACTGGTACAAAGCTGAAACTGTGTTTCTCATTATATCACTTTACTTTCCAAAGAACTATTATTATTATCCATCTATAGCTGACACGCTTTTGGAAGTTAGTGCACTGTTTACTATAAGGACGCTCCAAATGAAGCAGCACCATAAAAAACAACAGAGCAACTTATAACAGATCATAATTCTTTTGTGGAAATGTGGTGATCCAATTTAGTGAATATTTATGAGCTTACATAGTATGATACTCATGTTTTACTATTTATACTACTCATTGCTACAATAGAGAGATCATGTCCAAGTAACCAAGATTTCAGAGTGCTTCTTCTGGCTTACAGGGTTCATTTATCGGAATGAGAGGAAGAGCAAAAGTAGGTTCAAAAAGTGCCATCACTTTCCACATGAGATCAATACTCAGTTTCCACTCAGCTGCAGAAAATTTGTTAGTGGATCCCCCAGTGACATGCCAGCTCATCCATCTCAATATTTTTTCTACCGTCCTAATGGTTGTGCTCTGATGGACTCGCCAATCTTACCCATCTGCAAACCGTTCTACGCAGTAGGGTGCAGCCCATTAGGGAAACATTACTTCACTTGCGCGTCACTTCTGCAGCTACTCTTTCAAATGAAACAGTGTGCTCTCTCTCTTGCTCTCTCTCTCTCTCTCTCTCTCTCTATTATTTATTTATACAAAACATGGTTCAGTTGTTTTTGTAATTTGTACATTGACTGGAAAGTTTGTGCTTAATCGATTTACTTCTAGTTTCTCCTTCGAAGTCATTTTGGGGGAAAAAAAAAAAGTATAAAAAGTAAACAATCTACAGTACCTTGTTACGTTTATTGTATTTCACACTGTCACGTCATGCCCAACTTTGGTCGCAAACTCCATGTTCCAATACATGTAATTATTTGACAACTGTCAATGATAGGATGCATGAATCTACAGTGTGGGCTAGAAATCAGCCCCAGGCTCTACTTGAAATGTTTTTTTGTTTTTTTTTCTCCTGACTGCTGGTGATGAGATTGTTTTGGACTCCACAAAAAAAAAAAAAATTAAGTTAAGTCATTTGTTTACCTCAGAAAGTCGACATGCATAGCAGAAATTACACCTCTAATTCAGGTAGGTACAGTTGCTAGGTGTGCCACATGCATATGTTCATAATCTACACATTGTATATAGTTTACTTATCAGAGGCATCACAAAAACCTTTAATCTTCATGTATTCTATGTAAATGTTGAATGTTATACCTTTACCTAATATTGTTATACCTGTGCCATGGCACCCAAATTCCCCCTTGGGTATCAATATACTACTATCTACCTATCTAATCATTAATAACGCTTATCTTTATTCCAGAATGAGTAATCCAAACAAAGACTGGGCATTCAGCATGCTTACTGGCTGCAAGTTTCACATTTTGGGTCGTTAAAAATCTAAAATGGATTCGTATATAAGCCCCCTGAATAGGCAGTTTCAAAAAAGCGTGCATCATTTTGTTTGCATGTAATGTATTCTAGTTTTGAGAAATACAGTACATATTAATAGCATGCTTTTGAGTATTGCACCGAGGGGAAAAAAGAAAACAGCAGGCCATTATATATCTACACAACTGGCAATGGAAGTGCAGAGATGCACGAACCTTAACGATTCTGAAGCATGTAGCTAGAAAAATGGATAAAATATGGGCCACATGGGTGACAGATCAACAATATATGTGAATGCATTTTATTTTAAGAATGGTTTTTAAAAAAGTAAACACTACATTTACAATGATGTATAGTCCTAGCGTAGTTACCAGATGTATGAATCTGTGATAGGATGGAGGTACCTCAGGCAAAATATCCACATGGGGCATGTACTGGATCAGAATGCTCTCCTCAAGCTGACTTAACCCATTAGCTATATTCCTCTAGTGAAGCTGAGCCAATTATGCCAGCTTTTAAAGTCAGATCTTGGGCAATGGTTTAGCCAAGGACCCCAGTTGCAAAGCTCTCAACTGCACTTCACGTGTACATCTTTGCTCTGTGAGTCGAGTCGCCCAGAGCCCACATTTTTATGCTTCAGCCTCAGTCCATTAAAACTATTATACATACCAGCCAAGATGGAGCTGACATCTAAGGGCAAAAGGGCAGGACCTCACATGCCACCTGGACTCCCTGAAACGTGTCTGTCATGGGTGATTGTTTGTTTTAAACATTTTTTACTTGTTTATTTTTCAGAACAGATCGTTTTTAACTAATGGTGCTTTGGATGAGAGGTTGGTTTAGTTTCACACTGAACATAATTAAACGAACCAAATCCCCTAAAAAGTTGGCTGAGTGCATGTATAGCTGAAGACATCCTTGTAAAATTCTTTCATTCAGTAATCAGCAATGCAGTGACAAAAGAATTGAACAAATCTTCACTAAGTGCATGTAGAAATCTAAAAAAAAAAAAAAAATCACCCAAATGCAGAGAACATGCAGCCTGAACTTACTAGAATTTACTAGATAAATCTAAATCTCTTACTAGAATTTACTAGATAATTATATAAATAACTACTTTCAAACATTTTGTGTATCATATCAGGCAAATGGCATTTCCACTGTGCTCCATTAACAAAATACATGACATGCTTGGTTCATGTCCTGCAACTGGGGTGATTCAGGATCTAATTGTTTTCTTACTGCTATCAAACTGTGTTATTAGTTCACTTGGAAGCAGACTGAGACCAACTCATTAGACTGTCTCGGAATGCACCCAAGTGTGATTGTTGTGTTCGCAAGTGCTTAAAGAATAGCAACAAGCAGGGGAAAACAGATTTTGGAAAACAGGGTTTGATTCAAACAGATTAAATGTTGCATAGGTGAGCACCCTAAATACCTTGAATTAAGAAAATTTTTTAAACATTAAATATCTAATAATAATAATAATAAAATGAGAATCTGAAAATCTTGAGGTTAAATGGGAAATTTTAGAGAACCAGACTTGTTGCTTTATGTCCAAATTTGAACATTCTTAAATATCTATAGAGAGTATGTCATACTCTTTTCACTTAGTCCTTGATATTTGATGATCTTAATTCAAGGAATTTTAGCTCAAATCCACAGACTACTGGAGCAAGTACCTGCTAAACTGTGTGGCTGGATTGCATTTTGCTTTGAATGAAAGCATCTGGTAAATAAACAGTGGGAGATTTTAAATGCACAGAAGTGATAAATGAACGTAAAAGAAGTTAATACAAAAACATAAACTGCAATACCAGTCCATCCAAAAAGGAGGCGCCACTCCATCTAACCCTTTTACCTCTGTATTTCTCTCCATGCTTTCATCTCATTTTACCCCTCCTTCTTTAGTCTACACCCCCATCACACTGCCTCTTGCCTAGTTTGCCCTTCCTTCTCATCTGTGCCTCTGTGTGTGTGTGTGTGTGTGTGTGTGTGCATGCGCACGCTCGTCCCACTGAATGTATTAGATGGGAAACATGTTTTGAGTCTTCAGGAAAGAAACGAGGAATGAAGATTGCTCCACATGAGAGCACAAGGAAACATTTCAAACTTTTCACAACTTTTATGTTCCTATTACATGCATGTGAGTGTGTGGAGCTTCTTCTGTATTCCAGTTTTTGAACTGCATGGCACTGCTCATTTCTATGTAATGCATGTTTTTTTCAGAAAAGCATTTAGTCTTGTCGCTGATTCTAACATCGTGGTTAAATGCTCAAGCATGCATGTGCGTCCATCTGAGTGTGTGTCTATATTAATAAATATGGTGTTAATAATCAGACATTCAGTTTCATGTGTTTGAGGCAGGCTTTACTTTTCATTTCTTTTTTCCATTTCTTATGTCCACTAAACCACTTTACTTACAGTAGTAGTTTACTTTACCTTATTTGACCACTTTTGCTGCCGCATAAAACATGTATTCTGCTACATTTTCCTCTGCTGTCTCCATCCTTTTTCTTTTATTCCTCGCATATTCATATGTTTTTGCTGGGATGGACTCCTGCCACAATGAGGAAGGCACACCAAGTGTCTGCATGCCTAAGTTCGAGAACGCGGCTTTCAACCGTACCATAATTGTTTCAAATGTGTGCGGCTCTCCTCCTGAGGACTACTGCATGCAAACGGGTTCCACACGCTCCTGTCGGCATTGTGACGCTTCAGACCTCGAGACAAACCACAATGCCACCTACCTGAATGACTTCCACAGTGATGAGGAACCTACCTGGTGGCAAAGCCAGTCCATGTTCTACAGAGTGCAGTACCCCAACTCTGTCAATATAACACTACACTTAGGTAAGACTATTTGATAACTAAGAACATTTCTTCTTAGTGCAAACAAGAACGTTTTGGTTTAATCATGTTCGTTGATTCCCAGTTTGCTCTGTGCACATGACATCACGATAGTGTTTGAAGTAATGAATGGAGACTTGTGCACCATTGCGCAAAGTAGATTCTGCTAAATGTTCCTACAGGCTTCTGTTCACCGGTAGCCACGTTGCCATTTTGGCTGAAGGTTTCATTTCGCAAGAGCAATAAAGGAGAAATATTTGCTAATCAAATGGCGAAATGAACCAGTCCATGGCATTATGAGAAGAGTGTTCACACAGCAATACCCCTTTTAATTTAGCCATCCTATTTCTCCTACACTAAACAGTCAGACTCAATTTGAACTTACTTGAATGCTGTTATTTCAGTTCAGTTCAGTGATGAGTAGGAACTATCACGCCTTCTCTGATTGCATATTAAAATCCTACATTTGTTTTCAAGAGCAAATAGAAAAGACCTGAAACAAATTTCACAGAAACCTTCAGACAAATTATGTATTTCTCTACCCTTATTAATTTCAAATATTAATTATATCTAGACTTTTATCAAGCTACTTGCCTGTTCCAGTGTAGCTGAGTTATATTGTTAATTAGTATTATTAGAAGCATTCACAATTTTTAGGCATCTGTTAATGATTTTCAGTGTAGACTGTTTAAATATAATACATTTATAATTGAATACTGCTATTTTAGTGATACTAGGTCCAGATTTTGGGAGGATTTACTGCTGTTGTTTCATGTGTCATTGCTTCCTGTGTTTATTGGATCCTGATCTTTCTTCACTGTAGTCCAGTGTTGTTTCTGAATTCTAAGAGTAGATTTAAACTAACCAATATGCTCTAAATTGCTTAATAGCCTTTTTTAAAACTAAGCTCAGCGAAGTATCTAAAAATTAGAGGGTTTTTTTTTTTTAGAGGCATTAGGTTAATTGTATCAAAATTCATAAATACCACTGGCTGGATTTGTTTGGCCTTGTGACTGGTCAACTAATTATACTTGTATTTCAGCTTTAAGCTTGTACATGTTTGCATCATCATTATAAGGTCTTCCAAATGATTGCTTGATTGCATGCTTGGTCACATACCTAATGTCATTTAACAAAAGGTCAACATTGTGCTGATCAAACTGGCTCAACTGTGAGGCTTGGAAAAGCGTTATTTTGTAATAATGTCATTGGTAGTAACCATTATTGCTGCCCTTTGGGCAAACAGTCAACATGTCAAGCCCTTTTAAACTGTTGTAGTGGCATGTCAAGTTTTTTTACAGAACCTGACAAATTTTAAATCTCCAGCATTAACCATACCACTTTTTATAGAGTGCTTAATGTGGTTGCCTTGCCTGGAAAAATGTCAACATCCTGCACCCTAAATATTTATTCAGAATGCAATTTTAAAGACTCCGTGAGCACTTTATATACGGGATTTCAAAATGGATTGCAACACATGAGAGCTGGAGTCAATAGGGAGTCTCTTGAATCATGGTCAGTGACTTTTTCCAGACAAATTTCCTTAAAAGAGATAGATAGATGACATTAGTAGCATTTTGGCATTATGGCTGAAACTTTGCATGGTAGATTTGTATTGTGGGTACATTTGCTATACTTGGAGTCACTGGCACTGCAAAGACAGCCATGGCAAAGACAATATGCAGGAGCTAAGGAAGGTTCCAAATAGGACTAATAATATGCATTGTATTTATTTTGAAAGAATTAAAATTAGGTTGCATATTTAAAGCTACAGGATGTAAGATTTTGTAAGTCTCTGGTAGAAAAATGATGTTGCAAGCGACTTGTGAATTTCATAATGTGGGTTTTGTTTCATCCTTCTTCACTGAGTCCCAAACTGTACTCTATTCAGTACAGTAGTATGTGGTTTGAGACACAAGATCATAACACAGCACAAAGCCCATTGTAGCAAGCTAGTCAGCTAATGCTAGCACAATCACTAAATCACAATGCCCTGTTGAAGGAGAAAGTCTTCTCTCTGTCATGATCTGTCAGCATGCTGCTTGTGAAGGTCCACAGAGTGATTTTACGAGCTGTCCGTGGCACTCCATGTGACGAACTCCATGGCATTCCAGGAGTTATGAAGCCCGAGGCTGTGTGTTAATTCATACTGAAAATTTGGGGTCAGGGCTTTGGTTGTATTTCTTTCAGATACAGTGACAAAGAACATATCAGAGACGGTGTATTACATATCTGTTTGAAATTGCCCACCCATTCGAACATGACGGTTTTTACTCTGAATTACTGTTGCAGCTGCAGCTGCTCAAGAACATCAGGATATTTTTCTTCCCTGACTCAATAATTAAATTACATTCAATTTTATCTGTATAGTGCATTTAGCAATGGACATTGTCACAAAGCAGCTTTACAGAAATCCAGATGTAAATTTATATTTAGATCCCTAATGGGTGAAACAAGGTAGTCTCAGGGTAGAGACAAGGTAGATTATAAATCATTACTCTTCTCCAATTGTATACTCTAAAGACAATAGCTTGAATAGTTTTAAAAATTTCAAATATCTTTAAGCATCTGAATTATTGGTACAATGCACTGTATATTTCTTTCATTCCTTTTGACAGTAAGTGAAACTTCTAGTTATACTAGCCTATACACATGTACTAAATGGGCCAGAATTCTGCCTCATTAATTTAGATAACACGTAACGGCCGGGAGTCGACATCAAGCTCCAAACATCTTTCACGGACAAACTATACAGACTTGGAATTCTGATAGTATAAAGTTAAAGGTGTGATTCACTGGTGCTCTGAAAAAGGTTATGAACATGAGCTCCCAGAGGGTTAATTGTCAACTGTTTGACAAAACCTGAATAGTATAATATTGTCTTTAAAAGTAGCAATATCATGTGGCAGCAGGTCACTATTGATTTGAGCTTTACTCAATGAACCGACAGCCTTGGTGCCAAGACATGAATCTCTAAACAGGAAATCATGAGAAAAAGCCTACTACGTCTGTCTCTTTCATCTTAGGTTCTACTTTTTCCTTTTGATCACCGGATGGCTTCTTGTCAGGGGTCTGTGTTCAGCTCTCTCTTACCTCCAAACCAAACAAATTACTTCCTAGGCTTCAACATGCATCAACACACACGTGTATGTGTGTGTGAGTGAGGGATGGTAAACAAAACACTACGAGGAAGAAGACAAACACAAAAAGCAGCAGAGGTCTCATTGCATAGATTTCAGGTCAGGTCTTTCCCACACACAGACACATACAAACACACATGCGCACACACACACACACAAACTTTCAAAGAATACCTCACCCATCTGGTTTTCATTGTAGTTTTCCTTCAACGACCTTCTAGAAACCAATATGAGAGACAGATGCCATGCGGTGCTTTTGAAATTTTCAGACAAAGAAGAAGCACATTATGCAATCCTGAAAACGTGTCAAGCCCCCACAGACATTGTCCCAGGAACATTTGTTCAGTGGATACAGCAAAAACTCACAAATTCTCACGGAATCTCACAAACTCTCTAACATTATAGCTTCGGGCTAGTGATTTGTATATAGATGTGCCAATATCTAAAGTTTAACCGAAGCATTTACAAATTTTGATTCCAGTTCACTGAAGGGGAAAGGACGTAGTTCATTCGCATCTGGTAGTGGTTCCTTTGACTTTATACAGGAGAATTCTTCAGTCTTGTGACCCAGTAATAAAACGAGAAGGTGGACCTGTAAGTTTCTCTGATAAAAAAGTTACTAAAGTTACTCCTACATTATATTCAACATGCCACAATGACAGCCTGCAATCAAGTTATCTAGCGTATAGCATGGCAAACATCTGGTGTGACAGTGGCCTTGAGAATTAACATAGGTAGATCGTTTAATCTACGTGCTACCAAAAAGTTATTTCTTGATCATTGTGGCAGAAATTGAAATAATTGTATGCAGAAATGTCAAATGTGTTTTTCTTGTTGTTAAAAAAAAACAAACGTATTTTGTATTTGTATATTGACAGACAGGTTATTCAATATTCACAGGGTAGAATATGATTTCTTTTTCAGTATGTAGTCTCATAATTTACTTCATTTAATTCAATTTAATTCTTTCCTTGCATATTATAGTATATTGTATATAGTATATTGTGTTCTTATTTGGCCAGACCAGAAGGTTGATTTTTTCCCCCTTTAATTTTAGTAATAAATGTGTAAAGATTTTTTTTTTTTTTAATCAAAGTCTGTATGCTGATGTTTAGATCCATAAATATGTCAGTTGATCAGCAGTAAATATCTTTCACTACAACTGCAAAGTCTGACATAGACCACACTGCAGACCGGGGCTGCACATACGTTAATTTTGTAGCAGCTTTATAATGTAAGCTTATACACTTGACTGTTGCTTATAATCCCAAAGATTTCTGTTATCAGTTCAACCACTACATGCTTTATCATCACATCATCTCTGCCTGATATTCTTGATTTTCTTGTTAGCAATGCTGGCACCTCTGTGGATAAGTATCTTTGAAATAGTTTTAAGACTTCATGAAAAGTACTTGTTTAAACCATTTCTATCTCTGTAGAGGCAGATGTGAAACTCCAGCTTCAGATGGAGCTTAGACATGTTTTATGCGATGGTGATTAAATTATTTGGCAACCGAAGATACCCATAACAGGCAGATGGGAATGAGTTGTAGATGGTTATGTATTCCCTTCTGCTTTAGATATAAAATAAACAATATTACGTTCCAGCAGGTGCCACTCAGAAATATTTAGTCTGGTGGAAAGTAATTAACACAGATGCTCTTATATACTAGATGAGTTCATTGCACATACAGGATGGTTTAGTCTACTGAATCATAAACAAGGATTAGACGTTCTGTTGCAGTAACTAGTGGCGTGTAGACTTCAAGGGATAAGTGCTAGATGTTGTAATCCTAACACATAAGCACACACAGCCCCCAACAGTAGGCCTCATTTATCAAGCTGGATATTTATTAGTAAATTATTCGGAGGAGAATTTACACAAGAAATGTGGTAATGCAAACTTTGTTACCTCGAAAAATGTTCGTATCCATCGAGAGCTCCTGAGTTTGTGTAAATTTATATATTTAAATGCAAATTTAAATTTATAAGGAGACTACTAATGTGAACCATGATTGATCTGCTTCAAAATCATATAATTGGCGATGAGTTACAATGAGTTTATTTCAATTATACATGCAAATTTTATAAGAATTTTCAGAAACCCATTCATTTTATACGAAAGGTATTAATTAAAGAAATACTAAATATGGAGAAAAGTAATTAGGGCTCAGTGGCGTTGGTTCTGTTTGCCACAGCATTTCCTTTTAATGCTGTGCAACACTTAGAGTGAGTGACTGATAAGTGAGCGATCTGGTATGTCTCAAGCTACAATGTGCCGTAAACTGTGTGTGCCGCATGCACCTGAATACATATTTTCCTTACATCACACGCCTTCCTGCTTCTCCAACATGGCATCGGGGAGGGCGCACTGGTGCATAAGAGACTAAACAGCACGTTAGCGTGAGAGACTTCTGGCCAATAGTTACAGAAATACTTAAAATAATGAAACAGCAGTTTCCCAGGGTCCATGGTGTCCACCTGGGTACAGTGTACATGTGAAACCATTTTCTTTAAACTAACTTAATTCACATCTAATGTACATTTTCAGGATGTCTCCAGATTTTCACCTTTTCAGGTGCTGGTAGCTGCTACATAATATTTTTTGTTGTTGTAGACCTGAGTCAAAATAACTTCCACTTCTGTCTCTGAGAAATTCCTTTTCTTTTGCTGTTTTGTCTTCATTTAGTGTTTTCAGCTATCTGTGAGCTTTACCTTTTAGGGAGTTCTGTGGGGGTCTCTTAAGGCAAATGAGCTGTTCAAATGACAGTTGGCATTTATCAACTTACAGACACAAGTACAAAATAAATCAGCATTGCCGAAACTTTTATAAATTTGGCAGATTTTTCTTTTTTTTTTTTGCGCAGTTTGACCTAAGAAAGCTTTAAAGAGCAATTAACTGAACACCTTTTACAATAATTTACTTTTATCACAGAGTATCTCTTTACATTGGAGAGGGCACCTTTCTTACGTTCACTCGTCTTTGTCTCAAGCAGTCCCATAGGATCTTTTTTTTTCAGCTGCTCTTCTCTTTTCTATCTCTCTGTTGCAAGCTTCCTGCTTTATACACTAATTTTAACCTCAAGCATTTCTACTTGTAACTAATTTCCCTCCTGACCAGAACTGGACTGAACAGACAGAGCTGCGGCAGCCTGTGTTTTTTAAAGATTCTTACAGAATTAAAATCGCTAAAATGATAGAAATGCCTTATAAGATTTAAGAACTTTCAGGATGTTTCACCGTAGAAAAAAATAAATGAGAAAAAAAAAGCAAATAGCAAAAGGGGAAAAATCACATTAAAGGCAAAAGAATTGAGAACTTTTCTGAGACTTTTTTTTTTTCCCATCATGGCTTCCTCCCTGCTGCATCTCCAAAAAAGGCCAAAGAACTTCAGAGTCGCAGATGACCTTCAGTCCAGCACTCAAGTTTTCGCCTGTCTGTATCCGCTCATTTGTGTCTTACGTGGCCAAAGACATAAGTGTATACTTTAATGATTTCCAAATAGATACATTGCCTCCTTGAGTGACTTGAATTTAAGAAACCTTGCAAATATTTTTGTTCTGTTAGTGCTGTTACGTTGTCTGTTAATGTTGTCCTCTGTTTTCTGTTTAAATTTTGTTAAATGTTGTTTCACGTTGTGTTCCCGGCACTGATGCCTACCACACACACACACCCCCCCCCACACACACACAAAGGCAGCTGCATTCGTTATTCGCCATTTTTCCCCCTACTGGCTTCATGATGTGTTTACTCTGAATATCAAATGTTGTAACCCTTTTCATTCATTCAATCTAAAAAAAAAACAAAAAAAAAAACACTAAACTTACATTTCTGATACCTGTCCTTTTGGATAATTTCAAAATTAATTGGACAATGTGTGCTCTTTGTTTTTATTCACTTTTAGTTAGTACTGTTTGTATTTTGGGGGAAAATTGGTGATACATTAAATAATCCAACGTGTTCGTGATCATTACACCTGCAATTGTATTTCACACACGTCTTCTCAACCACTGCTGATGACGTGTTCGGGATGTGTCAGTTATAATCTGTCCGGTGAAGATCAACCCTAGGGGGCGATTCATTCTCTGGAATAACCTGCCACAAATGTCACTGATAGGCATGAACCAATTCTACTATTCTGTCTGTTTTTCTTATGACCACTGGTGGTGCTTTTGTACTTGCTTCAAGCAAAAAGTGATCCACCTTAAGACATTTGTTAATAGTTCCTGATTAGTTAGTCTGTTTTTACCCCATTTGTGTCTTAGTCCCGTTGCGAAGTCTTACCATTCTTTCATGTTGTTAAATTCTGAGCTGTGTTTACTAGTTTCTGTGTTTCCTGTTTGTTGTTTCTGATATACTTTCTGGTTTAGACCCATGCTTGTATTTCTCATTTCTTGATTACGGATTATCCTTGTATGTGTTGCTGCCTGCCTTTGTTATGATCCCTATTACAGATTCTGATAATTAGTATTTGATTGCACACTAATCTCACGCACTCGCGTTCTTCCTGTTCTGTTTGCACGTTGCAAATCTGAAGTAGATGCCAAAAATGAAACCTTATATTGATGTCTTTTGATATAAATGGTATCTCATTTATACCCCTGGAAGTATTCCTTCATTTCAACAAAGGCAACATGCTTCTTGTGAATTAAACTACGGTCCATGCTTTAGATTCCTTGATCAAAAGCAACATTCTTGCATGGTGAAATGTCCTGAAATGTGGCTTCAAAGTTCCGCCTGTTCAGCAGTTACCATGATCTACATTCCTCTCCCATCTGTAGCACCTCCCTAAAGATGTGTTCTGCCCACCCAGATTTAGGAAATGGAGACGGGCATGTTTTATTTACAGTTCTTACATGGATAACAATAACACTCTGTGAAGCCTGGGAAAATAAACCAAAATGTGTTTGCAGTGTAACTCATAAAAGATGAAGAGGTGCAGATGTTCTGTAAATTTTGAAAGAGATTTATTTACAGGGTGGCAGGTCCATTCTTACAAGGTTCCAGTTATGAGGCTAAATGAATAATTTAATGTGATGAACTTAAGTGTGAGCTTTATGACTTGAATCTAAAACATAATAAGACAGTATCAGGACAGAGCAATTATGAAAATAATTAAACCAGATAGTCACTTGCTTTGTCTGCTGATATAGTTTGAGCTTTTCAGCTTTTTCTTGCTTCCCCTATAGCATTCTATTGATTTTTTTTCCCCTGCCTACTTGGTGTTACTTCTTATTTTCTACAGCTTTTGGCCATTCCTTCACATCCTTGTAAAATCCAATCTTTCAGAGAATTCTGTTGTTTCAGGTGTCTGCTGTGAACATATAAAAAATTAACTCGTGGCATTTTTTTTAAAGGGTCAGAAAAGAGTCATAATATCACTGATTTGACCTACTTGACCCTCCTACATGATGATGTTATGAGTGTTCCAACCTCACAGAATGTAGCACTGAACCACATGGAGAAGTTTTTTTTTTTTTGAGCTGGGAGCCTTGGATAAAGAAAATACTGTAAGGAGTTGCATTCTAGATAAAGAGCGTAAGAAACTTCTTGTTTTATCTTCCAACCTTGTCCAGATTTACACTACTCAGAGCCATTTCATGTCAATGGCCACTCATCAGTAGGCTTCAGCAGGCGTAGGTTTCAACCTGCTTGGAAAGTCATCAGAAGTGTTTGGTCAGCAGATCAAGCCAACATAATGGAAATGCCAGGAACCGGTACATTCTAATGCAAGAACCTTAAACGGAAATATATTAATCTTTATAATTAACTTGTAATCTTCAATGTGGATGACATTTGCCTTGTGTTTGGTGAAGATGGAGCAAGTCAAACAGTGTCAAAAATGTTCTCTGCATGCACTTGCATGGCTGGGTCAGTCCGTCTATCTATGCATATAATAAATTACATTGCTAATTGTATGCCAGTAAACTACATGCAATGTGCAATTATTACATATGAGAAATGTCATTATGGCATACGATTTGAAATTTTTGGGTTAGGTGAAGTTTGTAGCCATGTTGCTGCGATCATTGTTGCGGTTGAACAGTGTGTGAGAGAGGGTTTGAATGCTCCATCTGTGACATCTGAACCCTGCTTGTGGTCGCAAATAAACAAAAAGGTGCATGCAAATCAGTGCTGGCTTCCGTGTCTTTTATTTATAAAATTCTAATGCATAAACCCTTGTTGCTGCTTCTAGATAAAAGTAGATATTTGTAGATTGGTAAAGTTATAATCCCGCTTTGTTATATATTGATCCAAAACCAGTGGCAGACGTTGACTTTTCCAAGGTAGTCAGACAGAGAGCAGTTAAGAGTAGGGAGCCCATCACCTCGACTGTAGTGACAGCAGTCTTATGAAGCAAGCTGTTTAGGTCCTTGAAGGTAAGGAAAACATTTGCTAGGTTTAAAAATCTTCCCATTCAATAATCTGATACATGACAATATGTGAAAATCACATATGAAATGTATGTTCATATATAGTTTTCATAAATGTATAATAATAGTGGAATTCAAACATGAATATGTACTCAAATATATGCCCTATTATATATATATTTGACTTTGACTTAACCACCTCATTTCAGAATGACATCCCAGACTGTGCACTGTTTAACACTATAACTTTTGATAGTGACACAGACACTGCATCTGAGGGAAAGCAGATTCTAATACGGAATCACAAGTAGAAGTTCAGAGTGACACACCTTGTACTGACAGCATTGTAAACACAACAAACTTGCCAATGCCCCTTACACATCTGTTTGATGAGAAGTACAGTTTATTATCACAAGATGAACTACAAAATGAGCTAGGTAAAATAATGCAAACCAACCGTGCTTATTTCAGTGAAATGAATTGTAAGCACCCCCAAGAGAATACACTGGGTCAGTCGTCTTCTGAACAGTCATTTGAGAATTCAACAGTCGTTTGAGAAGTCACTTTAATGAAGTGTTAAGATGCAAGACAAGTCAAGCTAGTGTGACATCTAAAATCATGGGCTATCCAGCAGAAATGCACCAGCCTTGGCTTGGGGTAAGAACAATGAAAAAGTAGCTAGAGCAGCCTTTACTTCAAACCAGGTGACTTGTCAGCTTGACAGTGTAAGAAGTTGGGTTGGTAGTGAATCCAAAGTTTCCTCATTTAGGAGCCAGCCCAGATGGAATAGTCCATTGCAAGTGCTGCCCACCTGCTACACTTGAAATAAAATGGCCCTTAAAGTATGCGAATATGTCTATACCTGATGCTACCAGAGATTTCTGTCTAGGGAACTTTGAGCTTAAAAAGAACCATGCATACTATGCTCAAGTTCAGGGGCTCAGATCAGACCAAAACTGGATCTCTTCCTCACAAACTAAGGAAACAATTTCTGATCACAGAGACTTCGTGTTTGTGTAAAAGTATGTCTAAGACAACCTTCACACAGTGCCATGTCTATCACAGGGTGTTTCATCTAAAATACGTAGGCTTAAAAAGGCATCCAGGTGAGCAAAGGTTCTGTGCAGTGTATTCACAATGTTCCACATAAATGTTACAGCAAATGTACTCAAACAAATGTTTAATAATTGTAGGTAGTTAGAATAAAAAAAATAAATTAAAGAGAAAATGATAATAAAATGTCATTAAGATACCTTGGATATATAAGGCAACATTTTGTGTTAAATCTGTCAAAAATGTGAATACTGTACACAATCATTCAATCATAAAATAAAAGCTTTGTAACCGCTTGTCTGTATCTAATATATTTTTCTACTGAATTAATGATTTGTCCCAAATTACATAAGGCAGAACATATCAGTAATGTTTTATCAACAGTTGCCAGTGCGTCTTTGGGTCTTAATTTCACCAAGTTTATGGGGAGTGTTTGTCGTAAAATGCAGTAATTTTTAATACGACCAGTAGTTCTTTCCACATGACTCCTCATCCTTGACATCTGATGTGACACAAATCCTTCCTGTGCTGAAAGCTGTGTCACGGGTTGAAGCTGGTATGAGTAGCTGGACTCCTTTAGCCCAGGGAAACTGAATCCTCTCTCTTCCAAAAGATCAGTTAAACCAGATGATTTGGTCATTGTTTTGTCACTTGTTCTCCCATTCCAAAACCTGGAAAGAAATTTGATATACCCTGTTTGACTGATACCAACCAGGAATTTGATGGTGTTCTGGGATTTATAGTTGGAGTAGGTCATTGCTCTTTGATCATTGGTCGGTCAGTAAAAACCCCACTGCCGTCTATTATACACCTCACTGAATTGAATGGGGGTGCATTTTTTAAATCTCTTTTGTTTTTTGGAAATCTAAACACTTTCATTTCTGGTCCTAATGGTCCTAATTTTAATGTTAACATTTTTAATTGCACAATTAAATACGTTATCACAATCTAACTGTGCATAAAGCACCTCCTGCTGTTGTTTTGAATGTGACAACTAACCAGAAACGTCCAAGGAAAAAGAAAAAATCACACCTATATGAGCTTGTTGAACATCCCATTCCAAAACTATGGGCCTTAAGATGGGGTGGGGGGGGGGGGGGGGGCCCCCCCCCCCCCCCACCCCCCCCCCCCCCCCCCCCCCCACCCCCGCGGGGCGCGGGGGGCGGCGGGGGGGGG
>CM075029.1:11436229-11467528 GCA_037576675.1 Pangasius sanitwongsei | reverse complement strand
AGCTCAAAAGGCTCTCCTTCCATGCTATTTGAAATACTACTAATTTAGTTTGACGCCATTTACGTTCTAGTTTTCGATTGGTAAAACCAATAAAAGATATTTTATTGGTGTCTGACTCTAAATGCTTGCTGAACAAGCAACCACACACGTACAATGTTGAGAATCATCAACCATGTTGCCATGCCAATCAACGTGCATGTATCGTATTATTATGTCCAAAGACTGACCCGTTCAGTACTTTCAAGATCATTTTTCTGCATCCAATACAAACTAGGATGCATGCATAAGGAGCATATTTTTCCAAAGCTGCAAGAGTTTAGACAGTAACATGGTCAAATCCAGCTTTGTTCATAAACATAGCAGACAGGGCTTAATGATCCTGAAAGCTCAATAAACAACAAGACTTTACAAAGGCAAACACAAAGGCTAAATACTGTATTGCCAGGCTGATTGACAAGCAAGTCTCCAGTGTTTAGCACAGCACATGGCAATTCAAAAGGAAGAGCAACTGTATGCTGTTGTAATTCTTCTCTCTTTCCCTTCAATTTATAATGTCACATTTACACATTTAAAAAAAAAAGAGTAGCCTGCTTTTTAGAGAACAAACAAACCAATATTTCAACATAAGTTTATCAAGTACTAAAGGCTAAGAACAATCCTCTGTTGAATACTTTAGACCTTTATGTTCTTCTAAAATCCCTTCCAAGCTTTTACCTAATAGCCTGCCATCTGTAGAGTTCTCCTCAGCAAGGTTCCCATCGACACACTGATTACAGTGCATTGTCCAATCAATGATCCAGCCACTTTACGCGAAGACATGTGAGTGTGTCCACTATTAGGACTCTGTTTTGGTTTGTTTTGGGTTTTTTTTAATTGCCAAGTCATTTAACAAACAAGAAGGGAGGTTTAAGTTTAGCCATCTATGCGCCCCTCTTCATTCCTCTTAGGCTACATAGAAAATTGCACCGCTACTATAAGAGGATATGTGAACTAAAATTGCAGGATGATTATAGACCTTTCTGTTTGTTCAGCCTGGATTTTCTAATGGAAATGACATAACCTATGCAGAAGCAACTGTGACATGTGGAGTCGGCCTCAATTATTCATAATGTAATAGAACAAGAAGTGTCGAGATAATAAAAACAGATCAACACTGTGTTTGGAGCAAGCATGTTACTATTTAAATGACATAATACAGGACAGGATTTTTTTTTTTTAAAAAAGGAAATGATATATGTAAATGAAGCCATGTAAACATAATATTTAGATACATATCAGTTCCATGAGGATCTCTGAGCATTGATTTTTTTAATAATAGGGTACTCACCACAGTAGATGTATTTGGAAGTTGTACAGTATTTCCATGATCAACATAAAATGATGATAAAATCCTATCTTCAGGATTACTCTCTCAACTGTCAATCAAAGCAACACTAACTAATCATGGGTGCCACTGAGATTTTGTATGTGGAAGAGGGCAGACAGCACTTTCCTCTGAGTGTGTTCAGCTACTCTGTGATGCAGCATATGCAGCAGTTTGAAAAGATGTGGTGACGAGCTTTGCATGTCTTACAGTAGGCATATGCTATGCGTACCCCTCGGCTGGCTTGTGGTCGTCTGATAGCAGAAAGCTAGCTAGTGGGTGGGAATTGGCAAATGACCCTAGACTCTAGAACCTTCTTACCAAACTGGCACAGGTTCTGAATAAGGAACTGGGGATCTAGGAATCTGGAGATCACAGAACCTTAGTTACATAGATGATGTCCGTGTAGGGCCTGAGCATCCAGCTCTAGGCTATTGCACCCTCCTATATCTAGGGCTTCTTTTGCTGAAATAAGAGTATCATAAACATGAAGAAAAAGCATTAGTTTGGTATGCTAATTGCTAACCATTTAAAAAATGTTTTTTAGTTTCCATGCATTCATACTGTGTTGAAAAAATGTCACTATTTTCCCACTGCATCAATGCACAGTGTTTATTTCTAATCTATTTTGCCTGAGCCTCTCTAGGCTTGTTTTGTCTGTCAGAAAAGCATCAAAGAAAATGTGCAGTTCTGTTGCTGACTAATATCATACAGCTGCATGCATTATAAGGCTTCATTAAAGCTTTTATATTTCATCATCTCTAAAAACCTTAAGCATCCTGGGTAGTAATAGTGTGCATGTAGTTTAGATTATATGAAAATAAGAATTTATAGTCAGAATAGGAAAGAAGTGTGATTCTGATCAGAGGTTATTTAAAAAAGTAATTAGGTTGGACTACACTTTTTAGTGTATATTTTGATTTTGTCTTTAATTTCGTCTTTTACCATGCTCCCACCAAAAGCCTGGAGAGTGGAAAGAGGATAAGAGAGGAGATGTTTGAATTCAGAATGACAGGATAAGACAAAGGGCCGCCAGGGTTGAGCTTGTATAATAAGAGGAATCCAGAAATAAAAAAGCAACTTATAGAGGAAAATAGCTTTCTCAGTTTTATTATACTCCACTTATCCCACTTATGGACTCTCTATTTGTGCACCATCTTCAATATTTTGTTCCTCACTATTCTTAATATCAGTCCATTTTTCATTTGTTTGTTTGAATTGATTGAGTTCCTGCAATCCTCTCTACTGTTTTTATTCATCTTTCCTCAGCCAGTATTGTTTATCGTGATAACAGAGTAGCTTGGTGTATGTATGCTAATATATGTGCTTTTTTTCCTCACTTCATCATAGCTAAATAAATTGGCTGGAATAACAAATGGTCACCTTGTAACCCGGTGCTTAGATATTTCCGCAGTAGTAATGGATTACCTCAAAGGGGACCTGTTTTCCAGTCTGTATGACATTATTATATGGTTTTTTTTCCCTCCATAAAAAAATCCACGCCAAAGATGAAAGCTGCTCCATGAATTCAAATTTAATTTGTTCAGTCATCTATTAAAATGCTGGGTATGTTCTTCCCCTCTTTCTTGCTCTCACTCTCTTCCTGAGTGAGCATGAAGAGCTGGGTGTTAAATTGGAAGGCCAACATTGAAGGAGAATGAAAATGAGAGTGTACAAAAGATGCAAAGGCACTGTGAACTGAAGCAATCAAATTAAAAAAGTTATTAAGTTTGGACTGTGGGATGAGCCTCTTCTCTGCACTGTGTAATTCAGTTGCTTCACCAAAAATCTGGGCTGGAATGATGGTGTGATAGATTTGTATTAAATATTAAGTAAAGGTAGAATAAAAGCACAACAAGGCAACAGAAATCAAAAATCAAATAAAGTTGTTTTGATATTTATTATAATCATGCAAGTTTGCACGTTATTATTATCTGCTCATAGGGCAGCATGCCCGTAACATGTCCCTTTTATTATTATGGCTTTTAAACTTAATCTTTGCAGCCACTTGAATGCACAGTCCATAAAAATTACTGATGGATTTGGATGGGATCAAAATCCCAGAAATACACCAGTAATAATTACATTACTCCATCTGCCCATGTAAAACTAATCAAATGTAAATAGGGCCTATGGCATAGTTGTTGGCTGATAAACAGAGGCAATGGCATTGTGAATGAGCAGTATTGGGAAAATATTGGAAAACATTTGCATTTACATTTATGGCATTTGGCACCCTTATCCAGAGCAACTTACAAAAGACCATATGGTGTTTTTCCAATCATTAAATGTCCAGTTTTAGTGAGCCTGTGCCCACTGTAGCCTCAGAATCCTGTTTGTGGCTGACAGGAGTGGAACCTGATGAGCTGTCATAGCCCTTCTGTCTCAAGGTTCATCATGTTTTGCATTCTGATATGCTTTTCTGCTCACCAAGGTTGTAAAGAGTGATTATTTGAGTTACTGTTAGTTCAAACCAGTCTAGCCATTCTCCTTTGACCTCTTTCATCAATAAGGAGTTTCACCTACATAATTGCTGCTCACTGGATGTCTTTTTTCTTTTGCACCATTCTGTATAATGTATTGTATTCTGTATAACACAACTCTATAGACTGTTGTGTGCGAAAATCCCAGCAGATCAGCAGTTTCTGAAATACACAAAGCAGCCTGTTTGGCACCAACAACCATGCCACGGTCAAAGTTGCACTAAGATCCCCCATTCTGATGTTTTTTTTAGATTATTTGAAGCTCTTGACCTGTACCTGTATGATTTCGTGCATTGCACTCCTGCCACATGATTGGCTGATTGGATAATTGCATGAATTGCATGAGTGGCCAGTGAGTCTCTGTGACAATAAAATAGTATAATGGTAAGATCCAAGGACAAAAAATTTATCTGATGTGTCATTTATTTCCTAATACTTGGTTATTCTTCCCCTCACATTAATAACAGCTCCAATCCTGTCAGGTAAGGATTACACCAGTCTTCTGTTCCTGTAAATTTTAGCCAATTCTTGCAGTATATGCGTGCACAATTCAGATAGAGGTTATGAGTGCCTATTTTGGGGTTTCTCCTGCTGTTCAAAATAATCACCCAAGTTTTCCATGGGATTGAGGTCTGGTGATTTTGCAGGCCAGTCAATGTGTCCCAGTGTTCCATCATGCTTGTCACATATTTGGTCATATCCATCCTGGAACGTAGGAGTGACAATGTTGTGGTTGGACATGAAACAGAAAACGCAACCTCAGAATCTGGACAACTACTGATTATCTGGTTGCTAAGTTACATCTGTTCAGGCGTGCAATCTACTGACATTGTACTACTGGTGTTACTGGTGGATGTGACTATTTTTTGTCCAGTGACCTTATATCATGATGAAAAAACCTGCCATCATTATAGTTTACAATTTGTTATATATTCTTTGCAGTGTTACAGTGATTTGCTATCCTGATTGGTTCAGATCCTCAAAGAGATAGGGAGCTAAAATCTAATATCTATCAATATCTCGACAATTAAACTATCAGGGCTGAGTAATGCATTGTATCAAAAGGTCTCATCAGTGGCGTAATAAAAATGATATAGGCCAGACA
The DNA here is from genome assembly GCA_037576675.1 of Pangasius sanitwongsei. Lineage (NCBI taxonomy): Eukaryota > Metazoa > Chordata > Actinopteri > Siluriformes > Pangasiidae > Pangasius > Pangasius sanitwongsei. The sequence goes on along the minus strand of CM075029.1, from coordinate 11,462,577 downwards.
AACTCATGGTTTCAAGTCCATTTCCAAGTCCAATGCTCTACTAGGTTCCTGCCTTATTTCCTCAGAATATCAAACATGGTAAACAGAAAAGTTTCCCCTTTGTTCAGACAAACAGACAAACAAACAAACCCTTACAATTGTGTCATCTTTCCTGTCCTGTAATTTGTACTTTGATTGGACAGTGTGTGCTTAGTCTATCTACTTGGAAGGCATTTTTTGGGGAAAAAAGGATGATTCCATGTCTAATTACTCCACCTTGTTTTGCGTTCATTAAGCCCGTGACTTTATTTAATGTCTACCTTCGTGTCTTTCACTGCTGATGACTTCTTATGTATATGTCACAACATGGGTTGAAAAATATTAGCACCTAAACACACACAATTTAGGGGGCTGACACTGAAAGGCTTCATGAATCTACAGTCTGGGGTAGAAAGAAATCAGCCCCAGCCTCACTTCTTCATTGCATTCTGTGCATTTGTGCACAATGTTGAGCATATTTCCACAGTCAGAAAGTCGGAAATAATCTTCATTTATAGGGTTTGTTAACAGTAAGCAATCTGATGTGAACGCCAACAACGAAACGTCTACGTTATAATGTCTTTTTATCTTTGAAAGACAGGGGTACTTAGCACCAGTAGCCCATTTATTCCAGCTTCCACTGGTCTTAGTCAGTATTAGTTAGTGTAGTCAGAACTGAAATAACTAGATTTTGGAGTTAGCAAAAGTGCCCAAGTGAACCACATGCAATTTTCACATGCATAACATTTTAAATCCTCCCATGTGATACACTTAAATTACAGAATACATTGTTGTTTGCCTCCTAAGAAGCACAAACCCAGTCATATTGTTTCTGCTTGTCTTGCATATACTCAGTCTCTTAGGAGATACAGAAAGCAAGAGAGTGAATGAAATAGAGTAGGATGGAGGCAGAGACGGAAAAACGGGAAAAAAACAGAAGAAAAAGAATAAATGCACACAGACACACAGAGGGAAATATTTAAACAGAAAGCAACAGAGACAGGTGTATAAATGTTTATATTTTATAATATTATAATTAAATAATATGGGTAAATAATACAGAATAATAATTTCCTCAGATTCATGTACAAAAACCTATACAAATGGCACGTATGTTGACACCTCTGCGCATTTCCTGATTATAGACTATTAAATATGTTAGGTAAAATTTTTGGGCACACATACAGTATATACCAGTATAGATAATGAGGACATTTTTGCAAAAATGCACTAAAATAGGCTACAGGATTGTAAAACAGTAGTAGTCTGACCTACATCTTAAAGAACAAACATACCAGGGATGGTATTTCAACACTAAAGGCTGAAAGTAATGATTATCTTGATTATCTAAATTGCTTATCTAAAGAAATTTCCTTGCCAAATCATTGAATACTTGAACAGTTGTGCGATGATTTATATCTCATTCAGATGTCATTTGAAAGTGCAAATTTGTGAGCAGATGCCAGAAACCATGATAATGGGTTGCGCACTTATCATAACGTGATTTTTTTTTTTAATAACGTTCCACCGCTTAATGTTTGCGTGTGTTCAAACATGCACTATATTTCTTTACTATTCCTCCCAAGTCTGCGTGCTCAAAAGAAAACTGAAGTGTTTGCCATCAAACCCTGTTTCTCCCTAGTCAGTGACTTTAATGAACCCATTAGGAAAATGAGCGAGCAAGAACAAGCATTAATTAAGCTTTTGCTGCCGTTTGCACAATAAGCCAATAAGGCTACTAATGATTAACCTTTCAAAGATTGCTTTCATCCAGCATAGTAAATAATAATTCAAAAAGCACTTGGTCCAGACAATTAGATATTACCTAATATGAATGAAAAGGGGGCAAAGGGGTGTATAATATTATAATCATAATGACCTGTGACCTGTTCTTGTCAATGGCAGTAAGGTGCAGTGATGAAATTGATCAACTGTGCAATATTTCGTTATTTCAGTCTTTTAAAATTTCCAATTTTTCCCAAATAACAGAAAAATCACTGACAAACATTTCACATGGTTTTCACACCTCTTGCTGTTTTCTGAGAGTGTGAGTTGTTTGTGACAACATTAGACATGACAGTTGTTTTGTGTTTAAAATTTCCTTATTGCAAGGGGCTATGGCTTTTACACAAGATTTTCATTTCTTAATTATTATTGATGTATGATATATAAAGGCTTGGAAAAGTCTAGTGGAGGCATGTGCAGGTTAAAATAAACACACTTGTTTATTAATTAATGAATTAATTAATAAAAAAAAGAATTGAAGACTGAGATAGCAAGCAATATTTAGCAATGGACTCACGCTGCATTCGATTAAAGCTCATAACTCAGAATTCCTGACCTCTGACTAGGAAAAACCAAAACCACCCCCTCAACTCGGAATTCCTATTCAGAAAGTCAGAATGGTCTTCTCAACCCCCAGTTCAACATATGACGTTAACACAGTCAACAGTAAATAAAATGTAATTTCACTACTTTTAAAAGGGTTTATAGTAGTAGTGGTTAAATCTATCAGAAAAATCATGCACGAATGTTAGCTGACTAGGTTGCTGCTTACAAAACACAAAATGAAGGCATCCATGTTTTTTCCCACTTTGTTGCTTGAATACACCAAGCTTGAAAATGATAATTCTGAGTTAACACAGCAATATACAAAATTAGATTAGTTTATCTGGGGGACGTCTGTAATATATTTTTTTTACACGTCAAACATCTTTTTTTCCAACGTGAGGCAACATCTGCATATAAAATCACAGACGTGTATCCGGATAGGATTAAACTTATCAGATGACCACTGAGTTTGCTGAAAAAAAGCCTGTAATTTTCTCAGAGGAGGACTGAGAAAAATACTGACATGGTCGATCTGGACGGAAATAAAATCACAGACTAGCACCTCTAAAATTGGAAATTACCCTAGGACCCCATGTGCATTTAATGCAGTCCAAATAGGGCTTATGATGTGTTTTCAAACCTTAATTTCAATGTTACCAACAATACAAGTAATGAAATGTTTTCTATACTGCATGATGGGGCATGTATACCAAAAGACACATAGAGAAATACAGCTCAGCTACAACAAGTACTATTGTTTCATTTTTTATTAGGAAAGCCATGCTAAAAGGTCTCTACGTTAAAAAAGGACTAGCAGTTGTAAGCATTTGTTTCCAGGACAGAAAAGTGTGGAGCATAAAGTACTTGTGAACTCAAGTTCTTCAACTCAGGTTGAAGAACTTCTAGTGGGGGGGTTTCTTAGGAACTATAGAGCACCAAACTACATCCTGTTGGTTGACCAAATGCATTAAGCATACAAAACCATTGGGTGCAACGTCACTAAAGATTCATTTTCTTCATTCGCTTTTAGGCTTGTTCTGTTCTAAACTTGGTGCAGTCAGTTACGAACTTGGTGAAAGGTTGCAAGACATGATGATGTTGGTAGATTATTGCTGCACAGAAGAAGCAACAGACCCTAAATACAAGTGTGAAAATCAGCAACAAAACCTTTTTAGGTTGGTGAAATTAGCTCAGTGTGTAACCTTGTGTGTGACATTATTATTATTATTATTATTATTATTATTATTAATAATAATAATAATAATAATGTATAGTTTAATAGTTTGATTTATATAGCACCTTTCTAATACCCAAGGTTGATTTTTTTTGCTTTAGTGTAACCTTATAATAGAAAATACTAGAAAAATTTAGAAAAATATTCAAGATGTTTTCACCTGCTAAAATATCATTTTTTGCAGCGCAATATGAGCACCAGGAACTTTTATGATTACAGTAGTCATTTTTAGTTACAAGTTCACAGTATCCAAGTGAATTTACCCACTGAGGAACTGATGAGTCTTGGGCATAAATTGTTTTCGGTAAATGCAATCTTTTGGGTATCCAAGTGGTACCATCCAGAGCAAGCTTTAGTGTACCTATATAGGGCCATTCCCAGCAGTAGGGAGTGATTCACAAGTGCAGGAAGCTCCAAAGAGAATTAGTGCATCAGGATGGGTCAGGCAGGTCTGGAGGGCACAGTGAGTCACCGGGATCTTATCAGGCAATTTCTGATTCTATTTTTAATCAGACAGTTATTCAGAAACAAGGATTACTGAAAAGTATTATCTCTAATGCATAGCCAGCAAGTTTACAGATTTTCATTGCTGGAAGGGTGAAAGGTCACATAACAAGTCACATCTTGTAAGTCATGGATCATGTGTTTCCAGACAGGAAAATTTGTATTATACCTCACCTTCCTGGATTAAATAGTCTGGTCTACATAGTACCATGGACCACATACTGGGTACAGCAAGAAATGATTTGCATATTCACCTTCGTGGACTGGTGTAAATTTCATTGGGTGATTCATAATACTGGCTGATATGACCTTGAGCAGAAATGTTAGATTCAACCATAAGGTCATTCCAGATACATTCAAGGCCAACAACACAGTCAAAGTATGCTTAGCGCCAGAGAATGTAGTTCTCTTAGAGTTTTCAGAGACATCCATTTGACGCTAGCATACTCAGTGACTTTGGCCCCACTGACAATTCTGAATTCAGCTGTGATAGGGTGCATTTGGTACTGTGGTTTGCCTAGCACCATCCAATCCTAATCACACCACCACAATCTTAAGACTGGCTGCCCTGCTACAAGCTAGCAGGGACAGGCCCAAATCCATTCGCAGACCACACTGAGGCCAGAGCTGAACATGCATGTTCAACTACTAGGTCATTGTTAGCATGGAAGAAACTCTAGGATGTGGCTCTAGACATAGAATCGTCCCATTCTGTTGATGACAACTGACAAGGATAACTTATCAAGGATAAGGAGAACTCTGTGGTAGTACATGAGTCTTGAAATGTGCTCTCTGAAGCCACAAGTCTTTAAATTCCACAAGTTGTTAAATTTCCTAGAAGTAACTCAGAATGTATTCTGGGCCTCTTATTTTGCTTATTAGTCAAAGCGGGGCTTGAAGGGGCAGATTTGATTCTGAATCAGGGTCTAAAATCTGTCAGCTCAGAGCACAATGTAGGCATCGCTGAGTAGTCAGCCCAAGGTATGTATGTGTCAGACATTGTGTCTTTTAAATGGTCAATGCCAAGGCAGTGTGTACATAGCTGGTGCCTCTCCTAACAGATGCAGCAGTGAACAGCATGTGCTACAGCAAAGGATAACCACTCACCTACACCAGCAGCATGTATCCACAGGCCCATTCACAGAGGGTAAAATGACCAGGAGGGAGAATGAGAGGCAAGATGTCTTACTAAATGGAGGGGAAAGCTACACAGGGCAACGCTGTAGCAAACAGTACAGTGTGTGATAGCTAATAAGGCCAACAATGCTAATAAGAGCATGCCAAATCCAAGCTAACAAATGCCAAAGTTCTGTAGCATTATATTAAAAAAAGGTTCTAGTAAATTTTTATATAAAAAGAACTACAATGACCAAGGTAGAAGAGATGAGATGAAAGGAGGCTAACCCCAGCTTTGGACAACAGGAAATAAGAATAAGGAAATCTGTAGCCTGTAACAACCTGTAGTCACAGGCCATCCAGCAGTCGGGTCCATTAGTATTTGGACGGTGACACAATTTTCACAATTTTGCCTCTGTACACCACCACAATGGATTTGAAATGAAGCAAGCCACAACATCTAGCCAAGTGAAGAAAACTCTGTAGGAGGTAGGTGTATTAGAGTATACAGAGGGTTCACCTCAAGATGGAAAGGAAGGACTCATGATCCAATCCACATCATCTGTCAAACATGGTGGAGGAAGTGTTATGGCATGGGCATGTATGGCTGCCTTTGGAACTCTGTCACTGGTATGTATTGATGACTGCTGATATAAGTAGAAGGATGAATTATGAAGTGTATAGAACTATACTTTCTGCTCAGATTCAGTCAAATGCTGCAAAACTGATAGGACAGCACTTCACAATACAGATGGATATTGACCCAAAACGTACCACGAAAGCAACCCAAGAGCTTCTTAAGGCAAGGAAATGGAATGTTCTTAAATGGCCGAGTCAGTCACCTGACTTCAACCCAATTATGCTTGCTTTTCACTTACTGAAGACACACCTGAAGGCAGAAAGATCCACAAATAAGCAATAACTGAAGGTGGCTGCAGTAAAGGCCTGGTAAAGCATCTCAAGGGAGGAAACTCAGAATTTGGTGATGTCCATGAGTTCCATACTTCAGGCAGTCATTGACTGTAAAAGGATTTTAATCCAAGTATTAAAAATAATCCTTATAATTATAATGATGTTAGTTTGTCCAATTACTTTTGAGCCTGTGAAAATGAAGGGACTCTGCAAAAAAAAAAAAGGCTGTAATTCCTAAACGGTTAATGCAATATTTTTGTTAAACCCCTTGAATTAAAGCTGAAAGTTTACACTTCATTTGCATCTTGATTGCTTCATTTCAAATCTGTTATGGCGGTGTACAAAGGCAAAATTCTGAAAATTGTGTCACTGTCCAAATTCTTATGGACGAGACTGCATGGGGTTTGGCATGTACAACACAAGATGAAGAAGAAGAGGAAGAAGAAGAAGAAGGAAAGATGCCATATGACAGCACTATTTATTGCAAATAAATACTGGGGGTGAAATTTAACTTAAGGTGAATCAAAAGACCCTAGGACTACTAAGGCTAGATTACACCAAAACTGTAAAACATTGTACGCTTAAAACCATTGCTATAAAGTATAGTTCTACCATAACCAGAACAAGAATCAAATAAATATATGTCTCAAACTATTACACGATTAATCTACAACGTAAAATAAATGAATTCTTATGCCGCTAGGTAATTGGTGTGAAATGTTCCATTGTAATGCATCTTGCACAAATGGCCTACATTATCTGGGCAATTTGTTTTTATTTTTCAAGTTTGCCAATGAAATGAATGAAATTGCAGAGTCAGCACTGCTGTTGAGTCTCTCTCTCTCTCTCTCTCTCTCAATCTCTCTCTTTCTTTCACTTCCTCTCTCTCTGCACGTGCTATCCTGTGGTTATTTATCTTTGTGATTCATGGCACGTCATCATCCACCAACCCAAAGAAAGGTTTCTACCTGATGCACGGAGTAGCATTCAAAGGGAAAGAAGAAAGAAGGTGAACAATACAGAAGACAATAAAGAGACGGTGGGGAAAGGATGAGGCTGGACATTCAGAAAAGTAAAGTGGAGAATGAGGGGGAAACAGCGGAGAGAAAATGGAGAGGCCAATGGTTTTCCTTCTAAAAGAAAAAAACTGTATGTTAGACAGGAGAGGGGAAAACCTTGTGTAGATTAAAGGAATGATGCAGAGAGAGAAGACTTGAGGGTATATACAGAGAGCAAGCATTACAGGAAAAAAAAAAAGTTTTTTTGTGGAAGAACAATTCTGTAGATTTTTTTCTGTGTTTAAACATTGTTTTGAATAGAAGTAAGTGTTCGTCCTTAAGAGAAAAAGTTTGGAAACCATCGGGCTTCTGGAAAATTATTCTATATATTATTCTCCCTTGGTTCCTTGTTCTCTAGCATGGAATATAAATGTACTCAACATTTCTGCTTGTCCAACTGAGTGTAAACTCCATTAATGAGAACAATACAGTGGCTAAAAGGTCAGCCAGTGATAAGGAAGCCTTTCTCTTTCTCCGTTCTTCATCCGCAGTCCACACGCTCACATTCAGTCAAGAATGGTTAGGTCATGGTGTTCTTCCTTTTAAAGGCTAGACCTTGAATCAGCAATATTATATGAAATGTGGCCATTCAGCAGTAGATATGCCACAACACATTCCCCAGGAGCAGAATCGCTTATAGAATGACGATAGGGGATTACAATTGTTCTTGCTCTGCTCTTCTGGCTAAGCTAAATGCTTATGGTATTCAGAGTACATCATTCCAGCGCTTTATTTAGGAAAAATAACAGTCAATACATGGGATTGCACAACTGTAAATATCCAACAAGGAAGCATTCTGGGATCTACAAATTGATGCTGTTAATTATCCCAAAGCAACAGAGGAAAGACAGGCTTCTGCTAAAAATTACAAGAAAAATTACAACACACAAGTTGCATGTAATGATTAAAAAATAGCACTTAAAGAGTGTAAACAGGAGAGTGAAATTCTGGAGAAGGAGCATCTCCATTTAATAATCTAAACATATCTTTCTCAGATACTTTCTACACACACTATATCAGAATGTTTGTGTAGTAACGATGGAACCGAAAATGAATACATTATTCAGATTGAACAGCGTTCTAAACAAATACAAATACTGATATGAATAGGACATTTTTTTAATAGTGTGCCCGCAGGCATCATGTTGAGACTAGATGCGTGCATCAGGACTGGAGGAGTAAATAAAAATGTTGCACAAGTGAGAGGTTTTTACTTTCATGTGGAACTTGAAGAGCAGTGCTATGAAGCTGCCAGTCAGGGTTGCCGTGTCTCCACAAAATTCCCAACCCAACTTCATCTCAGAGACTTCTTGCATTTCTGAGTTGCAGTATCCGCAACATGCAGACATTATCCACTCCATAAACCCCTTTCCCCTTAATATATCTCAAAACAGAAATTGTTCTACACTGTAGATAAACTGTCTATACTTACACATTCCCTTTGTTTGCAATACCGTATGTTTAGGGAAATTAGGGACTTGCTTTTTCTACCAGTAACTCTGTTCCAACACAAGGCCAAGGTGGAGTAAAAACTGTAACCCTGGCAACCGTACTCATGGGACAAAGACCACGTTCGTGAACATCATATGAATAGGATACAAATTAATATTTTAAAAATTACCTTGTCTATTCATCGTGCATGCCAATTCTTAATTCATCGTTCCACACTGGTATTAAAAGAAAATCTTCCTGGAAAATCATACTGTCATTATAATGAAATGCGCTTAAAGGATCTCATTTTAACTCACAGCAGCAGTGCGGCCCAGCTTCACAGTACATTCTGATAGCGTGTACAGCAAATTTTTCGGATCTCTCTAGAATAACCTAAAGTAAAAACTAAAGTAAATCTGACAAAATATTATTAGGCAGCTATTATTTTCAACTATATACAATCTGGGAAAGACATAATTTGATTTCTATGATTTCTGAAACATAATTAGCTTGCTCACTGAGTCAGATTAGATATAAGATCTAATCTAAAAGGTTCACAGGGCATCTGGTTCAGGAGTTGTGTTCTACTAATTGCTTTTTTTTTTTTTCCCAGTGTTTTCCAGTATTTCCAGGGCATACCCACTCCCAAATACAAATCCAAATATGAATATAGAAATTGATTTTTTGGAATACTAAACAAATACAGATGGGGGCATGTTTTTATATCCTGATGGGGACCAAATGTTCCCACAAAGATTTGGAATATATGACAGTTTTGACCTTGTATAGGGACATGTGGCTGGTCCCCATGAGAAATACTGCTTCCCCTTCAACCTCCCGCCACCTTTTGCTTACTGAGGTTAAGGTTAGGGTTCGGTTTATGTATAGTGTTAATAAGCTGCATTAATAATAATGTCAACGGAAGACCCTCACAAGGATAATAAGATAAACGTTTGTCTGCACTTGTCCTTTCCATTCATCTGAGACAAATGCTAACACCCTTTGTCTTTAGACCTTGTGACATATGAATTTGCTGGACATTCAGTGCACACACACACACCTAATGTGGTTTCACACACATACAAACCTCAGCTGAAAATATAGAGACAAACACACTTGCTTATTTGCTGTATCTCTTTTTTTTTTTTTAATCTAACCTTCTTTCGTTGACTGCTGTTTGGCCATCTTCTAGTCTAAACAGACTGACAGGTGAAACAGAGAGTCCCTGAGAAGCGTAATGTGTTTAATGTCAAATGGTAGAAATCAGTTCAAATACTTAGTGAAACTATTTGAACTCATTTCTACCATTTGACAATAAGCACACCGTGCTACTCAGGGACTTTCTAAAGCCCATCAATTTTGTTTTCTGTTCTAGTGTTTAGTGCACCGTGTAGTGCCTCTAAAATGATGATTTCATTTAAAATGCACCATGGATTAACCGCCTACTTTCCCATAAATGACATCCTATGAAAGGTATCTGTGCAGAAAGGTCTCCGTGTCAGCTCCAAATGGCCAGTACAGCTCCAAATAACTCCTAACCCTAACCCTGTTAGCCATTTTGGTTCATTCCTAACCTTCTTTTTACTGACCCTCATGAGCAACGAGCATCTCATTCTTTGAGGTCTCTGCGTACTTGTAGTTTAAGACCTTCTCACCATGAGGCGCCCCCTCTACAGATTCATACTTAAACTGACATAAAAGTTAATGACTGTTCATTTCAGATCAGAGGAGATCTTGCTGAAGGACACAAGACCAAAGTCAATTCGATATTTATTCACAAAGCTGTCAAATGCGGAAGAAAGCAAAACAAAGCAGAAAGCAAAGTCAGTATGAGTATTGCATCTGAACAATGGCGAGCACTGAAAGTAATATCGAACATGCTTCTCCTGAATAGGTATGCTGTGTTTTGTAAAGGCAATTGACAACACCTGTGGTAATAAGCAGTGACTTCCAGCTATTACTTAGTAGATAATTACCAGTGCAGTTTACTTTCTTTACATTCTAACTTAATAAAATACTATATGGTGCTAGGCAGCTAATATCCCTTTAATGCTCATTTTATTACCAGAGCAAACACTCAAATATAATGACTGATGGGAGAAATCGTTCTGTGTGCTTACAAAACATGATTTAGAGAGGTAGGTGCTAAGACATGATTTTGTACAGTCATTCCTTTACAAAGCCTGGAATAATTAACCTCCGTCTCATCCTTTCTTTTTTATCTCTTTGCCGTCACTCCTTCATGCTCTACATTATTCCTCTACATTATTATGCTCCGCATTATCCTGAAACAGGTATAACTATGTGACAATGTTTTGCATTCATTGTACATTGTCTAAAATATAATCAAGCTCTTGGGATAAGTAAAACCGGGTCAGTAAAACAAAAGCGTACTTTATAATATAATTCCGATATCACCTCCAAAAGTTACAAGGAAGTCATATCAGAATGTTATTATACAGTAAGCTGTAAGGGTTCATTTATTCATCTTATGTAACTGCTTTATCCTGGTAATTGGTCAGCAGTGGAAGTGGTAGCCATTCCCAATTGGAAGAATTGGAAGAATTCGTTCTGAATGGGATGCCACTTTCATAATTGTTTTTATTTACCCACAGTGATGTTCTACATTCTACTCGGGATACAAATTTAAAAGAAAAACCTGAACGCAAATTAAAATCTCAGTATTCCAGTAGGACTAAAACAGCACAACATATTTAAATGGATTTAGCTGTAAGCATGTTCATGGTGGTAAGTGGTAGCTCAGTGGTTAAGATGTTGGCCTTCTGATTGGAAGGTTGAAAGTTCAAGTCACAGCACAACCAAGCTGCCACTTCTGGGCCCTTGAGCGAGATGCTTAGCTGTATAAATGAGATGTAAGATGTAAGTCACTCTGGATAAGGGCATCTGCCAAATGCTGTAAATGTTCATCATAGGATGGCAGAGTGGTGCAGCAGGTTCCAGCTTTAAGCTCAAGTTACTGTCTGTGTGGAGTTTTACCTCTCCTATGTTGTCCCTTTGGATTTCCTCTGGGTTCTGCAGTTTCCTTCTACCTCCCAAAAACATGCATGTACTGTAGGGGGACTGGCTGCTCTAAATTGACCATAGCTGTGAATGAATGTGTAAACTGACACCTCATCCAGGTTGTATTCATGCTCTCGGATCCACCACGACTGAAAATGAATGAATGAATTTTCATCAAGTTCTCTCTTTTCTGTCTATCCTCAGGAATGGGTGACAGCTACAGACCTACTGATCTCTTTGAACAGGCTGAACACCTTTGGAGATGAGTTCTTCAAGGATGCCAAAGTGCTACGCTCCTACTTTTATGCCATCTCTGACTTTTCTGTGGGGGGCAGGTGAAGTTCACACACACACATGGGATACTGATGCCCACAGAACCACAAAAATCAGTTGAGGTTGTGAGTCGGTGCCAAGGTCATTTACGTACAAATACACCCACACAGAAATACACTCTTCAGAGTCACATGCAACACAAACACGTATACATGTGTGGAATACTGAGATGTACATTAGATGATGAGGGACAGAGAGACATTAGCAAAAACCTACAATCTGCTCTGCAGCAGAAACAAAGCTTGTTTCGGTTGCTGTTTTTACAGTGTAAACAGGATATTGTTATGGGGAAATGCTGTGTGTGTGGTGTTGGGGAGGATGTGTATGTGTGTGTTTGCGTGTCTGGGTGGTCGTTAGCTTAGACAACCAAACATATGTGTATAATTATCTTGAATTAGTTGTTGGTGACCTTGTGGCATTATGAAAGGACAGAAAACATCTATCAAAATGCATAACTGTCTTTTCCATCAGATTAATTCATTAGTTCGTTTATCCTTTATTTATTTTACCATCAAATGTGTTGTTGTTTTTTTTTTTTTTTTTTTTCACAAACTACTCAAGATCATTGTCTCTTTATCGAACTATAGATGCAAGTGTAATGGGCATGCCAGCGAATGTGTGCCAAATGAGCAAGGCCGTTTGGTGTGTGTGTGTGAGCACTACACTGCTGGGACAGATTGCCAACATTGTGCCCCGTTCTACCGGGACCGGCCATGGGCTCGTGCCACTGCAGACTCTGCCAACCAGTGTGTTAGTAAGTACTGATAACATCTACATCATAATCCCCGTTTATCATCAGCGCTTAAAAGCTTCCAATATTAAATACAAAGAATGAATGGAAATCTTTAATTTGCTACTACAATCAGCTGTCTTTGGTCAAAAATCAGCAAATGGAAACAGAAATCATGTCCTGAATATAACAAATAGATCATGTAATCATGATGTTAGACATAAAAAGCTGTAATGACAAGGCTGCAACATACACTATTTCATAATTTATTATTGTTCTGTAGAAGATTTTATCAAACCTGCCAACCTGTGAGCATTTTGCATAGGAGTTCCACATTTTTTTTACATGGATCATACTCCAAAATACACCAAAAGTTTGGATTTCTTTCATGGAAAATGAGCCAATCAAGGTGATTTGAACTCTTGATATTAACTGACGCTTTATGTCCTTCCCCCATTTCACATTAATAACGTTTTGGCCCTATCTCGTGGTGCTTGAAAGATGCACTGATGCAGCACCTATGCTTTCTGTCATGGTAAGTGGAGAATGTTTTGAGTACACGGAAAATGGTCAGAAAACTGCACCTTTTGGCCAAAATTCTTACATGAAAAAAATTCAATAGACCTTCAACAAAGGGTTAAATCCAACACTTTACAAATAATGTTAACAATTAAAAAAAAGAGATTGAAAACAATGTTTGTTGTAATGTGATGGTTGGTGCTCAGATATGTTCGAAGCATTTGAGCAGCAGATCAATAATGGGCCTGTAAAATCTAGAAAACTCTTCGGAATGTGGTTCTATTTTATTTAATGTAATTAGCCAGTTAATAAAATATAGTAAAAGCCTGGGCAAATGTCATGACTTGACCTGTTTTTTTTTTTTTTGTTTGTTTGTTTTTTTTTTTAAATTACATAGCTGCAGTAGTTTAAGTAGCCTATTGCAAGTTTTGTGGTTGGTGGTAGGCTGCAGCAGAAGTGGCCAGGTGGGGTTGGCGCAAGTTTTTTAGCATAGTGTCTTCAGTGAAATGCCAACTTATTTTAAAACAGGTAGATAACCCTACAATGCCATGTGTTTTGCCATGTCTATGCTTTAGTTCTGAACAGTTTTGTTTGGTAACTGGATAAATGCGCAATACTGCATAAATGCATAATGAATGCACGTGTTACTGCGTCATTCCTTAGGAGTTAAAAATGATCTGGAACAGTATTGTAACGTGAAACACATTACTTACTTTAGCTAGTAGTACTTTGAGAGATATATAAGACGCAGCAATTATTTCTCAGTTCATAATGAACTACCAAATAATTACTTTACTTTATTATTTACTGAGTAATTCCTCGGTATTCATTAGTAGTTAACAATAGCCAGTAACCAGTCTGGCCTTCTCCTCTGACCTCTCTTCAACAACTCCAACAGAACTGCCGCTCACTGGAGGTTTTAGAGATCTAGAGGTTGTTGTGTGCGAGAATCCCAGGACAGCAGTTTCTAAAATAAACCATGCAACACTCATGCCATTACTTTATTATTATTTACTGAGTAATTACACAGAAGTCATTAGTAGTTACTAGTAGTGACAGAGGGGTTAAAATAGTACTTGACATTCATTCCTGTTCAGTCCCTGCATAGTCACATATGAGTTATTGAACAGACGATGATATGATGCTCCTTATGAAAAAGAAGTTGTGTTTTCCTTAAATTATTTTGCCTTTTTTTTTAGATTTTTCCTTGGACAACAACATTGACTATGGACTGTGTGGTTTTTTGCTCTATAGCTTTTTTTCATGCATAAGGAAGCAATGACTGATAAACTCACAAGGCAGAAAAATGTGGCATGTTAATTATTTAAATCTATTAGGCAACGTGTTATTTTAATTGCCTTGTATTATATGTCCAACAGATGGTTTCTTCCAAGTGACAGTTGTTCTTCCAAATAAAATGAGGAATTACACTTTGGTTAACTAATGCACTGCTAAATGACTGTGAAGGTGACAAAGAAGCAGTTGGTGTATTATATGCACTATATGACAGGCTTATGGTAACTGCCATACGTCTGTTTTTCAGGACCAGCAGACAAATTAATTGACAGAGAACACTTTTTTTCTTTACTCCCCAATGTGTGAATTAAATTTAAAAATCAAGCCTGAACTAGAGCTGAATAAATGTTAACGGAAGACACAGACAATGTGACGAAGGGAAGAAAGAAAGAGAAGGCAAGGCTTGAATCTCCTTTTTGTTATTCTTTTTAAAATAAATATAAAGGAATGCTTATTTTGTCTGTCAATTTCACATTTACTTGTAATAACATAGTTACTTGTTTCTCACATGGTTGCCATAGAAGTAATAATTTGGGTACCATTCCTCAATCAAAAACAGTATATTGTATTCAGCTAAAATTGTGTCCAACCACATTCATTATACAGTAGAAGTTTTATTTAAATATATGGCTACATGGATGGTGTAGTCACGCTATAATTTTCCTGACACTGCTAAATCATATCCACTTACTAGAACACAGACACAATGCTGCAATTCAGTACTGTTTTAATGCAACTTTGTTGACTTTCTGTCATAATTTAGGAGTGTGTGTAATCCAGTGATTTCCAGCCTGGGCCCATGCCAAAGCATCCCATCCCATCCTTTATAGTTTCTCCTAGATAGCAATAAGATGAAATGGAAATAAAAAGGTCTCAGATTTTTCTTCTGACACAAAAGACATCAGTAATGTTCCATATGTTTCCTATTGACTTTCATTAAAGATCTCAACAACTACAGTATCTTTAATGTGTCGAGTTCTTAGAAATATGCTAAAAAAAATTCACCAAAATCATGTTAATGTTTTAATGCTAATGGAGAGTGTATATATATAAAATGGAGAGAGTTGAGTATGCTAAATACTCAAGTCTATATTCAGTCCCCTCAGAAAGAACTGGAACACAGGGCTAATTCGTTTGTTTTTGCTATACACTGAAGACATTTGGGTTTGAGATCAAAAAAATGAATATGAGACAATAGATCAGAATTTCATCTTTCATTTCCTGATATTTACATCTGTTGTTTTAAACAACTTAGAACATGGTATATTTTGCTTGAACCCACCCATTTTTTAAGTGATCAAAAAATATTGGAACATGTGACTGACAGGTGTTTCTTGTTGCCCAGGTGTGCCCTATTAGATTGATTTAAATAAATTAATAGCTCTGAATGTTTACTCTTGGTTTGAGCCCTGGGTCGACTGTGAAGACTGCATTTGTTGTTAAAAAGGATAAACCAACATGAAGACCAGAAAGCTGTATATGGGAGAAAAGCAAGCCACTTTGAAGTGGAGAAAAGAGTGAAAATCGATCAGAGCCACTGCACAAGCATTGGGCATAGCCAGTGCAACAATTTGGAGATATAGAGGCCATACCAAAAGATGCAAACCACACATCAGCAGTAAGAATTGGAAGGCCAGATTGGAATTCGCAAAGAAATACAGAGACATACAAGGTGACTGGTCAAGCATGGTGGAGATAGTGGGATGGTTTGGGCTTGCATGGCTGCTTTTGGAACAGGCTAATTTTTATTGATGATGTAATTCATGATGGTAACAGCAGAATGAATTCAGAAGTCTACAGAATAATTCTGTCGGCCAATTTATAGAGAATGCATCCAATCTAATTGGGAGAAACTTCATCATGCAGCAAGACAATGACCCAAAACACACTGCCATCACAACAAAGCACTTCATCAGTGGAAAAAGGTGGAAGGTTTTAGACTGGCCAAGTCAATCACCAGACCTTGAGCATGCATTTCACCTCCTGAAGAGGAGACTGAAATGAGAAACTCCCCAAAACAAACAACAGCTGTAAGAAGCTGCTGTACAAACCTTGCGGAAAATCATCACAAAAGAAGGATGCAAGAGTTTGGTGACGTCACTGGGTCGCCAGCTTGATGCAGTTACTGCAAGCATGGGATATGCAACCAAATATATAATATAAAGTGTTACCAAATATTATGTGCTGGTTGGTTTGAATTTAAAAATTTTGAATTTATTTACTTTAATTTATTTAAATACTTTTGTTTACCTTAAAACTGGGTGGTCTGCCACCAAAGGTGCCAAGTTGTTTAACACATCTAGACGTAAATATCAGGAAATGAAAGCTGTCTCATTCATCTTTTGATCTCAAACCCAAACACAAAAGAACTGGCCTTGCCATTCCAATATCTTCAGAGGTGAATGTATTGTACACATTATATTATTTGTTTTAATGCTAGAAGTTTGAATCCAGTAATGTTATACTAATATGTTAATAAATTTTTATCAAGCATTTAAAATGTCGTTCAAGAACTGATTTCAATTCTGTTTAACACAAATATCTTTTTAACTTGATTTTACTCTGCTAATGGCAAGATCGCTTTAGGAAATTTAGTTAAAAAAAAGTTAATACTTAAATGAAACAGAGGTTAGATTCACAAAGAGAAACATTTAGGCAAATAAGCATTCACTTGGAAATCATTCGCCGCTGCTGAGGATGGCCACACGTGGACAGCCTAAAGACAAATGAGATTACTGAGGATGGTACAACTTAAAAACCATGAAGATTGCTTTGGACTGCAGTTGCCATAAAAAGTTTTACACTTAAGCCTCCATCAGCGAACAGTTGATAACTTCAACAAAATAGACTTCATGTGAAAACTATAAGGAATTTCCTAGTTACACAACTGTACCATGTCCATGTAGTACACAGTTATAGGAGGGAAATATTTGTAATTGCACTATCCGTTGTCACCTCCCTTTTGAGTCCGGTTCCTCTCAAGGTTTCTTCCTCATATCGTCTTAGGGAGTTTTTCCTTGCCATCATTGCCTCTGGCTTGCTCAATAGGGATAAATTTATAAATTTAAAATGTATATCCTGAATGGAAAAAATGGAACAATGTGACAATGTCCATTGTTAAAAGAGCTATACAAATAAAAGTGAATTGAATTGAAATAAAATTTCCTCTGGGATTGCACAATGAAGATCAACTGGTCAAGAAAGTGGTCACTGTAATGTTATCTTTTAATGCTGAATTGTGGTAAACTCAGACCTGGTACTCAGATTTGACATTTTGCTTTTTTTCCAGCCCCAAACTCAGACCTGTATCAGAAAGTCAATACTTATGCTTGCTTGCTTGCTTTGGGCACACAGTAGATATGGTCCAAAAAATATGGACCATCTGGCATCCACAAGCTGTTGTTGTTTAGAAGTTGTTTAGAACAGTGGTTTTCAACTGGTTTTGCTTCAGGACCCAAATTTTACATTGGACATCCAGTTGTGACCCAACACTACACTAAAGTTTTTTATCATATGGAAATGAACAAAAAATGTGTATAATTTTGCATATGAATGTTATTCATTCTAATAATAATTATCCATTGCATAGGCCTAATAAATTTGGATAATAATCATTTACCACCCGAGATAACAGGAAATAAAACAACTTACATATTGCATTGTTAATGTTAGTATTTACAGTATATATGTATTTGCAATGGAAAATATCAGTTCATTAAAAACAATGCATATGCTTAATAAAGTGTAAAATTAATTATTCACAACATTAATATGAAAATGGGCCACTATATAAATACATAAACATAATCCTGAGTAAGTGCAATTTACATAATTTAATAAATAAAACAACCACTGAGCTAAATATTGAATTACAAATTGTACACTCAGTAAGAAAAACACACAATGTTTTTGCACAATCAGGATTTTTTTATTTATTTATTTTTTTTGGTTTTGCATTTTTGACAGTGAGTCTGTACAATGCATGAACTGCTTTCTCCTGAACAGTGCACACGATTTTGATCTTTTTTTCTTTTTTGAGATGTGTCCAGATCTTGTTCCTTTCTTTTGAAAAACTCAGCAGGCTTGTCTTTATGGCTTGAGTGTTTTGTCTCTAAATGCCTTTTGAATTTTGATGGTTTCATACTTTTCACAGCCAATAATTCACGGCACAAAACACACTGTGGTCTGCAAAAACCATACTTGTCTTCTGTGCAAGTAAAGCCATATTTTGTGTATTTTCATATTTTCTTCTTGAGGAAGAGGGAATTTCACTCGATTTATCCATATTAGCACCAACTGTTTACAAATGAATTAGCATCAAAAATTGACAGAATTTGACTGGATGCAAAACATGACATAACTAAATTTTTTATTGGCTATAGCAACAGCTATGGGGAGCGTTCTCTTTTCTTAATTTTTATTTAATTATGTTTACATTCTTGAAACTAGAATTTGCTTTATTGTCATATTTTTCTATAGTTTCTATGGTTTTCCGTTTTGTCATTTGCATGTAGCAACATTTTTGTTTTTCTTTCCAGCAACCCAATCATAAAGGGCCTGCGACCTACTTTTGGGTCGCAACCCACCAGTTGAGAACTGTAGTTTAGACACTTAAAATAGTGTGTGTTCCACCCCTGTCAGCCAAGAACAGAAATCTACTGCTACGGTAGACAAAGGCTCATTGAAACTGGACAGATGAAGATTGAAGGGGAAAAAAAGCAGGCAATCTTCAATTGTCCAATTTCTACAGTCTAGAGACTGTTGTGCGTGAAAATCCCAGGAGATCAGCAGTTTCTGAAATACTGAAATCAGCCTGTCGGGGTGAAAGTTGCAGAGATCACATTTTTTCCCCATTCTGATGTGTGATATGAACATTAACTGAAGCTCTTGACCTGTATCTGCATGATTTTATGCTGCTGCCACATGATTGGCAGATTGGATAATTCATTTGTCGTTTTAACGAAGAAACTGCAGATCTGTCACAAATTCACCCTCTCAGCAAATGGCACATTTACAAGCTTCTGTCTGTTTTGCCAAGTGCATTTGTTTATGTTCTAGTCTCTGCCCTGTCTTGTTACTGGTTGATTACCCTAATGTGTTCACCTGTTCTGTGCTAAGCCTTTGATTAGTTTATCTATGCTCTCTTTTGTCTGTCGCTTATTGTAAAGACTCATCATTTTACATTATCAAGTCATAATTTCTTGAGTTAAAGCTCATATGATATAATAAAGAGCACATTAATTTTATGCACTACCTCCTTACTGTATGTTACAAGATCCGCTCCAGAAGCCATATTCACTACAAGTTAATTTTCTAAACACAGTTGCTAATAAGGTACACTTAAAAAAAAAACCTTAGGATGGTGAAGGAGATTCCTTGAAGGAAGTAAGGCGATGACAGAATGTTAAAAATAGTACTAGGACACAGACTTCCTTTGTAATATCAGTATTCTAGTATTAAACTTCCCTAGAGAAATGTTTTAGTAATGCATTAGTTGCTTGTGAACCTAAAATACATCAGGACTTCGTGTTATGATTTAATAAGCAGTTATGCACAGTGATTATGAACCCTTCCACAATGTAATAGAGAATGATTTTTCTTCAAATGCAGGCATAGACATTACGGCACACTGGGGACTGATAATCCTACAGTTGTTGCAGATGAAATGGAGAAAGTCATATTTGGAATAAAACGGGTCATTTCCCATAATGCCCCCCTAGGTGGCTGATGCATAATATGCTATTTTTTAAGGATTGTGATTAGATGCTAGGGATTGAATCATTTGCAATTGCACAAATGTGAGCTCATGGTGCAGGAACATGCAGGTTTGTGGGTGTGTGTTTGTGTGAAAGACAGACAAACAACTGTTTTACATGAAGCATTCAGTCCCAGTTACTTTTTCACTATTCACTTTCTTCCATTATTCGTCTATTTTGTCTCATTTTGCCTTTTTACTTTGCCTGTTATTTTGTCTTCTCTGTACCACTTAATGTCCATTGATCTCACACGGCATTCTGACTATTCCATCCCCCGCTCTCTCATTTTCTACTTGGGCCAGGGTGTAACTGCAGTGGCCGTGCGGACGAGTGCGTGTTCGATGCGGAGCAGTACCGCAGTACAGGTAGTGGTGGACGGTGTATTGGCTGTAGGGACAACACAGCAGGGCCGCATTGCGAACGGTGCAGGGAAAACTTCTACAGATCGTCTCCACTGCTTCCCTGCAACAACTGCAGCTGTAACACTATGGGTGAGATGCAGACATGCGAACATACAGACACACAGTAAACGAATTAATATAGGATGGATAACAGATAAAGGATGAATAGAGGTACATACTGTATATGTGCAATGAGAAAATTGCCAATATTATCCCTTGTTTCATCCCTACCTAGAGAGTAATGCAGCAGAGCTTTAGTCCTTTAGTCCAGCTCTCTCACCTGCTCATCTATACACTCTGCTCAAAGAAATCCGGTACCAAACCCTTGTGCCAATACCACCGTCAACACCATCATGCTCATCATCTCATAGATTGCTAACTAGCTGAGCCAAGTCTCTGCCGTAACTCAATGCGACTATGTCATATATGTAGCTGCATTGCATTCTGGAACTTTGAGTCTAACATTTGCTATCTCCTATCTTTCTATTTGAGGATTTCTCATTAATATGATATTGAGCAATGCTGATGGTGGGTGAGAAAGTACGCACTTGTTATCTTGTTTTTTTGGAGCTAACCAAAAAATTGTTATCACATAAGCTTGAGATCATTGAAAATGTTCTTACTTGAAACAGCTTTGTAACTGCACTAGTCTTGTGACATCAGTGCGGCAGAAAACCACTAAACACCTCACAGGAATAACGAAAATACAAGACCAACCCAGAAATTAGCACCAGAATCACTAAAGTCTTCAAAATTGTTTTAATTTAAACATATTTAACGTATTGGATTTTTTTTCCTTTAACCTTAATAAAGGACATCTTTTGTTTGTTTAAGTTTTTGAAAAGAAGCACAGACTTTATTTGAAGACCATCACTATGTTCCCATAAGACTAAATGTAAACGGTAAAAGTCAATTGAAATATTTTATCCCCACAAAACACTAACACACACACACACACAGGATTACTGGCCTATATGTCACTGCTGCTAAATATTTTTACGCCTGTAGCTTATTCTAACCTTAACCTTTTAGGAACCCTTGGTTCTTACCTTTTTTCCCTAGTTTTTTTCCCCTGGAAAAAGCCATGTTCTGTGTAAAACAAACATGATTTATTATGAGAACTAGCAAAATGACCCTGAAGCAGATATTCATAAAATAAAATATTCATGCTTTCTTTTCGTTGTGTGCATTTGGTTCAGGTAAAGAGAGTAAAGCACACAGTAGCCTCCCACAGAGTTCAGAGGATTTTCTTTTAACCTCTGCTGTAAGCAGTGACGGAATAGCAATAACATTCGATCCCAAGACAACCTATCCAAACCACCCATGGGTCCCATCAACAATTTGCAAATTAGTAAATAGTATCTGATCCCCACATATTAGACTAATTTTATTCCATTGAACACCTTTTAGATGAAAATCTATTAAAATAGTCATTAAAAATATCTCTGCTTCAGAGTCAGGCTGCAGGCTATATGAATAAAATAGTGATATTAAATTTGCAAATATACGTGTTGTTGAGTTAATAATCCTGTAGAAGCAGACGTCTATAAATAAATTTGAAAACCTCATTCTCCCTCTCTACCTT
The DNA here is from genome assembly GCA_037576675.1 of Pangasius sanitwongsei. Classification (NCBI taxonomy): domain Eukaryota; kingdom Metazoa; phylum Chordata; class Actinopteri; order Siluriformes; family Pangasiidae; genus Pangasius; species Pangasius sanitwongsei. The sequence goes on along the minus strand of CM075029.1, from coordinate 11,440,332 downwards.
TCTCCAGGCTCTATGAGTCTGCAGTGTGATGAGGAAGGTGTGTGTATCTGCAGGCCGAGTGTGATGGGGGTAAAGTGTGACGTCTGCAGACCTGGCTTCCACTCTCTCGGACCAGGGGGCTGCAGGTAAGGATAATGCTAATAAGCCAATGCTAATTACTCGTGTTTAAGAGCATCTAGGGTCATGTTTAGCCAAACTTTCAAATGGAAGTACATCACCTCTACATGAGGCATTTCCTCATTCTTATTTTTGGTATAAATCATATTGAAATTGAATACATTCGCTCCTTATATTTCATTTTGTCCTTCAATACTCTTTTACAATCTCAAATGCTATGAGACTTTCTCCCAATTTTCCTCCTGCCCAGCCTATGCCAATCAGTTGTGTTTTTCTAAATGTATTTTTGACATCCAGTCAATTTCAAATGAAGCTGCACACAACTGTGCTAATTGGTCTTTGAGCAACAGCCGGCGCCGCACTTCACCTTGACCAATTGCTTTTTTATTACAACTGCTCCCAAAAAATGGGCAAACCAGAATCAAGCTTGAGTGGTATCCACAATCAGCAAAGAGGGGCATCCATACTTTAGAAAGATGTTCTCTTTTGCTGGATTCATAAAGGATGACATCTTCTTTTCCTTCCACATAAAAATAAAATATAAGCCTTTAGTAATTCACCATCAAGCACGTTTAGGTATGTTAGCTGCAAGTTTGGTAAATTTGCTAGCTAGTTTTGTTTTGTAGTTAATACCACCTCAGTATTCATTCCAAGAATGTAACTACTTACTTAGTACACATAGTAAGTAAGATTTTGAAATAGTACCCACACTTTTACTTAAGTACAGTTTCTCTGTACTTTTTCCTACCCCTGATAGTGACCATGGTGTATAACTACACCGTGTGTATGTGGCTCTCAAGTTAGACTCTCTCCATCTTCCATGTCAGTACCCTTCCCTGTATCACCTATATTTTAATTTTTGACTCTGCGTCCCTGACTTTGTGGTACCTTTTACCTTATTCACCACTAGCATTCAATTGTGACTACTTTCCCCTTCCAATTATTCTCAATTGCACTCTCTCTACTGGTGTCTTCAGAGGTCAGGCCCTGGAGCAGCAGTACATATAATTTTCTTCACATAATCTTCTTTCCAAATAGATATCATTATAAATAAAAAATTGAATATAAAAAACAGAAACACATTTCCACATGCCATTTTTAACTTTGTTTCTACAGCATCACCAACTGGATTGGATTTGTGGATTTATTATTTAATACCCATCCATACCCAGTTTAATTTTTATATGGAGTCCAGGAATGATGGTCAGGAAACATAGCAGGACTCAAGGTACCAGCAGTCAGGGTTAGCACAGGCATATCCAAATTGTTAGGTGAAATAAATAGAACATTAACTATAATGCAAGAAACTGTGGAGCATTCGATGAAACACTCTGGAGGAACAAACCAATGACATGGCAAGTATGGAGACAGGACCAAAACAAAAGACATGGCACTTGGTAAAACATAAACAAAAGCATGTGAGGGAAATAAACACATGCCACTTGCCATGCCTTTAGCCACACTGCGTGCTGAGGGGGAAACTCCTGACACAATTAAGAACAGATGAAACATGGAAAATAATGTCTGGGCAGCAAGAATGAAGGAGTCCTTAGACACATCACACACTGTGAAAGAAAGAATTGGAAGAGACTTGAAGGTTGATTGCTTCAGGCTTCTTACAATGATGCCCCCTGGTTGACTCCAGCTAGAGCTGTATCAGTCACGTCCCACTTGACAAAGACCCCGGAGCAGACGGAGGACCTGCTGGAAAGATTTTATCTCACAGTTAGATTACGAATGTCTGGGGACCCCCAAGGAGATCTGGGCTGACCTTCTCAGCCTGTTGCCACCAGGAAAATTGGAAGGAAAATGAATGTATGAATCATTTAAAGTTGATTGCCACATACTATGGAAGTAAGTCAGAGGACAGGCTCATACACTCATACAGTATACTACTTCCTCTGTGTGTTTTGTACTGCTCATATTTTTTGTTGGATGTATGCATCCACAAATGGTATTTGGACACACTAGATTGAATACATATATTTCATTATCTTGAAGACATTTTAGTTGGGTTTATGCCTGAAATTTTTGTCCAAGACCAAATGTAAATACTTAATTTTTAAAAAAAAATCTAATTCAAGTAGTAGTTTGACAAGTAGTTTTGATTTAGAGCTTATAAGTAGCGTTGAGGAGCTCTGCTTACTTGGGAAGTCTCTTGGGTGAAACTTCCTCAGGAAGCTGGTTGAGAAGATGCCAAAAGTGTGCAAAGCTTCATCAAGAATACTGTTACGAATTTAAAGAGTTTCATGAATAGTAAATAGTTGTAGCACCTTTCTTGCTCACTGAATAAATTCATGTGTTAACGTCTTAATTACCATTTTAAAATAGTATGAGCAGATGTGTCCAAAATTTTGACTGGTAGTGTGAGTACAGGTTTTGCATTTTTGCACAAGTCAAGAATACAATGCAGAATGAAATATAGAAGTATAGCGCAAGACATAAAGCAAATCAAATACAAACACCTATAATTTCTCTCTCTCTCCCTCTCTGTCCCTTGTGGCCCATGTGAGTCAGTATGGTGTGGTGTGAATTAGCTGGTTCGGTGGAGCAGAGCAGAATAGACCAAAATTGACGAGTAGAAGAGAGGAGAAAGAGAGGGAGAGGGGAACGCAGAGAGAAAAGGCAAACCAGGCTGGGGGATTTGAGAGAGAGAGAGGGCGAGAGAGGCAGCCTGTGTGTGATAATTGAATTAGAAGTTATAGAGAGCTCATTAAAATACAGATGCTGGATTACAATGATAATCAGAAGGCTTTGTTTGAGTGATCTCAAATGTGTAAAAGACACTGCTTAAATATGGTGGGTTTTTACTATTATTTATTTACACAGCACCTTTAGTACCCTTAAATCCAGCTCAGCGTTATCTAAAGCATACACAGAAAGGTTGATAAGTTTAAATCCAGCTCAGCATTCTTTACAGAATAAATAAATAAATAAATAAATAAATAAATAAATAAATAAAGCTGAAGTGTAATCGTAAACTGAATATGATTGAAAATAGTTATTAAATATAATTAAGTCCACTTAAATTTATTCTCTGGTAATAGAGGGGCCAGTTAAATATAAATATTCCTATAATTATACCTCCTTCACCTCCTTTCGTTGAAATTTATTCAGTAAGACAGCACTGAAACTCAAAACTTGATTTGCACCAGTCTGTCACAAATTCATGTATGTACGGTGTTTTTTTGTTTTGTTTGTTTTTTTGTTTTTAATGATTTATAACAAGCTTTTTTGATGACCAAACCAGCATAGGGATAGTAAAACCTGTGGAAAATGTTCCCTATTTGATGTGGGAGCAAAACGTGTGTGAAAATTGTGTTATTAGATGTGGGAATTTATGCCATTGCACAATACACAAAATGCAGCTTTCACATTTCGCACGTGCAGCTTTGCACAATTCACGAAATGCAGAGTATTTGTGCACTTGTGTGATTCTGATCTATCGAGGCGATGTGTTCGTAGATAGTGTGCAGTGCAAGCCTCGATTTGGGTTGTTTTTTTGTGCGTTTGTTGGTAGGTTGTGTGAGTGTGACGAAAGGGGCAGTGTAGGCGTGTGCGCAGCTGGAGACGGAAGGTGCCACTGCAAATCCAACGTGGAAGGACACTCGTGTGGCAGGTGACCTTTTCACACACACAACATAGACATGCTAATACAATGGCTATACAGTACGATCCTAAAGTCTGATTTACTATCAACTGTTTGTATTTCTTAAGCTGCTGAACACTAATGCAGTCAACAATGCTAAACAAGATAGCATCATTTTCAGATATGAGCAAAACTATTCTTATTTACTGACATGTGAAGTGAACTTTTTAATGACTTACAGTATATATGCCATCCAGCAAGCAAACACTATATATATATATATATATATATATATATATATATATATATATATATATATATATATATAAACCAGGGGTGATAGACTGTGTGGTGGTGGCTGCAAAGAGAGGGGGGAGAGAACACACGCAGTCAAAAG
>CM075029.1:11372622-11436129 GCA_037576675.1 Pangasius sanitwongsei | reverse complement strand
TAAGGAAATGAGCTGTAAGTGTTACTGAGCATCTTGCAGAAGCAGCCACAGCTCTTCTGGAGACTTTGACTGTCACATTTGCTTCTTATTTCTGCAGCAAAACCCAGCAGCCTTCATTATGTTTTTTTTTTTTTTTGTCTGAAAAGTGTCTCTTATGTAATCTGCTGCTTTCTTTACTGCCATACAAACATTTTTCTGTAACATGAAATTTTGTGCTGGAAAACTAATGTTTGGAAATCTAAGATATTTTTGTACTGAATCAATAATGTAGAAGTCATAAAATAAACATCTATAACAAAGTTTGTACTAAAAAAATAAGGTGCCTAAGACTCATAGTCTGCACAGTACTGTGTGTGTGTGTATATATTTATTTATTTATTTATTTATTTATTTATTTATTTATTTGTTTGTTTGTTTGTTTGTTTGTTTGTTTGTTTGTTTGTTTGTTCTGTCTCATTCACTTATTAATTTATTAAATAAATACAGTTTTTGGCAGTGGACACAGGTGCTGTGTACCCTACTGTGTCAGATCAAGATGTGTTTTTGCTGCATGTGATGTGATATGTGTGTACGCTTAGGTGCAAACCTGGCTCCTTCAACCTCCAAGTCGACAACCCACATGGCTGTCAGATGTGCTTCTGCTTTGGCCACTCACTAGCATGTTCATCCTCCAATCAGCATGTGGCCTTCAACATTACCTCCAACTTCCCTGAGGGTAATCAATCAGGCAAAATCCGCTTTGAGCAGTTAGGCTATAATATCATGTAATGATATATAATGAGGTCAAACCTTAACCATATTGCATTATTAATGCAATATGATAACTAGTGTAACATACATGACTAAATGTTTTAAAAGATAATGTACACTATATGACCATAATATGTGGTTCTTCCCCAAGCTGTTTCCACAAAGTTGGAAGCACACGATTGTATGAAATGTCTTTGTATGCTGTAGCATTACAAATTCCCTTCACTGAAACTAAAAGGCATAACAATGTCCCGTTGTACAAACTGAGGTCCATGAAGACATGGTTTGCTCAGGTTAGGGTAGAAGAAATCTTTGGGATGAATTGGAACGCTGACTGTGTGCCAGGCCTCCTCGCCTGACACCAGTGCCTGACCTCACTAATGCTCTTGTGGCTGAATGGACAAATCCCCACAGCCACGCTCCAAAATCTAGTGGAAAGCCTTCCCAAAAGAGTGGAGGCTATTATAACATAAATAGGGACTAAACCTTGTATGTTCAAAAAAGCACATATGGTCAGTGTCCACAAAAACATTTGGCCATGGTGCAGTGACAGTTCTGGTGTTAAATTATGATTTTAATTGGGGAAACTGCTACAATATTATTTAAAATATAATTTATGATAAGGGTCATTTTTATGCTTCAGTAGCTTATCTACACAGTGTGGAAATACAGATTTCTGTGATAAACCTAGATGTTCTCTCGTTATCTGTATTGGAATAACATTTAAAGTATAACTATTTCATATATTATTTACCATGATAAATTATATTTTATGGCATAAATACATAATACAATTATGAGACTGTTTTCACACCTACCTTCTCTGGTACGCACCAAACTTGAAAAGAACGAGCAGCTTACCTGTCTGCACCAAACTACTGAACCCTAGTCCTTCACAAATTTGAGATCTTGGGTCAAGTGAACCACCGATCAGTTTGCTACTGGTGAGACCGCACCAAAATAACATGAAGGGTACTGAGCACTCATATCAGTGTAATAAATCCAGGTCACTTTCATGCCCATCTTGTTTGGCGCAGTCCTGGCCTATTTTGACACGTGAACACTCCACCTGGACTCAGGTGACCTATCTAGATGGAACAAGCTCTAAGAGAACCAATAAGAAGTGGCCATCAAAACATACAAACTCCTGACCAATCAATCACATGCAAGCAGTTTGGTGCTCTTGAAAATCGTTGCAGTGTTGTTTCATTTTTGACCTTCCCAGCTCTAATAACGCCTGAAAGGACTGTGGTAGCCAGTGCAAACATAAAGACCGCCATTCCTATAGACAAAAATGTTTTTTTCGTTTGTTTGTTTTTAAAGAGCACATACAGTAGATCAGTGCGCACACATATGTTTGCTTTAAGTAGCTTAAATACATTTTAAGGAATATTTTATCATAGAATGCTATACAATAGAAATGGGTCTAAAATAGCTCAATAAGTGTGTGTAGACGTCTCATAAATTGTTATCCACCATAAACTACAGGTAATATTGGTAGTGGACAACTATGGTGTTTATAGGATCTTATCCATTTTAATAAAATGCACTTGCATGACCTGCGGAGATAAAACAAAACTTTATGAGAGCCAATAACAAATGTCCATCAAAGCACACCCTGTCAAATTTCAAACCAATCAAGGAGCACCCAGGTGTGCAAACAATTTGGTGCACTTTAAAACCACTGCGATGTGAAATGAACCGAACCAAGTGAAAAAGATGCAATGTCACAAAAGAGGGTCTCTGGTACAGTGAACAAACCAGCTGTGGAAACAGCCTTAAACATTCATGAGTGTGTGTGTGTGTTTCCTAAGACACTGATGGCTGGCGTGGTGAGTTCTCAGGACATCAGGAAGCCTCCTTGATATGGAAAGAGGGAGAAGTCTACCTGCTACCTTACAGTGAGGAGGACATCGGATACTACAAAGCACCAGGTAGAAGATCCAGTTCACTGTATTTAACTACAGCCATGAATGATATATACAGGGGCTGTTGCGAGAATTGTGTGGGCAGGACATTACATGTTTAAAATGATAAATGGTGCATCATTAAAAAAATATAGAATATGAAAATAATGCCAATGAAAGTGCATGTAATTTCATGCAAGTTCAAGAGAACTTTCTTTGGGCTAATCTATGATTTTCAAATAAAAAGATAGACAAGGCGGTTGTAAAGATAATCTACAATCGTGCGATAAAAGCAGTACAATGACTGGAATGGAAACTCGGAACAGAGAGAAACGAAAAAGGACAAAGAATTCGCACAAACAAAGGACAAAACAAAGCAGTACATACACACTGACTGGGGGGAAACAAAATAGGAAGAAAAAAAAACGGGCAAAGTGAAAACCTGAATTGTCAAGTAGTAATAAAATAATTTGTAGTATGAAATTTCAGGATTCATATTATGCATAAGTGACTTCTGTCTCTCATGCACGTCAGTTGATGTCTTTTTATAGAATTCCTTTTTTCTGAAATATATAATAATTTTTCTGAAATCTATGTGCTATTGGGTTAGAACAAATTAAGCGATGGAATTAACCAGGAACGGTGCTAGGGAGCTAACCGAATACAAATTCATTATTCTGAATGAACAGATAGTGTGTTCTAAACAGATACAAATACAGATACGAATAGGAAGCGCACTATTTGTTGTTGTTGTTGTTGTTGTTGTTGTTTTCAAACCTTGCCAGAAAGGTTCACAAGGTTGAGAATCTGGATGACAATACAGATGTGTGCACTGGGACTGGAAACCCACCATATAACAAAAAATTCATGAGAGTGGGAGGTTTTTACTTTCATGCAGGCACGAGTGAGCAGTCAGATATGAAGCTCATGGGACAAACAAAGACCATGTTCATGTAAATTTACAGTGTTCATTCACTGATCCTTTGCAGTTGCCTGGTCAGGGTTGCAGTGGTTTAAATTAGGCTACTAGTTTATATTTTAGGAAATAGAATCAACTAAAGCCTTTAAAAATATTGCAGGTATAAACAAACAAAAATAATAACTGAGAGAATGGGATTTTAAAAAATAAAACAGTCCCATATATGTCTCTAATTGAGACCGGTTATGACCTTAAATGATGTACCTGAGGCTGAGGAACTGTCAGAGACAGAATTCCCACACCAAATTTACAGTGCTGGCATTTCTTATCTGTTTGTGTGAGTGTGTATGTGTGTGTGTGAGTGTGTTTGCTTCCTGGGGCATAGCAGTAAGTTTAGTATCTACTTAAGAAAAAAAGACGCACACCTCCACTTCCAGTTTTGGCTACGTTGACTTCTGGTTTTAATCCTAACACAGATATAGATATGAATATTTGTACTAAGCAAATACAGATAAAGTGGCATTGTGTTACACCCCTAACAGGTAGTAGTTATAAAAATGAAATCTAATTTGCACTTTTTCAATGTTTTTTTGTTTGATTTAATATAACATTAATCTATTTTTATTCCAATAAACGGGATACTGAGCAAGACTCAAAAGCAGGCCCTAGTTTTAGAAAATAAAATCAGCTTTAAAAGTGCAGACATTAGCCTAAAGGGCTATTTTAGAGTCTCTGTCCTCAGTGTGTAGCAAGTGCTAAACAGGATGAGAAGCTTGGCTACCCTGAATCAGTGTCTTTAATAGTGTAATTTAGCGTTACTGTGAAACACTTAGCCCAATCATCTCAGGCTGATCACTGCAGGAGCAATCCTGTTACAGCATGTCTTTAAAGCTTCCAGTCCAAAGTATGATCAAAGCTCAGCCTACTCATAGACACTGCTCCAGGCTAAATGCCTTCCAAATGTGAACATCAAAATAAAGCTTTTGGCATCTGCCTTAATGCACAACTTTAAGGACAAATGATAAAGAGAACTCCTTCTGCACATGGTCAGTGTGCACATATGCTGCAGACTCATCCATCTCTGTTTCCCCAAGCCACCAGCCTGTTTCACAGCGTTTTGCAGCACTTTGTGGTGTTTTTCCTTATCATCAAGCCACAGGACTCACTTGTGTTTCTCTGGCCGCCAAAAATGGCAAAGATCAATTGCTCCCACACCGCCATTAACAATCACATTTTCTCTCATCTCCTCCCTCTTATAACTCCCTATGCTCACTTTTCCTCCCCTGCATTGGTTTCCTTCAAAGATTAGACTACAGTTGCCCTTTTATTCCTTTTTTAACCAATTTCTAATTTGCTTGCTGTACTCCCATTAGTAATCCTCCCCACGTGGCGTAAGCAAACAAGACGGGCGAATTTTCTTTGATATTTGCTAATCTGCATATCACATATTTTTGAGGTGGGTTTTATTGAAAACTATTTGTGTATGCAGCACTGAAACCTCGTTCCTGGCATTAGCTAGTACCGTAACATACAATACATTTACTAGTTTGGAGTAATGAAGGCATAAAATCCCAGGGAACGTAGTGAGGTTTTTGTTTGTTTTTGAATGGAGTAGCATGTTTCAACACTTGCTAAGCCCCTTCAGGTTGGATGCTGCCAAGTGAGGCAACAGGCGGAGAGACACAAAAGCATCCCAGCCAAGAGTTCAGCGTCTGCTGGCCAAATCAATTTGTGTATGTGTGTTTTGCTGCAGGTCAATGTGCCCATGTGCCCCATAGTGCGAAAACAGAGTAGAACATTTATCACAAGTTGAGTCATAAAAACATGCACACACAACAAATTCACACACGCTGAAACTACTCACAATCTGGCACACCTAGGGAGAGAGGCAGGGGCAGGAGTGAGCTAGGGGCAGGATAGAAGAGAGGGATGAAAGGAGGTTGAACAGAGAGCTTTCACTGAGACCCTAAGGTTAGGATTCTCAAGCCTCTTAACATTGGCCATGTTTTTAGATATACTCATAAATCTCGAGCCTGAAAAAGATATTTTTGCCAGCAAAGATATTTACTTACAAAACTGCTGTGATGTTTAGAATACATATAAGGAACAATATTACACTAGTTGCAAAATCAGACACACTTATATATAATATATACAATATATTTACCTCTTGTTTGGTTATTATTGTGTGGAATATGCCACACCACCATATCTAGCATTTATATATATAGGGAATAAAAGGAACCTTTTCCACAACACACAATACACATGGCTCATGGTTATCATCTTTTACTTTCACAGTAGGTTTTTGTCATATAATTCGTATAATTTGTTATATAATTCCTATTTTTGTCTTAATGCTTTGGTGACAATGGCTTCGTGCTTTTGTAGATTTCTGGGAATGGAAAGAATCCATGCATTGTTTAGTGTCAAACAATAGTTTGACAAGAAATAATTTCAAAATTTGAAATATTTTACAAATGGCAGCCATACAAACAAAAGTGGAGCACAAAAGTAAAAATTACAAGCAGGAGAAAGACAGCAAACGTCTCAAGGTTGAATAAATTGTAATCACAGCAGCACCTGAAGGTGACATAATGACTAATTTAGAGAGGCAGGTTGGGTTGGACACAGAAGTAAGAGTCCTCTGAATAACAAATTTTCGCCAATGGATTCAGGAAATGTGTATATTTTGTGTAAAACTGTAAAAATAAATATTATTTTATTTGCCCGGTGCATTTAACAATACACATTGTCACAAAGATGTAGATTTAGAGCCCTAATGAGCAAACCAGAGGTGACGGTGGGAAAGAAACTCTCCCTGAGATGACATGAGGAAGAAACTTTGAGGGGAACCAGACTCTTGTGGGTGACATGGTATCCATGTGTGACTGCCCACAGACAGCAGATGGTGAGTCACAAGTGCAGAAAGCTTCAAACAGAAGTAGAGCATCAGGATGAAACAGGATGAAAAGGTCCAGAGGGCAAGAGGAGCCACAACAGTAGAAGTATGTCAGGCACCAGCATTCTATCAAGCAGCAGGCGTGCACTTGCAGCTTGACAAAGCAAGAGAGAACAGATTAGTAGGTATGCTAGTAGGTATGTGATCAGAGTGCAAGCAGTGCCTCTATCAGCACTAGCTTTGACAGCTAAAAGAGAGATCCAGAAGGTGACACAGGCTTAAGGGCACCCTGGGACATAAAAACATCACGCCACTCCACCAGCAAAACACCTGAGTGATGATGCCCATAAGCCTCACAGATCTGCAACTTTACCTAAGAGAAAAGCTATTTAATAAAATACCTGACTAAACAAATAGGTTATAACCTATAATCAAAGATTGAGACTGTGTCTGAGTCACCAAAACTTTGAAGGCCTGCAGTAGTCTTCATTATTCTAGGTACTGATAAAGAACCCGCACCTTTAAATTAAAGCAGACATGGTGGATCATAACAGATGAAAGGTCACTCAGTCACTTAGGTACTGTGGAGGTCATTAGTAATGTTTCATAATCTTAATATTAATAGGTTGATTAGAATGAATGGGAGAGATATGCACCTCCTGGAACATCTCAACAGCACAGCATTACAAGAGTCTAACATAAAGGTAATAAAAGCATGAATTAGTTTTTCTGCATCATGTAACATTATATTTCTCACCTTAGCAATGGTTCTGAGATGAAAAGAGGCTATGCTAGTTAACCTACTTACTTGACCTGACTGAAGTCCTTCACTGATGTATGTGATGCAACTGAGAGGTCATTCAGGTTACTCCATAATCATAAATCATAAATCATAAACTTTACTTTTGTATGCATGGTGAAGTCACCAGTAACAAACTGATAATGGTCAGCCAGGATAGAGCCATTATCCTAACATCAACATTTTCTAGTCTGTCAAGTAGAATGTTGTTATATATGCCTTAATGAAAGCAAGGAGACACAACCCTGAGCAGAGTCCAGTAGTAAGTCATTTACCACTTTAACCAGTGTTGTCAAAGTACTGTGATGAGGTCAAAATCCTGAAAGATTTAATGTATTTGATTCCTAGGCAAGTAGGAGTTTAGCTGCTGTGCTACAACTTTTCTAGGATCTTAGGCCCTGTTAACACAAGGCTTTAACATGCATCCTGGGTGATCGGATCACAAGTGGACAGCCGAGATGTATAGCTGTTCACACATGGCATTATGAATTCATCTCCAGTGACCACTTGTAATCGGATTTCATACATCGTTTCTGCTGGAGAAAGACTGTCATGCAGATTTATATGTGACATTACGTCAGTCTTCTACTGCTTTTATTTCCAGGCAGAAATCTTCCGCGAATCTCATGTACCTTTACCGGCTGTTTCAAAAATTTTAATCGTGTGGTTTTCTGTTGCATTTATTTTCAGGCAGTAATGTCCTGCAAATCATCTCTCATGTACCTGTATGGACTGTTTCAAACATTTTAACCTTGTGGTCAGCTAACAAAACTTATAAATGCACGAGAGAAGAGACAACTCATGAAGCTATGAAAAGCAGCTGCTTTCTTCTCTGCTGTTAGTTTTGCCCTTTATCCATTAGCCTAGTGGCAGCGAGTTCTAATGTTCAGCACCATTTCCAAACAGTCTCACAAAGATTACATACACTCGCTGAGCACTTTATTAAAAACACTATACTGATACTGGGTAGGGCCTCCCTTTGCTCTCAAAACAGCCTTAGTTCTTCATGGCATGGATTCCACGAGATGTTGGAAACACTCCTTTGAGATTCTGATCCATGTTGACATCGCGCAAGTCCTGCAGATTTTCAGGTGCACTTTCATGCAGCAAAGCTGCCGTTCTAATACATCCCCAAGGTGTTTTGGATTCAGATTTGATTCAGATCCGGTGACCGGGAAGGCCACTCATTGAACTCACTGTCATGTTCATGACACCCATTTGAGATGACTTTTGCTTTGTGACAATGCTGGAAGTAGCCATTAGAAGATGGGTAAATTGTGGCCATGAAGGGATGCACATGGTCAGCAAGAATACTCAAATAGGCTGGCATTCAAGAGAAGATTTATTGGTATTAATCAGCCCAAAGTGTGCCAAGAAAACATTCCCCACACCATTGCACCACCTCCACCAGCCTGGACGGTTGATATAAGGCAGGCTGGGTCCATGGATTCATGCTGTTGCCACCAAATCCCTACACTCTGTGTGCCTCAGCAGAAATTGAGATTCATCAGACCAGGCTATGTTTTTCCATTCTCCAACTGTCCAGTTTTGGTGAGCCTGTGTCCACTGCAACCTTAGCTTTCTGTTCTTGGCTGACAGAAGTGGAACCTGATGTGATCTTCTGCTGTTGTTTCCAATCCACCTCAAGGTTCAATGTGTTGTTCATTCTGAGATGCATTTCTGCTCACCACAATTTTACAGAGTGGTTATCTGAGTTACTGTAGCCTTTCTGTCAGTCTGGTCATTGTCCGATTACCTCTCTCATCAACAAGGCGCTACCTTTTGCAGAACTGCCACTCACTGGATGTTTTTTCTTTATTGCACCATTCTGAGTAAACTCTAGAGACTGTTGTGCATGAAAATCACAAGGCATCAGCAGTTATACAAATACTCAAACCAGCTTGTCTGGCACCAACAATCATGGCATGAGTCAAAATCACTGAGATCACATTTTTTCCCCATTCTGATGGTTTATGTGGTTAATATGACCAATGGCATATTTAATTAAATGAGATTAGTGTTCAGAGATTACTGGGGACAAAGATAACCTAAGTAAATACAAAATACAGTTTTAAATGATCATTTAATTTACTGAAGTAAAAAAGTTATCCAACACCAACTAGCACTGTATGAAAAAATAACTGCCCCCTAAGTTACAAAACAATTAGCCAAATTCAATTGGCAATTGGGTTCAACTGGAATAGACACACTGAGGCCAGCCCTATTGAATCTAAACATCGCTTTTATAGACTTTTCCTGCAATGTCAATTAGGCTAAAAGGTCTCAAAAAACAGCACACTATGCTGTGATCAAAAAAATTCTAGAAGAAAGAATGTTATTGAAATATATCAGTCTGGAAAGGGTTACAAAGCCATTTCTAAGAATCTGGGACTCAAGCGAACCACAGTGAAAACCTGAAACAGCGGCAAATATTTCCAGATGTGGTCAGCCTACCAAAATTCCTCATAGAGTGCACTGACGACACAAAAAAGGCACAAAAGAACTGAGACAAAAATCTTAGGAGCTGCATGCCTTGCTTGCTTCAGAAAAGTGTTCATGATTTCACCATTGGTTAATGGACTGGGCAAAATAGTTTCCATGGGAGAGTTGCAAAGCAAAACCTACTGTTAACCGAGAGAAACATAAAGGCTCATCTCCCATCTAGATGATCCACAAACCTTTTGGGATAATAGCCTGTGGACTTATGAGTCGAAAGTGGAACTTTGAAAGACATGGGTCCCATTATATCTGGCCTATAGGTAACACAGCATTCCACAATAAGAACGTCATACCAACAATCAAACATGGTGGTGGTAGTGTGATGGTGTAAGGATGTTTTGCTGCTTCAGGTCCTGGGCAACTTGCCATAATTGACAGAACCATGAATTCTGCACTCCAGAAAATCCTGAAGAACAAAGTCCACTCATCAGTCTGTGAAGTGCAAGTGCAATTCGGTTATGCAGCAAGACAACGTTCTGAAGCACAAGCGCAAGTCTATCCATGAATGGTACAAAAGAAACAAATTTAAGGTTTTGCAGTGGCCGAATCAAAGTCCTGAATTGAACCCCATTGAGATGCTGTAGCAGGACTTTAAATGGGCAGTTCATGCTCGAAAGCCATCTAATTTGGCTGAATTAAGGCAATTCTGGAAAGAATAGTGGGCCCAAATTCCTCCACAGAGATGTGAAAGACTGATCTCCAGTTATCAAATGCATTTGGTTGCAGTTGTTGCTGCTAAAGCTGGCACAGCCAGTTAATAAGTTAGGGGGCAATTACTTTTACATATAGGTGATATAGGTGTTGCATAGCCTTTCTCCTTCAATAAATTTAATGATCATTTAAAACTGTATTGTGCATTCCTTCATGTTCTTCTTGTATGAGAATCTGAAACCATTTAGTGAGACAAATAAAAAGGACATCAGGAAGGGGCAAATACTTTTCCACTGCACTGTATGCACTATGCCAAATGTCAGTATTATATCAAACATGTGTCCTGTGTTGAGTGAGAGGAAGTCTGGTTAATTATCACACCTGTGCTTGCCTAATATCCTAAGATTATAAAAGCTAACTACAGATGCTGGTGTCCCTAAAGTCCTAGCTAATTTCACATTTCATTTTCAACAGGCATCTCAGTGAGTGCCTCATTGAGTGGGTTAAATCAGTTAGATGTGTGAATCGGAAAGGATTAGTGCTCTTGTGACCAGGCCTTAGTGTTAGCCATGGCTTTGCAACTATGTCACCAAATCATCACCCATTCCCCCTGTCTCTACCTAAGGGACCCAGAATGTCCTTTACTGAATCTATATAATCACCTATCACCTCATTATTTTGCCTATGCTGAAAGAATGAGAATGCTTACATTAATTGTTGCTTCCTAATGGAGGATTAGGGCAGATCTGAGAGTAGACTGAGGGCTGCCAGTAAACAATATAACCAATGTTCTCTTCAAGCCAGTCACCAGTCAGTCAGAGAGAGGTCTGTGAGATTGCGGTTTGAGATAGAGCTGTGTCCAGTGTGCGCTTGCTTCAGACAGTGCAGCAGAGGCAGCAGTTAAGGATGAGCAGCTCGAGCCAGAAAGAATGATACCAAAGCAGAAAAATCTTTGGGATCACAGTTGGGACCTTTTGAGAAAAGGCTGATTCAGGCATTGGAGATGGCAGCTGCTGCACAGCACAGAATCCCTAATGCATCATTTTCTGATGATGTTTCTCAAGAGTCTGTTAACAGCTCTGGAGCACCTTTCTAGCTAAAAAAAAAAAAAAAGCCAAAGCCAAGGTAAAAATCCATTATTTACCATTTGACCGCTGGGTGTAGGTAGGGTTATAGCAGGCTATGAGCCTGTTATAGTAGGCTAATTAGGTCATATAACATTATTAGTAGTATTTTTCCAGCAAATGACACAGTTTAGAAGGATTTGTATTATTAAATTCAAATTCAAATTGTATTGGTCACACACAAATATACACAGTAAGACAGGCAGTGAAATGCTTTTTATGACTGTCTGTGACATAAATTAGAATTTACATAAACCAGAATTTAAAATTTGTGGTTATATTGGATTTTTTTTTTTTTTAATTGAAGCCAAATTTAAATTTACCGTGTATAGGATTTTGTGTTAAAAGTCAAAAAAACATGAGTATGGAGTCAAGGGAAAACAATCTTTATAATATGATGTTCCTGCATTGCTGTGAGTCACCCTGACTCACAGTCAGTGCTATGTCAGGGCTGTCAGGTCAGAATTGGCAGGAAATATACACATAGGTCATACACCAGCCCAGATATGTCAAACATTATCATGCCCAAACTTCAGGCACAGAAGTCGTCTATCTTTATGGTGTCTGGAAGGAGTGCAGTTTGGGATATGGCCTTGAATAAATGTACTCACAACCCATATAATGAAATGTAGCCTGAAACAGTAAAGCATACCAAAAATTCTAACATTATTGGCTTCATTAGTTAACATTAGGAAACCATGTACTTCAGCATTAACACATACTATATTCATTGGCATTTGTTTAAATGTTACTGCAATATAGCTGCATTGACTAATGTTTACTCAAACCGTGACTGAAAACAAGTCCATATTAAAACTGCAAGCAGCATTTTCGGGGGCCAAGCACCCAGACTTGGTGAGCCGCACATTCACAGTGTTGCCTAAGCAATCACAGGAAAGCAGCGCCATAACTTCAGGCAAAGGGATTCAAGAGTGATTTGTAGTTTCACTCATGATGTGTTTGTTTCGACCATGGACAGTGGCGAAATTCTCTGACTGTAGGGGGAAAGGTCTAGATGAACAAATGGGCAACAGGGTGGCATTGCTGCTGTAGCTGCCACTACTTCTGTGTTCTGTGGAGCTGTCTGTTGCTACTTTCGTGATTGCGACTGCTCTGACCTAATTTTTTTTCTTCTTGCAATTTAAAAACATCTAAGGTATTTATGTTTTTCTCATCAGTCTGGGCCTTTTACCCACTTTGTTCCAGTTTAGACAGGTCTCAAAATGATGTGAGCCAAATTTGGTGAAGATTGGACAAAATTTGGAGGAGGAGTAGCAAAAATGGCAGTTAGATGGAAGCATTTTTGCCAGGTTATTGTAACGTTTGGCCAGTAAATGGTACTGGCACAAAATTTGTTGTATAGCCTCGGGGCATGGTCCTGAAGACCTACTAAATTTGTGTCAGTGATAACTTTTGTGAGGCATACTCTGAAGATGTGTGCTAAATTTGGTGATGATTGAACAAAATCATGGGATTTTGGGAGGTCAAATCTTTTCATCAGTTCAGCAGCTATAACAAATGAGTTAACACTTTGTGATATTAAGATGTTTAATCTGAGCAGTGTACTTTTAAAATTGTAATATGACTTGGGATGAATAGATGGGATTTTCAATATCTAGACCAGAGGAACTGAAATTTTGTCATAAATTGCCTTTGACTTCTTGCTAGCTGGTAAAAGAGACTTATTTTTTCCACACCATCTTCTTTTGCCAAATAACACTCTCAAACAGCACTCTCAGCAGAAAAGTATAGCAAAAGACTCCGTCAGTAGGACTGCTTCCTGAGTTACTTGGTTGCTGCATTCCCTGGTAACCATCTGCATTTTGCTTTCTCTCCTTCTAATATAACTGCAGTAGCTGGATCCCTTGCAGTATTCAACAGATAGTTGTGCAGGGCACAAGTAGCCTTCATGCGCACCTCTATGTTTTGGGTTTCCAGGGCTTAACTCATGACAGGTTTGTTCATGCGCTGTACAGAGGCAACGTCGAATGTGTTCCCTACAACCACTGTTAGTTGTGAGCAGTATATAGGAGAAGGTTGCAGAAGATGGCCTTAAACAGGAAATGACACAAACATGTGGTGTTGGGGTGCTTTGCTCCTGGGAGTAGCATGTCAAGGTCAGAACCCATGGTTGCCCATGGTGGTGAACAACATTCACAACTTCTATGTCCACCAATTTCCAGAATATGCCAAGAGAACAATAGAAAATGTTCTCTTATAGTTGTATTCAGAGTTTTCTGATGCCTAGACAATATGCTTCCCATGTAGGCACCCCCAAGCAGTTTCAAAATTCCATCATTCATGGAACCCTGTAATGATGGATTTCCAGTCATATTTGGTGCACATAGACATGTACTCTGTCACTAGAAAATCCCAGATGATGCTTGTTACCTGAGAGACAATGCCAGCCACACTGGAAACTCTAGCCTGAAGGTGATCGAGTGAAAAGTGTTACCAGTCAAGCTATCTAGAGTATAAAAAAAAGCAATTAAAAAAGCAGCACAAGCAAGAAAATGTGATTAGAGTATTAAACAAAATCATGTACTTCTGAGTAAGCTATTATTGGAAACACTAATCTGAGTAATGAGGAATTTAGCTTTGTGAGAGGGCATGTAACATACAAAATAAATAACACTGGTCAATTGTGGAAGAACACAAGAAGTACAAGAAATAGATAAGCAAGTAAACTACCCTAAACTAAATAGGATAAATATTATATGCTAAGGAGTAGTTGTACTGTATTAAATGTATGAAAGAATATCAAATATGTACCTGTGCCAGATGTGAATGATTGTAAGAAATCTATACAGTATACACAGTAATAATGTGATGGTGTGCAATGGTGCAGTAATGTGTACATTATTATGAGGATGATACAGAGATGCAGATTTTGAAACAGGGAGAGTAGCTTGGTAGCTTCACTGTTTCAGAGTTTTCTGTTGGGGGAACGGGCTGAAAACATATTTCTTCGAGCGAGATTAGAAACTAGTCTTATAAGTCCAGTTTATTTAAAGAGCCACTGCTGCCTGACATGTTTTCTACAAAACGTCAGATCTGGATGATCATTGTCATCAGGTGCTGAGTGAGAAGTGTCTCTGCATTTAACCCCAAATTCCTGCTTGGTCTAACTTCGCTTTGGGTCTAATTGTTAAGAATAGCCGTGTGTTTAGCTATGTAACAGCACACACACAGACCTCTACATGTCAAGAGTATAGCTTATGTGTACTTGTACATTTCAGTAGGTCTTGATGGTAGGACAGAATTGAATTTCTTTTACAGGTTCAAAATCATTTTAATGTGACGGTAAAATGTGTTGGAGGATGGGTCTGGGCCAGAGAAAACTTGCTTGCGAACCACCATTTAAAGAATCCAGCTATAGGCCAAACATTTTAGCTATTACCGTTTATCAAAGGTTTCTAATTTTAAAAAAATTGGACAATGTACACCCCCAAGCAACACTGTGAGTACGACAGCAATAACTTTTCAGCTGCTGGTGTGATTGCAGGGTGAGCTCAGACAAAGTTCAGTAAATGTCATCAGGTTTCATCACTTTGGTGTCGGTTAATTTGTGTGACGAGGAGAAGGTCAGCACCTGTGTTTCATCATGTTTGATCTTGAATAGCAGAGTGAACAGAAACTGCTTGAAGTCAAGGGCCTCTTTGGTTCTGTTTCACTCTCTTATCTTTCAGACAGTTTTTTCCCCAACCCAAATGGCTGTTATTTCTTTCTCCTATTCTACCCACTCCTCATAACTCCCTATGTGCCATGCAAAACCAAATGAATGTCCTCTATGCTAATTGCCTAGCAACACAACTGTGCAGGCATAGCCTATTTCTAGATATGAAGGTATGTTATCTACATGCTAAGTGTCGGTTTTACAATTTTACCTAATCAGGAGAGCAACTGTTGTAGCCATTTAAGCAAATTATTATGTTTATTGTATATTTATATTCAGTTATGTATTCAGTATTGCTATGATATGAAGTGGTTAATATTCAGTTTTTGTAGGATATATTTATATTGCATAAATATTCAAATAGATTTATTTTAAAATAAATTAATGTATGGAGCTGTTTCCCGGAAATTGGATTCATCATTTGATAAGATGACCAGAAACTGGGGTTAATTAAATATGGGACATTTGCCACAATAAAAAAAAAACAACAACAATTTGACCACTTTTTCATTTTATCACTTTACTTAACTTCACATATACTATTATGGCAGTGTGTGGACACCAGACCATCACACCCATATGTGCTTCTCGAACATCCCGTTTTAGATTTAGTCCCCCTTCGCTGTTATAAGAGCCTCCTCACTTATGGGAAGCTTTTCCACTAGATTATGGAGCATGTCTGAGGGAATTCAGCCACAAGAGCATTAGTCAGGTCTAATTAATGATGTTGGGTGAGAAGCCCTGGGGTGCAGTTGGCGTTCCAATTCATCCTAAAGGTGTTCAGTGGGGTTGAGGTCAGGGATCTGTGCAGGCTACTCGAGTTTTTTCCACTTCAACCTTGGCAAACCTAGTCTTTATGGACCTCGCTTTGTGCACAGAGACACTCTCTTAGCCCCTTAGTTCCAATGAAGGGAAATTCTAATGCTACAGCATACAAAGACATCCTATACAATTGTGTGCTTCCAGCAAATGTTTGGGGAAGGCCTACATATGGATGAGATGGTCTGGTGTCCACAAACTTTGGGCCATAAAGTGGTATGTACACTACTTCATTTCATAGTCATTGTGCACTGGAACTTTGGCACTAACTAGTGCTCTTGCTGTTACAGCCTATAGGCCATGCTCAGGATGATGTGTAAGGGGCATCTTGGCTTAGATAACTATGTAGCTAGACATATGCATGAATTATTATGAGCTAGCTAACAAACCCAGAAAGCTACTGAGATCATAGTTAGCTAGTTAGCTAGCCAGCTAACACCTTGGTTAGTGAACATAAAAACAGAGTAGAAAATAGAACATTTCAGAGTAGGGGTGTTAATTGTAGATGTGTAGAAGTCATTTCTAAAGTAACCACTCAAGTAGTTTTTCACCAGACGATTTATTTACTCTAAGCCTGACTTGAGCAATTTTCTTTTACCTTTGCTCAAGTGAATTATTGTGAAGTAAAGTGAATTATTACTGCAGTAGCAGGAATTTAACTCAAGTCAAACGTGTTTTGTACTCTTTCCATCATTTCTGCATTTATGGATACACTTCTGTTTCTACCTAATTCTTGCATAAAAGTATTTTTGGCTTTTTAGAGCATTTCTAGTATTACCGTTCATCTCTGGGAACTAATTCTGTCTGTCTTGAACAGTAGAGGAGAACATCTTATGCCAGACGCTTGCTTTTCAAGTAGAAAAAAGGTCTCTATGTAGGAGACTGGAACATGATATCTGACCTGAACACACTGAGAACTCTGAAAGTCCTCAGCCCCATCCTCTTTTATTTCCCAGATGAGTCATGAGTCTCGGTTCCTCGGATAGAGCAGCAGGGCACAGCACAGAAAAACACACGATATGTGTTTAACAAGACATTGTTTTGTCTGGGATGAGAATGCTTGCAGTGTTTTGTCTCTGGCAAGCCACAGTTCACAAACTTCACAAACAGAAACTCTCAGATGAATATGATGATCTGATTTGAAAGTTCTGACAGTCCAGGTGGTCTCCAGCCAGTTTACAGGACAGGCGGATCTGGTGCAGTCTTTACTAACTGATTTGTCAGCATGGATCTGATCGATGGACTTTATAATGATAAATGATTGACAATATTTAAATCACACTTCTACAATTTTTGGGTTAGCTAGAAGACTTGAATACAGTACTTTGTATAAGTATATTAAGTAGATTAATTCCAGTTGGGTGAAGCAATGAAATTAAGGCTAGTTCATTAGTATAAAAATGGGTTTCTGATTCTACTCATATGCAAAGTGAACATTTAGCATATATAATATATGAGGAATAATCCATCCTATGTAAAGTTAACATTATCATCCTGAAGTGGATTATTTTCCAATGTTTTGTTTCTCTTATACCATAGTCGTGTGCCAACGAGTACAATTTTTATTTATTAAAGAATGGCACGTTATGCTTTGTAACTGTTTATAGTTACATTATTTAGCATCTGTGAGACAAAGTTTCTGTTGTCACTTTCATTATAGCAGCTATAGACAGTCGTGCTATCAATTGCCATATCGTGTCATCACATGCTGTTACATACAATACTATCTTTTCATTCATTATCTTGTACGCTTATGAGCCTATAGAATGTTACAAAATGGATTCCCTCGAACACCACCTTTCTTTCATACAAATAATTCAGCTTATGTTATGTACGTGGCAAAGAGACATCTAACTGCTCTCTGTGTGTTGTTTAGGACCACCCAGCTGTAAATGTTGCCCATTTGCTGACTAAAGTGAACGTTAACAAGAGTCTGAAAATCAAAGACTATGACACAGACAACTGCGTTTTCGATTCCACCCATTACTTTAATGCCACTATAAAGTCAGAGCATTAGAACTAATGAAAAGCTTCAATCTCATTAAACTGCTAAATAAAGTCAGTAGCTGTATTGTTACCCCATAGATTTGTACAAGACATGCTAATGAGTGAATGATATTTCATAAAATATTGTGTGTGGCCGTGTTTCTATGTCTTGTTGTGGACCCCAAATGTCCCCAGAAGAATAGGAATATTTGACAGTTTTGATTTTGTGGGGACATTTGGGTAGAAGGTCCTAGCAAGGATAGTTAAGACAAACGTTTGCATGTGCGCGTGTGTGGAAGAGCACTCTGTGGGGGCCTTTTTGAAGTCTTTAATGAGTGGAGAGGAGATGAAAGCCAATTACAAGCCCGTCCCCTTACACATACATACACAGATGCTTCGGCACACGCGTGGCTAGGACATCAGAGAACCTCCCACTCATCTGCAAAGCAAGGATTTAGCACTTATTCCTCCACTTTCTGTCAGTTGTGACATTTAGACATCCTTGGAGAAAACTTTTTATCACACACATCAACACATCTTCCAGCTTACATCAGGTCCCTACTTACTGCCACACAATGCTCATAACATTCACTGAGTCATAGAGCTGAAAATAACAGGCTCTAGAAGGAGCTAATGAAGAATATTTTTGCTTTGTTTTGTCTAACAGCAAAGTTTCTGGGGAACCAACTGCTGAGTTATGGTCAGCACCTTACCTTGTCATTTACGGCTGAATCAAGTGAGCTGTTGCCCAAGATTGTGACTGTGGCTCTCGAAGGATCTGGACTGTCAGTCAGTGCCAACTTGTTTTCGAAGCAGTATGTGGACAGTCAGCCTAGCCACACCCCTCGTAACATCTTCACACTCAGGTATGTGTATAAGAGTTTATATAATTTGTGTACATTGGGCTTCATGTATCAAGCAGGATACGAATGAATTTATTCATAGAATTGTTTGTAAGAGCATTAACACAAATTTGGTATTCCTGAAAATGCTGGTAGTGTATAATTGTTACTGCAGTTCTATACAGGGATTACACTGTCAAGAATACATAACTTCAAGAGGTTCATTTCAATTACACACACAAATTTAATGAAAATAACTGATCTCGTGACCGAGCTGGTACGTCGCAATCTACAGTGTGCCCTATACACCCTAGTGTACTGTATTCCATCATTGGGATTCTTTCCAAACACAGGCAATTGGCATTCATCAACATAAGCGCAATCAAGTACAAACAAAAACAGTGTTACTGTGACTTTTATAAATCTGGTGGGAATTTTTAGTTCGGTTTGGCCTGTGAAAACATTTATGCAATCCAACAAAAGAATACTAATTTTCATGATTAGTTTCCTACATTTAAATATAGCTTTTGTGCACTTGTTATGCTCTTCATGAGAAAGAATGGCGCTGGACTGATGTTGATCTATATCTTGACTGATTTCTGAGGGGTAGGGCTTTTTGAAGTAGGTGACATCAGGTTTACCCCTTTACCCCAGCCATAGCAACTGAAGTGAGTTCTTTCCTGGTTACTCAGACTCTTTGCATCTGACCATGACCGAAACTGCATCTGGCTAGCATTTTTTGGTGCATTATATACATTCATCTTCATTCCTTCATTCTCAGCAACCATTTTATCTTGGTCAGAATTGCAGTGGATTTGGAGCCTATCCCAGGAATGCTGACCATGAGGCAGAAATACACCCTGGATGGGACACCAGTCCATCACATGACACAACACACACACACACACACTCTCTCTCTCTCTCTCTCTCTCTCACACACACACACACACACATACACACACACACACACACACACATCATCTAATTTTTGGGAGGTGGGTAGTAGCCCAAGAACCCCAGAGGAAACCCATGTGCACTCAGAAACAACAGAATCTTGAAGTCAGAGCTGTGAGGCGTTAATGCTAACCACTGTGCCGCCTACATTTTGCACAGATAATTTGAATATGATTGCTAATGTATGGTGAGTAATTCCAAGTCACGTTTTTTTTGAAAAAGCCATAAAAGGAACAGCTGTTAGCAGATTGGCTAGACAATGAGGAGATGAAGAGTCTATATATAGAGCTGTAAAAGTAGGCTTCTGGTTAATTAACCTGTCCAAGCTGCAGTGTCATCAGTGATAGTATTCACGTAAATGTAAGGACATAAATGCTGCGTCTATACCACTGAGGCATTGCTTACAGTTAAAGACACATATTTCTTGAGTCTAACCTTGGTTAATGCATACTAAGTGACATATCTTTAGCCTTTAGTCTAATATTTAACTTTTTAAACCATTTTGACAGAGGCTTTAAAGTGATGGAGCATGTAATAAAATTTTTAAAAGGTCATTAATAATTAAGAACAAAGACCTGCACATCCTCTAATCTTATATTAAGCTGTGCTTTTATTTTAATATATATAAGCCAGCACTGATTCTTTTTCTTGTGCTTTAATTAGGCCTAATTCAGTTAACTGAAAATTGCTAAGAATTGGTATCACATAACAGATCAGCTTGGCAAGGTGCCTCAGGCTTTTGGCTGCTTTGGGAAATTTGTTGTATTGAAGGAGTTTTGGCACAGTCTGTGACACTCCAACTAATCTTATCAATGCTGATGATAAAAACAGTTTACTGCTATTACTAGGAACTACAAAAAATAACAATGGCCCAGAATCATAGCTTAGAACCAGCACATAAACACACTCAAGACTTTAGAGATAATTGGAAAAATAGCTAAATGAAGTAGTAGGAAACAAGGAACATGTAAAAGCAATTAATAGCAAGAGTATGAAGGTTAATGAGTACGTGAGAGCAAGAAATAAACATTAAATAAGGAAATTGGAAATGAAAAATGGAGAGATTGTGTGCTTAGAGTGTGTGAAGCCAAAGCTGCCTCCATCAGGTTAGTCGTGACACAACATCACCTTTTCATTTCATTTCTATCCTGATAGGAGTGGTTTCCTCCAGGATGACCATGCCCTCATCCACATTTCATGAATGATTTAATGAGTATGAAAATGATGGGGATCATATGCTATTGCCTTCATACTCATCAGATCTCACTCCATTTGAATACCAGTGAGAAATCTTGAACTGCCATGTTTTCAACTGCCTTGAACTGCCGCTGTCCACCACTGTCATCAAAACACCACTTTAGAGAATGTGCAGCGTTTCTGGACATGTTCTCCCTGTATCTGTGAGTCTCCCCTGGGATATCCAGTTTCCTATATGTAGTTTTTTCCATAAGTAGTTCGGGATATAAATGTTGAGGTAGGCAGGATGTCTTTCGGTGGAATTGGAATGAAATCTTTAAATTTTCTCCCTTTTCACTTTTGGAGGGAAGCAGACTTTGAAATGCTACAACTTGACCTGTGAATGGGATGCAAAAGGGGAAGATATTTTTGTTCAGAAAAGTCTATAGTTTTCAGATCTGTATATACTCAAAATGTCCAAATTTGACCATGTGAAGAGATATTCCCATGCCATAACACGTTTAAAAAACGTGTAGAAAGTCTTCTTATTTTGGCATTTTTGTCCACATCTTGCATACCTAGTAGGAACCAGGAAAAAATAAAAAGTAAAAAGTCTACTCATTGCACGATTTATAATTAGACTTGTTTTAAAGCTGTCTCTTCAGTTTGGCAGAGAGCAGACTTCCCGAACAGAACGGATCCATTTCTGGAGAATTTATAACATGAAAAATGAAAGGTTGAAGACAAGTCTGAGGGGGTAAACTAGTTATCTGCTATTTCTGTCTGTTTATCAGCAGGGTGTGGATTTCATGAATGCACGAGGAAGCAGTCACAGTCACACATCTGTGAATGTGAGAATGCATGTGTCATTGACAGCATTGTTCTCTGACACAGGGAATGTGTTGGCGGGGCTAATTTTAATGAGGCCACGAAAATGAGAGATCAGAGCCGAGGGCAGTTTAGAAGATGAAGTAGGGATGGGGAAGAATAAAGAAAGGAAAAACATTCAGGAACAAAAATTGTGGGTGCCATTATGTGAAGTTTCATGAACTCATTCAAGGCATTCACACTATGTTCCCATCCTGCTGCACCTATGTACTACAGAAAGAAGAAACAAAGCTGAAATGGTTAAGACAAATAATCAGGACGCAAGGAGTGTATTCAAATGCCGAGGGAGCAGCTAAGAACAGAGTCAAAATACTATTATATACACATCTCCACCCCAGCCTGTCATTGGTTTGTTGCCTGAGTGTGTTCACCTGTTTCTTGTTAGTTGTTGATTAGTTTGTCTTTTTATGTCCTGTGTTTTTCGTTGTTTGTTGCAAAGTCATACTGTGCAAATACCTGTCCGTTCATTAGTTTGTTGCAAAGTCATATTGTCCAAATAACTGTCCATTGATTAATTTGTTGCAAAGTCATATTGTGCAAATACCCGTTCATTCATTAGATTGTTGCAAAGTCATATTGTATGCCTGTCTGTTCATTAGGTTGTTGCCTGATTGTGTTCCCCTGTATCATGTTAGTTCTTGATCAGTTTAACTTTTTATAATATCTGTTGTCACTGGTTGTCATGTAGTATTTTTGTGCAAATTAGAGACTTTAAAGCAGAGTCTTATTTTCCGTGTTATACTGTATGTTTCATTGTGCTTTCTGTTTTGGATTCTAGTTGAATGTTTTGGCCAGTATTAACCCTGCCTTGCTTCCTGAACTTTGCTATGGATTTTGGCCAAATAAAAGCACAAAACACACAACATTCACCATCTCAAATCTCTTACATGCACAGCCTCTCACCCATTCTCAATAACACACACTGACATGGTGAAAATATGAAAAAAGCAAAGTTTCATTTTGCTCTAACAATGTAAACATCCTCTCAGAATTGGCACCATTAGGCTATCATAGGTTCATAGGCTATCATAAGGCTGTGTGGGGCAAAGTGAGAAAGTTGAGAGCTTGATAAACTTTTGTATGCTGAGATCCACATCCAAATTAGCGGCAGAATAGTTAGGATACATTTAGCTACATTTATTATAGAGCTGCTCCAGTGCACCTGTATGGATGAACTGACACTTTGTAAAATAAGCATCATTGTGTAGCCTTTGCATGGACATGCACGCAAACCACACACATGCCTATATGAAAAACAGAATTTAATGACCTGCTTTTTAATCCATAGGTTAACCGAAACAGAGGTGAATCCATCACTCACTCCATTTGAGTTTCGACGTTTGCTCAACAGCTTGACTGCGCTACACATCAGCAATGTGGGAGGACAAAACTGTGAGTGTTACTTCCTATTTAAGTGTTTGTTTGCGAGCATTTCCAAGCATAATAAAATAAAAGCAATGCTTATATGAGGTTATTTGATGAGTAACTAGTTTCATAATACATAATGAACTAAAAGATATATTATTAGGGTCATTCCTAGCCTTACAGAAAAATTCTATGCTGTGTAATGTAAAGAGCCAAAAATGAGCCTACGTTCTAGTGAACATTGTAAAGAGTTGGGAAATGAGGCTCAGATTACAACACAGAATTAGAACTCTTAGACAAAGTCTGGAAATATGACTAGATTCTGCAGTAGGACTACAAGCTGAAACATAGCCCATGTGCTGTTTTGGGCCCGGTCTGCACAACATAGCAGGGATATTGCATTTTGTAGTGTTTTGAGCGAGAAACCACCAGTATGCCGATTGCAACAAGCAGCAGAAAATAGACTCAAAGGGTAAAAATACACTTGAGCATGCGCAGAGCTAGTGTTAAAGGCTTCACTGACTGATATAGGAACATGCTGCAAGCAGCATTGTTTCTACACCTGATGAAAAATGGATTTAAGGCAGAATCCAAGTCTTTAGGTGAGGAGTTGAGGACAAGGGTGTGCTCTGTGGTGCAGCAGTAGCTTTTTAGCAGCCTTGGGACTTGAACTCACAACCTGCCTGTTACTAGCACAGAACATTAACCTCTCATCTAACTCTGAGCTAGCACTTTTTTGGCCTGCAGGCCAGATCCAGCCTTACTACAGCCAGTTGACCACAGATGTGCTTCAGTCAGCAGTTATTGTTTCCTGTAGTGCAGGGGTTCTCAAACTTTTTGGAGCCAGGGACCATAACTGATTGATAATATTGAGCTGTGACTTCCACTGCTGCAACTACATAAAAAAAAAAAAATCACAGACCCCCTAGCTTTGCCTCACAGACCACTATTAAAACCATTGGGATAGTGTTTCTGGAGCTATTTAAGGCTAAAGAATGTTATGAATATTGCTCTGATTATTAGGTATAAGTGTAGGACTAAATTTCTTGATTTGTAAATTTCTAAGAATTTTTTTGACGCTCAAGACCAACATATTACACCCTGGCCCCCACTCTGAACTAAACAACTGTTAAAACAAAGGGAACTGATTGTCAAGGAGTAGCACATACATATACACATGCACAAGAAACAGATATCTTGGCTATGAGAAGGACAAAAGTACTAATGATGCGTGTCCCAAATGAATCCTTAAACAACCTTGTAGGTCACTTACCACCGGAAGGCTTTGGAAAAGAAATCACATTCAACAAAGAATAAGCTTCTATTTCACTGCCATTGCACTGTCTCTCCCACTGGAAATGGATTATTAGGCCATTATTATTCATTTGTCAAATGTCCCATTACAACCTTGGCTGCTTTGTTCTGCAACACACACACTGACAGCTTGAGTTACTGCTGCATGAACTCTGCCAGAGAGATATGTGCTGCTGCACGTGTGTGCGTGCCTTTCTCTGTAGCTATGTGTAGCAATGGCTAAGAACGAGCCCGTAGGGTTTGTTATAGCACTGTAAAATGGCTCACCAGAGTGTGTACATCTATGTATGTATTTAGCGACATGTAAGCATAGGCAAGTATGTTGGTTCCAGCATTGTGTGTGTGTGTGTGTGTGTGTGTGTGAGTTATCCCTTTATCATTATTCATAAGAGCTGTGGGTACCTGGGAAAAAGAAAAACCTTTCTCCTCCACCATGTTTTTCCTCCTGCTCCCTTCAGCCTATACTGATTAATTAATCTCCACTTCATTTATTTATATACATATCAAAAATTCACTCTAGCAGCATTAGTAGTCTGAATGAGAGAGGAATAAAGAGAATAAGAGGTTAAAAAAGAAAGAAAGAAAAACAAGAAGGTGAAAGTCGGCTCTTGGGAATTCATATGAGTTTGCAGTCGGCAGAGCGTGTTGGTAATTCAATAAAGGGCAGAGATTTGCAAAGACTGGAAAGTAGAGATAGAGCTAAATTATAGAATACATTACAGAAACCCATTAACAAACTAAGTAATGAATAACAATACAGAAAAAGCATAGGCTTTGGATGTCTACTGCTTAAGACGAGATTCAGCATATACAGAAAAAATCTCGAAGTATTGATGCCTGGATGATGGAATACTAAAGGAAAATATGCTGTGATATTACTATCATATATGAATATTTGGTTAAATGAAATGACATTTTGAATAATTGAAAGAAAAATGAAATTAAATACCTTGCAGTAAACTGTAATCAGTCAGGTATCTGCTGGATGTGTCTGTATCTGCTGTAAAGGCATTACCCACAATGCTGTTCCACTACCTTCGGTTAGCGCTGCCAGCAGGATTAGGCCTCGCTTCATCTCTACCTAAAAAGCACTGCAGCAGCACTTTATACTTTAGTCTGTCCAGCTCTTTAGTCTGAACACTCTGCTCAAACTCATCAGCGTCAACTTTTATGCTAGTACCACTGTCAACACCATCACACTCGCCATCTTGTAGATTGCTAGCTAGTTTAGTCAGGCCTCTGCTATAACTTGACACAACTGCATCATATAGCTGCACTGCATTCTGGAACTTTAAGTCCACTACTTCCATGTTGGGATTTTCTCGGTGGAAAATGGCAAGTGACAAAAAAAGGGTGTACTCTTTTACTTGAGCATGTGAACAGTGAAACCGGATTGTTATTACTTATGTTTGAGTTCACTTAAATTTTTTCTCCTATTGAACGCCACTCTAACTGTACTGGCAATGTCCCACTGTGACATCAGCGTGACAGACCAGCGCAAATTCCTCACAAGAATAAAAAAAAATAATACAGCATCAAGTAAAAAAATCAGATTCAGTAAGCACATCACAAATATTTCAATAAAAACATGCACTATATGGTCAAAGGTTTGTGAACACCTGACCATCATACCCTATATGTGTTTCTTCTAAACGTGTTCCAGCATGAGAGTTCCCCTAAGCACAAAGAGAGCTCCATTCCAAGACACTGTTTGGCAAGGTTGAAGTGGAGGAACCCAAGTGGCGTGCACAGACTCCTGACCTCAACCCCACTAAACACCTCTGGGATGAACTGGAACGCCGACTGCACCCCAGGCCTCCTCACTCGACATCAGTACTTGACCTCACTAATGCTCTCGTGGCGGAATGGACGAATCCCCAGAACCACGCTCCAAACTCTAGTAGAAAACCTTCCCATAAGAGTGGAGGTTATTATAGCATCAAAAGGAGGAGTAAATCTGGAATGAGATGTTCAACAAGCACATATAGGTGTGATGGTCAAGTGTCAAAAAAAAACTTTTGACCATATAGTGTACTTAAAGGAGAACTCCACCCTGAAACACATTAAGTTTTCTGTCAGCTTTGGAGTTAAAGTCATACATAAATATTTTCTGATTCTTTCTGGCAGCAAAACATGATCGCTTTTAGACTAACAAAATGAACAAGGGTCAATTTTATATATATACACTGCAGTGTAAGACTATTACATTATCATTATTATAATCATTATACCGTGCTATGATTTACATGTTTATCTAGTTATAGTAACGCAGCTCAGCACCTCTAGTCATTCACATAAATCAAAGGTTCTGGAGCTTCACTTTGATTGCTGTTACCCCTGACAGCAACTTAAGACTTTGCACCGAGCATTCCTCTTTACATTCACATCATTCATAGTGTGACATTCAGTCAAGGTTTCCAGTAAAAAAAAAATCCCCCATATTAAATACAAGTTATATCTGTTTGTAATGTTGATGTACACAACAACCCCTCCCTCTCTTCCATGCACCCGTCTACACCACCACCACCGCTTATTACACACGCTTATTCCCCAACTAACATTCATGGTTCAAATCTGCCAGCACAAATCAAGGGTGGCTATACTTTTAAGTGTTTGTTTGATCTTTACCCATTTTTTTAGAGAAGTTGTAGCCTATTTATACATTTTACATCCCACCATAGTACAAAGGCACCTCAAACTTTTACAGCGTGTGGCCTCTATGAACCACAAAAGCAGGCTTTTAAAAATGTACCTAGTCCTAACATAAAAATTAGTTTTGGAAATGAGAGAAAATAAGCCTTCACAAGCTATAATTTGGCTTCACGGAGACCTGAAAAGAAGCTCATCAATCAACTCTTTGCAAAATAGACCCCATATCTGACTTGAAGTTTTTTTTTTTCCAGCGAACTTCGAAATTACACTGGCTATCGTCATAACTATAATTAAATAATCATTTCCAAAATTGTCATTTTTCTCTCTGTCTGTCTTTCCTTAGCAACAAACAAGTTACCAACCAGCAAAATGAAAGTTGGCTTGTGGGATTTTTTTTTAATCTTGTTACTTATTTGCAGAATCACAAGGGTGTATAGATAAAAAGTGGTGCAACAGAAAGGTGTTCGCATATCCTCCCTCGCCTGTCAATCAAAGTGACACAAACCAATCACGGATGTGTCTGTGATCATGTATGCAGAAGACGACAGACAGCACTTCCCCCGAGTGCGTTGTACTGCCCTGTGACGCAGAATGAGCAGCAGTCACAGGACGTGGTTGGCTGGCTTCATGTGTCTCGCAGGAAGTACGTCTAGTTTGGTAGCTGTTGTGTAATAGGTGGAGAGCTGGCTTATTTATTTTATATGTTTTCCCTAATTCTCCCCCTACACTATGGCTATTTATATATAATTGAAAGAGGGATGAATTAATATTCAAATTCTTTAATAAAGAGCCAAGATATATTTCTGTGCAACACAGAGAAAAAATTTTTTAAATCAACTGAAAATCAAATCAATAGAGCAATCAAGAGGCTTATTGTAATTCATCATATTAGCCACCCCATCCTTTTGAAATCGAACGTGCTTGTGTAGTTGATATTATCCTCATTAGGATTAGTAGCTAAAAGAGTGATATGACTTAGAAGTTCTCCTGGATTTTGTCAGCCTGGAATCCACTTTTGATCATGAAAGAGCGCTTTCATGCACCGTAAGTACTTTTATAGACTGCTTATGGATTTGTCCGATTAATATTAATACCATTAATACTCAACAGCTGAACTGCCTTTTTAACAATCATATGGTTTGCATTCTTGCATGGGATTAATATACAACATCCCCATGCGGTTTCCTGTAGAAATTCTTGCTGAATCAGTTACAAATAAACTGCAATTTGCATATGTGTCTGCTCTGTCGAGCCATCGATGATAAAACGTGGCAAACGTTTTATGGAAACGGGGATGAATCGTACTACTTATTTAACAATAATTTGTATTTTTATTGACAATGTGAAAGTGAATCTTCTCCCATTAGATCAGCTTCAGCAATCTTTGCTATACAGACTTCAGAAATGAAATCAGTGATCATATGGTTGAGAAATAATGGCTGAAGATCACCTTTTTCCTAATTAGAGCTAGATAAGAAAGTGTAATAAAGCAAGCAACAGCAGATTGTAATAAAGCAAGCAACAGCAGCAGCAACAGTTAGGGGAAGAGGTGTTGGTTACATTTTTTACTGTAAAGGTTTCTATGCACGTTGCAAATCAACTTTATATATATATGAGCAACAAAAGATGTAACCAAGCCCCCAGTAATTCAGCACGTTGAAACAAACCCATAATAAAAGAATTATTAGGTTCTTACTAGCTGCCCTATGGCATAGGTATACTGTATAATAAAGTTAAGTTATAGAGGATAATCACTAATCTAATTTATTTACTTGGTAGAAGTCAGTTTCTGTCCGTGCTAGCTTGAATGCCGTTGTCTTATCTTAATGCCTTGGGCTCTTTCAATTTCCTGTCTTGCATGTGCTTGCCTTTCTTCATGGGAAGGATCAATACAAAAAGGACCAAGTTGGTCCAAAGTCAATTAAACTCAAAACATCTGTCACCAAACTTGATGCAACCCAACTATTTAACCTTTACTCTGATGCAGCAATGCTTTTGCTTAAAGGAATGGCCTAATATATCTTCCACTGCACTTCTTCAAATGAGTGCCATTAATCTTTTTAACTTCCATGTTCTAAAAACATGTTACTCTGAAGGCAGTGGCTCGCAGTCCTCTTCCTCAAGTATCCCCATGTTCCCAACACTCCTGACTCAATACACCAGCAAAATAGAAAATGCATCGTGGTTATATAGGAGCAGGAAAACAGGTGTTAGTGAACTAGCATTGGGAATTCCTGGTGTAAGAGGACGCATCAACATTTCTCCTTTTTGCATAGATCTTTTTCTCAATTAGGTTGAGAGTTGTTTCTCTCGTGTGTGTGTTTTGTATATTTGTGCTTCATAATGTTACATGTTAGCAATTTAACTGAGGCTTTTTACAATAGAGTGTGTGAGGGTGGCTGACTTGAGTACGCGGCGCAGGATCAGTGAGTGTTGTAATTAAACACGGGCGTAAACTGCACCTTGACAAAGGTGCAAAGTGTAGACGCTGACAGGCATGGCTCAGTGCTTGCAGAAATGAAGTGTTCTCATATATTACAGTTTCTCGGCACACCCGACTCACTGCTCCATGCTCATGAACACTTGTGTGTGCATGCAAGCTGTGCTGGGTGATTTTCAGGAATAATTCTGTTAATTCAAATTAATGTTTTAACACGATTTTCAAAATGTTCTAATCAAGATTGTACATGTGTAGCTATAAGTATTTAAATTTTTAATAAAAAAAATCCACAAATGCTATTTAAACTTAAAAAACAGCCTTTTTAACTTGAAAAATGTTTGGCTCCTACAGCCTGCGCTACTCTGAAACACTGCACAAAAAATTATTATTATTATTATTATTATTATTATTATTATTAAAAACAGCAAGATAAACAGGTAGCACTTTGCAGAGGGCTGAGATTTTAGGTGGAAATATCACTTCAGATCGAAGGGTCTGAAGAGTTATGGGCGCCCAAGGCTCACTGATGCGCGTAGGGAGCGAAGGCTGACCTGTCAGAAGAGCTAATGTAGCACACACTGCTGAAAAGGTTAATGCTGGCTATGACAGAAAGGTGTCAGAACACGCAGTGCATCACAGCTTGCTCCGTATGGGGCTGCGTAGCTGCAGCCCAGTCAGAGTGCCCATACTGACCCCAGTCCACCACTGAAAGCACCTACAATGGGCACGGGAGCATCAGAACTGGATCATGGTGCAATGGAAGAATGTTTTCTTTTACATCATGTGGACGGCCGAGTGTGTGTGCGTCATTTACGTGGGGAAGAGATGGCACCAGGATGCACTATGGGAAGAAAGCAAGCCGGTAGAGGCAGTGTGACGCTCTGGGCAATGTTCTGCTGGGAAACCTTGGGTCCTGGCGTTCATGTAGATGTTACTTTGACATGTATCACCTAACTAAATATTGGTGCAGACCAAGTACACCCCTTCATGGCAACAGCATTCCCTAATGGCAGTGGCCTCTTTCAGCAGGATAATGTGCCCTGCCGCACTGCAAATATTGTTCAGGAATGGGTTCAGGAACATGGCAAAGAGTCCAAGTCTCAGTCATGATGACATCACTCTGTAAACAGGAAAGGAACTCCAAGTTGACTTCTCAGTTGCAGTGGCATTTCATGTTGCAAAAGACATGGTCCCCATTTAACCTGTTGATTAAGAAGTTGTGCAAAAATAGTAACAGCAGCATCTATAGCAAATAGTGCAAACAACAGTTATGTTTTATGTTTAAAACAATTGAATTCGTAATAAAGATTCGTTCATAAATTTGGGGGGGAAGAAAAGAGTTTTTTTGCAAGCCCTACAGGCTTTCAGGTTAGCTCCTCCTGATATTCTCACAGAGCTTTTTTTTTTTTTTAACAATGACAAGTACAACTTGAGAACAGTATCACTGATATAGCATACCAGTAGTCTTGACATACTGTACAAATGATAAATAACCTTGACTTGACCCTTCATCCCTTTTCTCCACCCACAGATACCTCCCAGCTGTCTGGGGTGACATTGACCTCTGCGACGCTGGCTGAGTCCTACTCCGACGTCCACCTTGCACCACCTGCCCCCTGGGTTGAGGTGTGTGCGTGCCCACCAGGATTCATGGGACAATTTTGCGAGCTGTGCGCACCAGGGTTTACCCGTGTTAGTCCTAATGGCGGGCCGTATTCACCCTGTGTGCCATGTAACTGCAACCAGCATGGGACGTGCCATCCAGAAACAGGTCTGTGAGAAAACATGGGTAAAAAAAAAACAACTTCTTTTCATAATACTTTTAATTCATATGGCTACTTTCAGATCAAAATGACCTAAATATAACCTCTGTATGACACTAAAGTGCTTATTTTTGCTTGTTTATTAGAGAGCATGTGACAAGTGCAGCTTTGTTCCAATTTCAGTAAAACTTTTAAAATGGGTCAGTTTGTCCAAAACAGGGCATGAGGGTCAGAGTCTTTCAGATTGTTAATTGCTGTTGTGTGTAAGCATGTCCACTCCATCAGCTAAAAACAGGATGTCATATATTCTCTTTTTCTTTCTCCACACGTCCATACCAGTCTAATTTCCTCCTCATTTTGCCCCTTTCATCTTGCGTTATTGTTTCACCTGTACTCCCCACGTCCACGTCTCCTTCCCTGCCCCAGTTAACAGACTGCATAGTGAGTTGATTGCCTGCACAGGAGAGGCAGAGTTCATTGCCACCTCCATCTTTCTCATTAGCTCTGTTAACCAGCCCCTGGCTAATTAATGCTAATATAGGCTAGACCCGTATATGTGCGAGTGTGTGCCAGAGCAAGAGAGATAAGAGAGAGTGAAAAAGATAGCAGGCCTAATGTGTTAAGCTGTTTTTGCCTTCTTTCAGGTGCTAATAAGGCTGCACTCAGTGAAAAAAAAAAAGTGAGTGTTATGTGCAAAACACGGCGTAGGAGAACACACATGCAATCCTTCCCCAAATGCATACAGTCCCCTCTGAAAGTATTGGAATGGCAAGGCCAATTCTTTTGTTTTTGCTATACACTGAAGACATTTGGATTTGAGACGATAGATCAAAATTTCAGAAGATATGAGACGACAGACCAGAATTTCAGCTTTCATTTCCTGATATTTACATCTAGATGTGTTAAACAACTTAGAACATGGCACATTTGGTGGCAGAGCACCCAATTTTTAGGTGAGCAAAAGTATTGGAACAGATAGTCTTGACGTAAACTATAGTAAATAATACAGTATTTGGCTGCATATCCCTTGCTTGCAAATAACTGCATCAAGTTGTTGACCCACTGACATCACCAAACTGGTGCATTCTTCTTTTGTGATGCTTTTCCAGGCTTGTACCACGGCTTCTTTCAGTTGTTGTTTGTTTTGGGGGTTTCTCGCTTCAGTCTAATCTTCAGGAGGAGAAATGGATGCTCAATTGGGTTAAGGTCTAGTGATTGACTTGGCCAGTCTAAAACCTTCCACTGTTTCCCCTGATGAAGTCCATTTTTGTCCATTTTATTTTATTTACACCTCAGCAACAAGAAACAACAGTCAGTCGTATGTTCCAATATTTTTGATCACTTGAAAAATGGGTGGGTTTAAATAAAATGTGCCACGTTCTAAGTTGTTTAAAACACTGTGTAAATGAGGCAGAGAGGCACATGTTCATCACATGTTGCAACTTTTGTGATTCTCTCCCTCAGATATATGCATTTGCAGAACATTTGAAGCGAAAGGAAATGAGAAGTGTGGCTGATTAAATATTTCATTTAAACTTTAGGCGATTAGTGGAGGCCAGTTTTGAGAGTGAGTTTGTTCACCCACCAAAACCAGGAGTTTCTCAGTGCAGAGGCCGGGTTACTCTTCAATGTAGGTGTTTGTTTTTTTTTTGTTTTTTTAATTTTCATAGAAATTCTTTAATCTGATAAGGTGGCTATTAATACAACACCACTTGAGGACCTTTGTGAAAGAACTATTGATGCAAACCACATATTTAAATGCTGCTTGCCCAGATGTAAAGCTGTTTTGGTACATTTTGTATATTTGTCTTCATTCATTCATCTTCAGTAACTGCTTAATACTCATCAGAGTTGCAATGGATCCAGAGCCTATCCTGGGAACACTGGGTGCAAAGTGGAAATACAGGGTGTGTACAGCCATACACCCTGGAGTACACCAGTCCATCACAGTGCACTATGCGCGCATACACACACACACACACACTCATTCACTGCTAGGGGCAATTTAGAATAGCCAGTCCACCTTTGGGACGTAGGAGAAAACCTTTGTGCAACCCTGGAGCTGTGAAGCGGCAACGCTAACCACTGCACCACCATGTCGCCCTATTTTCCTGACATTAAGGAAACCTTTAAAAGTCTTGCCCCATTTCCCTGTCTTGTAGATCTGCAGTATTTGTCACCTACATAAACCTACTTCAATACAAACAGGCTACTTCACCCAATTAGATACAGTTGATGAAATTACCCAATACATAACAAATGTAGTTGTAGTGAAGGTGTACTGAAGGTGGATTGATTAGTTAAAACATACACAGAATGTAGGCACTAGGGATATTCATACAACCAATACAACATCTATAAACAAAGCTAATACTCACACTTGCCAATTTTAGCCAATTAAAGAGGAATGTGTTAGAGTGAACAGGAAAAAGAGTATAAGACATAAAACATGCCAGCCAAGTGTTACTTCTATAACTAAAATATTAATGTGGAATCTAGATAGCATTATTAAAATCTGATTATGAACATGTCACTGCACTGAATTTGACAGAATATTGAATATGACCTAACTCTTGATAATGTATTCATTCGAACTCAGCCCCTTTTTACAGGTTACTGCTTGAGCCAAACATCAGAATAATACATAAGATATATCCAACTATCTGACATGAGCCAAGCCTGTGATAGTACGCTTTATTGCGCTTGCATTATGATGGTGGAAATATGCCTATTTAAAACAGGTCCATTGGGCTACTGAGTGGCGGGGTGGGGAGGGGGGGAGAGATTGCGAGTTCTAATCTAGACTATGCCTCAGCCATCCATGGCTTGGAGTCTAGGGAGCAAAAAGTGGCCATGCTCTCTGGATGGGAGGGAGGCATACTCTCTCTTCCCTGTCAATCACAGCGACACCAGCGAATCATGAACTCATGTATGCAGAAGAGGGTAAGTAGTCGGACTTCATGTGAAAACTGTAATGAATTTACTGGTTGCACAATTGCACTTTTTTCCATATAGTACACATTTATATAAGGGAAGAAGAGGATGGGTTCCCTTTTGAGTCTGGTTCCACTCAAGGTTTCTTCCTCATGTTGTCTCAGGGAGTTTTTCCTTGCCACCGTCGCCTCTGGCTTGCTCATTAGGGATAAAATCACATATTTACAATTTATTTGGATTTTATTTAATTTGCATGTATTTATTTCTGTAAAGCTGCTTTGTGACAATGTCCATTGTTAAAAGCGCTATACAAATAAAATTGAATTGAATTGAATTGAATTGAATGGCACTTTCCTCCAAGAGTGGTACGCTGCCCTACTATGCAGCAAGAGCAGTAGTTGTAAGCACTAGCTGGCTTCATGTGTGTCGGAGGTAGCACGTGTTAGCTCTCATATGAGGGCTGGCTGGTGTTTGGGAATTGGTAGATGAATTGGTAGCCACATAGGTCCCTGTTCTTTGTCTTCATCTTTCTTTTTCCCTCTTTCCATCTTTTCCTCCCACGTTCTCTGACACTTACCAGGAACTCAGACTCTTTTAATGTGCTGCAAATTAAACCTTCATAGTTCTCCTTATGAGCGTAAAAAGCGATTAGTGCAGTACAAGGATTTTACGCTGCAAATTAATGTCAAACATGAGCTGATATGCTTTAAGAGAGAGAGATAAGTGTGAGAAGGGAGTCAGGGAGGTATTTAATAAAGCACTTTGAGCAGAAAGGAGGAGAGGGGCGACGGAAAGGTCAGGGCAGGTGTAAAAGTAAGTTGAAAGAGAATCAAAAGCAGAAAGACGAGCGAGGGAACGAAGGAAAGCCTCAGCCAAGAATTTCTTCCGTCCCAGGAGAGAAGGAGGAGCTCAGTGTGTTTATTTATTCATGAACCTGTTTAACTTCAAAGTGCAATTGAATGCCAGTTGCAACGGGCGCCGTTCAGGGCCATTTAGCTGCTTAAATCCTTTTCACATTAGTAAATAGAATTAGGCTTGTGATGAATCCCTGCTGAAAGTGGCCTCGCTCGGCATTAGCATACACACATGCCATTCTTCATTTGCGTCTAGATTACAGAATGGAAACTTTTTCCAAACTCTTTCAAACCCAATTTGGATTTTTCTCTTTTTTTTTAGGCCATTCAATCCCGTTTTCCCTTCAGAAGAGCTTGAGGTGTATAAGGAGAGCTGAAAGGATACACCGCTTTGATTTTTATATTCATGAAAGGAGCTGGGAATTTTGCTGGACTTGCAAATGAGGTCTAATTGACTATTAATTGGCTAATAGCTAATAAATTCAGTCAGCTGGGACTAGTTGAAAATAACAGAGGAGTGGCGTTTCTGCCTGAGCACCGCACTATCGTGGCTTCATAATTGTGATTTATTAAAAGTTCTCCAGATTGTGTCACCGCCAGCGACGCACCAGATTGCAAAAATGTTAATATCTGTGGTGGGAAAACAAAAACAGGACACTGCTCATCCAGAAACGGAGGACTAACGAAGTCAAGCATATGTCCTTCAGATGCACGTACATTATGCGTGTGCACGCAAGTGATTATGCCTCTCTTCGTGTGTATTTTTCTTCGCGAGTGTTAATTTAAGACTTGCCATCCATTAAATTAGAGTATGGAGGAAGGAGTGGGAGGGGTGATTGGGGAAAATGATGCAAGAAAGGAGTTGTTGACAGAGAAGGCAAAGAGAAAAACGGCGGCTGTTTCTTATGCGAATGCCTTCATTAACAGCAGTTTACAAACATGCATTTATCTTTTAAACAAATAGGTTGCATCATGCTCTTTTTTCCCCCTCATGCTCTCTACTCTCCTCTTTCCCCCTTTTCTCCGAGCACACAAAATAATTCGATTAGACTCAGCGAATGTGAATTAAGCAATGAATTATAGAAAGTTATATACTATATACATAGATGCTATATCTCCAAACAGCCATCTGTCTTTTTTTTTTCGGTTATAAATCTGTCATGCAATGTTCCATGTAAATAATGCTAACACTTTTTTCATCACTGGATGTAATTCCTCCAGAAGCTCTAGTGTTTTACCCTCGCAACCACTAAATATTGATGTCATATAATATGGAGGCCTTGATATAAAATAGACTTTTTTTCTCTCTCTCATGTAACATCCATATTGTGGCTTCATATTGCTAGTGCTTACAAGAGTACATACTTATGTACACTGTGTAGCTTAATGAAACACTTTCTTTTCTGAAGGACATTTTGAAGGACAGCGCTTGCAAGTAAAGCAAGATTAAAAAGTATGGAATGGAGAAGAAGAGGGAAATGAAACAAGAGAATGAAGGCCTTCACACCTCATCAGTCATCGAATGTCTGCATTTTTATTTCTAAGGTTAGATCTAAGGGCAAAGCACACAGAGTCAGAACTATCTGTAATTTGGTGTGCAGTACAATCGTTCATTCCTGAATCCTGCTTTAAAACAGGCATTATCCATCCTGAGGGAAAAATGAAACCATAGCCTATTGCAAACTGCATGAAATTTCTGATTTCTCATAGAAATTACATATGGAATAAAATACCCTTAAAAAACAACAAATATTTACATTAAAAAAATTCGAAACAAAATGAAAAAGAAAATAGGTAACATTTTACACTACTGTTCAATAACTCATAAATAACTACACAGGGACTAAACAGGAATGAATGAGTAGTAATTTATTAACAGCTAAGTAACTACTATTATCAGCTACCACTGGGTAATTACTCATTAAGTAATAATAAAGTGATGGTTGGTGTCACAAGCAGAAGCTGGTGGACGTAAGAGTGAGTAAAAATTAAGCAATTGAGTAAAAGTTAAGATCAAATTGAGTAAAAGTTAAGATCAAAACAGATGATAAGATGAGAAAGAATAACAGTGAGAAACCCAAATGGAATGGCAAAAGATAATCAATCATCAAAACCTTACATGAAGTGATATATATTGTGTGTGTATATATATATATATATATATATATATATATATATATATATATATATATACACACACTGAGTAAAATAGGTTTAATAGGAAGCAGGTGAGCATATTAGTGCAACAATACAGTAAGGGAATTGTTGTGAATCCAAAGGAAAATGAGAGTAGCACTGGGACATGCTGGATTGTGTGATGAGGGGGATTCGTGAGTGTTTGGTAGTTCATTATGAGCTAAGTAATAATGACCTGACCAAGACTTATATACTGTTTCTCCTGGGGATCTAACAGCTTACTACCAATTAAATATATGCTCAAAGGAGGCAGAGGTCAACACACCTCATGTCCACCAGTGCCCCTTTTTTGAGCGTTTATATTTTTATACCTACGTAAGGTAATATGTAAGAGATGATCAATCAGAAGAACGTTGTTGATTTGTGGTGACTCTTCTTTTAACGGGACAAATGGCAGCAAGATACCCCCAGAGCATAACAGAGCCAATGCCATCCATGGATATACACCTGTGTATTTAGGGATAAAATAGGACAAAAGTCCTTCATTCAAGCAAAGCGTTTCTGAGGCTGCAGCAGAAAGGGAGCAATATCTGTTATATCCTGGTTCTCTGGAAACTTCATGTATTATTACTAACATTTACACATCAGATACAGTCATGTAGGGCTGAAAACATCCTTGTAAAACTCTTTCATTCAATCATCAGAAAAAATCACAAAAATCACAGAGACAATGCTAAATAAATTGCTAGAATATTCTACAAATAGTGAAACCATTTTGTGTATCACATCCGCAGGATTTTCATGCACAACAGTCTCTTCAGTTTACACATAATGGTGCGAAAAACAAAAAACAGCAGCAGTTCTTGTTGATGAGAGAGGTCAGAGGAGAAGGGCAGACTGGTTCGAGCTGTTAGGAAGGCTACAATTCAAACAACCACTCGAACAACCGTGGTGAGCAAAAAAGGTTAATATACAGTGGATATAAAAAGTCAATACACACCTGATAAAATGGCAGGTTTTTGTGGTGCAAAAAAATGAAACCAAGATAAATCATGTCAGAAATTTTTCTAACTCTATTGTGAAATTGCAACATATTAATTAAAGTGAAAAACAATAAGAATCATTTTGGAGGAAAAAGAAAAATAAAAAATGTACAATAACCTGTTTGCATAAGTGTGCACACCCCTAAACTAATACTTAGTTGAAGCACCTTTAGATTTTATCACGGTGTTCAGTGTTTTTGGATCAGAGCCAGTCAGTTTGGCACGTATTTGCCATTCTTCCTTGCAATAGTATTCTAACTCTGTCAGATTGGCTGGGCATCTCCTAGATTTAGATCTGGACTCTGGCTGGGCCATTCAAAAACCTTGATCTTGTTGTGGTGAAGCCATTCCTTTGTTGACTTGAAGGTGTGCTTTGGGTCGTTGTCATGCTTAAAGGTGAAATTCCTCTTCATCTTAAGTGTTTTAGCAGAAGCCTTAAGGTTTTGCTCCAAAATTGACTGGTGTTTGTAGCTATTGATTATACCCTCCACTGAAAGCCCTGGTTCCAGCTGAACAAAAGCAGCCCCAAAGCATGATGCTGCCACCTCCATGCTTCGCTGTAGGGAAGGTGATCTTTTGGTGATGTGCTGTGTTTTTGTTTTTTGTTTTTCTGTGTGCTAAACATATCTTTTGGTATTATGGCCAAAGTTCAACTTCGATCTCATCAATCCATAACACATTATTCCACATGGTTTTGGGAGATTAGATGTAATTATTTGTACTTTAGCCAGGTTTTGATGGGTTTTTTTTGTTTGTTTGTTTAAAATATCTTCCGTCTTGCCACCCTCTAGCCCAGAAATGAAGAATTTGGGAGATTGTTGTCACATGTAGGGAACAACCAGTACTTGCCAGAGATTGCTGCAATTCTTTTAATGTTGCTGTAGGCCTCTTGCCAGCCTCCCTCACCAGATTTCTCCTGCTCTTTTAATCAAATTTAGAGGAACGTCTCACTCTTAGTAATGTCAAAGCTGTGCCATATTTTCTCCAGTTGTTGATTATTGTCTTTACAGTGTTCCATGGTATATCCAATGCCTTGGAATTTTTTTTTGTAACCCTCTCCTGATATTTTTCAACAATGAGATCCCGTACCTGCTTTATAAGACCTTTGTGGCCCATGGCTTTTCCAGTTGGATGTTACCCAGATGATGTCAGAAAAATCCTATAGGAACAGCTGTCCTTTATTTGGGGTTAATCAGTCACTTTAATTGATGGCAGGTATATTAGTATTTAACATGAGTTTGAATGTGATTGGTTGATTCCTAACACTGTCACGTTATTATAAAAGGGTGTGCACACTTATGCAAGTTGGGTATTGTAAGTTTTTTGTTTTTCAGTTTTTCCCCTAAAACATTTCTGGTTGTTTGTCACTTGATTTTTACATGTTGCAATTTCACAATTAAGGTGAAAATTGTTCTGACATGCTTTCATTTAGTTTCATATTTTTTTACATCACAAAAACCGGCCATTTTAACAGTGTGTGTAGACTTTTTATGTCCACTGTATATAGAAGGTTCGATATATTAATTTTTTTTTTTAAATCATGCTTACATAGGACTGAAACATTGAAACACTGTATCTAAGTAATAAAGTGCTATGTAAGCTACTATACTATACAAGCCACTAACAATCATCTAACATCATCTAACAAAACAGAGCAACGAGTAGCAGGGCAGAGAAAAACTCCCCTTTCTGGAGAATAAAATGCAGTCTTCGCCTGTCCATTTCCTGCCTAGTGACTTTTTCCTTTTCTCCTTTTACGATTTCTCTCTTCTCAAAGACCTCCAAACAATAAGGAGCCATTCTGAGGTGCTGACATTTAGCCATGCAAAATATGGTGAATAATTCAGCATGGTGAGACATACAAATGTCAGGAAGAGACCAAGCGGAAGAGGGGAATAAACTTTGCCTGAAGAGAGTTGAGAGGGAAAATAAAGTCAGGAACTAAATAAGGACGGACACCCACTGAGCTTCAGATGCTGATATGGTAATCTCAAGGCCCCTTTGGGCAAGAGGGTGGCATCCTGTTTCATGTTGTGTTAATGAATATTTGGAGCTCTGGCTCGGCTACAAACTATTCAGTATTCTCTGGGGTGCATACGTGACCTGATGCTTTGATATAAAATCAATAGAACTGCATAGATAAAGTACAATTTGACATTTGGCTTATGAAAGATCAGAAAAAAAAGGACCTAAAGGCTAAAATTAAACATTGTGTGAAAGAGCAACAACTGTATAAAGCTTTCCATAAAATAATGAGGTTCACACTATGCCAGAGCTGGTTAGTATATAGTTAATGGTTATGGAAAAAGCATTAATTGTCAGTTATTGACTGCGACTGGTAGTGATGAATTATTTGTGAGGTGGAAACCCAAAATTATGACCGAATCTGAGTTTTTCAGCCAATTA
This sequence comes from Pangasius sanitwongsei, assembly GCA_037576675.1. Lineage (NCBI taxonomy): Eukaryota > Metazoa > Chordata > Actinopteri > Siluriformes > Pangasiidae > Pangasius > Pangasius sanitwongsei. The sequence continues at coordinate 11,395,330 of CM075029.1, read as the reverse complement.
TATACCTTGATACCTCTGCTTGAAGAAAACAAATATATTTTATCAAAATGACACAAAAATCTTTAATCTAATTTCTAGCCTTGCTTTATTTTCTCCCTGAGAATCAGCTTGGGTAAAGAGCCGGTTTAACAAATGCAGCGGTAAATGCAGTCAAGTCTGTCTAAAGACGTCCGAAACCTTCCAAGCTAAGTGTGCTTTTCTCATGATTTGATCAAGTGTTTTTGATAGTTACATGGTATAGAAGTTTAGACATAAGCCTAAACAATTCCGTTAGTAATCAGATACCGTCTGTCGAAATGTCCGTGATACTCTTCCACCTTCACATCATCATCAAAACAGAGAAGAGCACTTACACACTCTGTACAGATGACAGCTGTGAACATTTAAAAGTGTTTAAATGACCTTAAAATATATATAAATAAGACATTAATAACAAGGAATCTTAACCAACAGAGCAGATCTGACTGAATCAGCGAAGCCAATTTAGTGGACCTGGAATGAAAACTTTAAATGCAATTTTCTCCTTTTTCACATTTGAAGGTTATTGAATATTGAATATTTCAGTTCATGAAACCCTGTAGTTTTCAGAACTATGTGTAATAGACAACATTTGACCATGTGAAGGGTTTTTGCAGACACATTGCCCCCATTTTCTTCGTTCTTGTTACAAGAACGGAAGGAAAGAAAGCAAATAACGGAAACAGGAACCCAGAGTGCACAGATGTTGAGTGTGTGTAGCATCTGCCCCATCAGTGGACACCACATATGGCTTATATTACCGGTGACTAAGTCCAACAAAGCAAAAAAAAAAAAAAAAAAATCACATGGCAGCCAGCTTCATTCAAAGTGAATGAAATACAGCTCTCCCTCTCTCCCTCTATCTCTGTGTACTTTCTGTAAAATGTACACTATCTATTCTCTCTTTTTCTTTGTCCATTTGTATTTTCTACTCTCTTTATTTATCTCCATTTCTCTCATCTTTATCGATGACTCTCACCCTGTATCTCCTAATTCATCTTCAAAATAAAAAGCAAAGGTACACTTTGTACACAAGGTACACAAGGTCATTTTCTCTCGTCTCTTAATCAGTCTCTTTCAATACAGGAGAGCAGTAGTACTTCCTGGAATATTAAACTAATGAGTTTATGTATTTAGTTAATATGTGATGCACATAATTAAGCCCATTCTTTTGTGCTGACATGCCTTGTCTTAGTATTCACAGACGTCCTAATCCAGAGAGACTTATAGAAGTGCTTTATAATTGCCGTCAAAAACTAATTAGTACAAATAAGTCAGGGTCTAAGAACCCTAAAACAGTGTTAGAGAGGAGTAAAAAACAGTTTTTGTTTTTTTTTTTAAATTAGTGCTTATTTAAGTGCTTGGTGAAGAGGTAGGTCATTTGTCTTCGTTTGAGGACAGTCAGTGACTCAGCCGTTCAGAAGTTCATTCCAGCCCCTGGGTACAAGGACAGAGACGAGTCTTGGTGCATGTCTTCCTTATATCTTAAGGAATAGTGGTTCAAGGGAATGTGGTACAGAGCATGGTTGATGAGTGCCTTTCTGGTAGATGGGAGTCCGCTTTTGTCTTTGTAGGGAAGCATGTGTGTATAGGAAGCCAGTGGAGGAAACACACCAGTGGTGTGATGCAGAACAAGTCGTGTGTTTGCATTCTGGATGCAATCCTGAAATGATTGAACAAGGAACTGAGTGACCACTGTGGAGAGAAATGGCCTTCTGAATTAGTAAGGAGAAATGTGCATGAATTAGTCAGATTTGCAGTGTGAGGAGAGAAAGATAGCTGGTAGTCCAGAAATACTGCAAGGTTGCGTGTGTTGCCAGATGGTGAATTGTTAGAAGTGGTAGTCTTGGCTAATTCCCACCCACCTGTTAGGTCTTCCCATCATACGACAGCTACAACCCCAGGAGGGAGAAGGCCAACATGTGCTTGCTCCGAATCATGTAACGTTGGCCAACCGTATTTTTTCAAACTCCTGCTCATGCTGCGTCAGCGGCGGCGTAACACACACAGAGGAAAATGCTATTCTCCTCCTTCCGCATATCTGAGCTCACAGAAGCCTGACACGCATTGAGTCTAGACAGCAAAAATCAGGATAATGATTTATAACAAATTATAATAATCTATATCAAATTAAAGTGATTTGGAGGAGATTTACATATTTCCTAAAATCAGCCTTATTATGATTATGCACACGTAACATGTAAGAGTTAACTTGCATTGCTGTAATGTCATCTTACTATGTGACAAATTAAGATGCCGTACATACCAGTTAAGGTCATGTTCAATGTCAGCAAATTATAGGTAACCCTTAAATTACTTAATACACCATTATCTGCTGTTTGATGGGAATGAATCAATGTTTTTAATTGATTTTACTCCGCATGCTGCTGCTGCTTTTTCCAGCTTTGAAGAAGAGGTTTTTGTCTGTACATTTTATGCTGACTTTTGAGGCTTTCTTTTTTTTATTAATGTATTGCCCTGAGTGTTGTTTGGTATTGTTCAGTCTGCACACACTCATATGTAGAGAACGACTTCCCAAAAGCCTGAAAAATCAAATACCTCTTAAATCTAATTTAGCAGAACAAATAAACTGAAATAGTGGGAGATGCAGGAAAACGGGAAGTGAGCCGTCCCCCCAAGCTCAGATCTTTATTTAAAGACCAGTCTTCCTGCGGAACAGCTATTTTTCATTAAAGGCAGTCTCTCACACACTCTCTGACTTTCTTTTCCTCAGACTGAGTTCTGTCAGGTACGGTCAAGAGGCTTTAAGCCTTTGAGAGATGCCGTTCTCATTTGTCTGTGTGTGTGTGTGTGTGTGTGTGGTTAACAAGATGAGAAAGTGCGTAAAGAGTGTGATTGGCAGTACTAGAAACTTCAACAGTCAGATAAAATTTTAAGAAAGAAAAAGTTAAATGATTAGAAACCAAGTTAGGCCAACATGTTTAAACTGGCCTTTAAAGTAATTATACACACTTATATATATATATATATATATATATATATATATATATATATATATATATATATATATATAGATGAATAGATAGATATGATTCCCAAGCGTTCCAGAACATTAAACGTAACTATAGACAGATAAAAACTATTATATGTCGTTTATTAATAAGTTTAAAAAATTGATCATCTGGTGTGGTATAAGAGAAAACACTTTAGGATATGTTGCTGTTTGAAAATAAATAAACTTCAGGGTGGTAACAGTGACTCCGCTTTTTCATTCTCACCCCCTTAATAACCTCAGCAGAAAAAAAAAGCCCAAATCAGAAAAAAGATCATTTTATTCATTTTCTTTCTTTATTTTTTACTGTAATTGTAGAGTGTGGATTGATTTCTGGATAACAAAGGGAGAAGCACAGTTAATAACAGTCTTAAGGCCATTTTCTATGCATCATTATACCCGAAAAAATATTAACAAATAACTAACGTTCACAGCCACAGTCAGAGAATAAAATAATAGTCACCTTTGGCATTCTTATTGCTACAGCCTAATATTTCATTAAGCTCCGTTTTTAATTATTTATTTGTTGGGTTGCTTGCTTGTTTGCTTTTTATAAGCCATATACACGAATCAGCCATAACATTAAAACCAATGACAGGTGAAGTGACAGGTGAAGTGACAGGTGAAGTGGATAACACTGATTATTTCATTACAATGGCACCTGTCAAGGGGTGGGATATATTAGGCAGCAAGTGAACAGTCAGTTCTCGAAGTTGATGCATTGGAAGCAGGAAAAATGGGCAAGCATAAGGATCTGAGCGACTTTGACAAGGGCCAAACTGTGATGACTAGATGACTGAGTCAGAGAATCTCCAAAATAGCAGGTCTTGTGGGGTGTTCCTGGTATGCAGTTTTTAGTACCCAACAAAAGTGGTCAAAGGAAGGACAACCGGTGAACCAGCAACAGGGTCATGGGCACCCAAGGCTCATTGATGCGCATGGGGAGCCCGTCTGGTCCAATCTCACAGAAGAGGTACTGTAGCACAATTTGCTGAAAAAGTTAATGCTGGCTATGATAGAAGGGTGTCAGAACACACAGTGCATCACAGCTTGCTGCATATGGAGCTGCGTAGCCACAGACTGGTCAGAGTGCCCATGCTGACCCCTGTCCACCACTGAAAGCGCCTACAATGGGAGCATGAGCATCAGAACTGGACCATGGAGTAATGGAAGAAGGTGGCCTGGTCTGATGAATCATGTTTTCTTTTACATCATGTGGATGGCTGGGTGTGTCACTTACCTGGGGAAGAGATGGCACCAGGATGCACTATGGGAAGAGGGCATGCCGGTGGAGGCAGTGTGATGCTCTAGGCAATGTTCTGCTGGGAAACCTTGTGTATGTGCATTCATGTGGATGTTATTTTGACACGTATCACCTAACTAAACATTGTTGCAGACCAAGTACACCCTTTAATGGCAACAGTATTCCCTAATGGCAGTGGCCTCTTTCAGTAGGATAATGCACCCTGCCACACTGCAAATATTGTTCAGGAATGGGTTCAGGAACATGACAAAAAGGTCTAGACCTGGCCTCCAAATTCCCCAGATCTCAATCCGATCTAGCATCTGTGGGATGTACTGGACAAACAATTCCAATCCATGGAGGCCTCATCATGCAACTTACAGGACTTAAAGGATCTGCTGTTAAAGTGTTGGTGCCAGATACCAAAGCACACTTCAGATGTCTTGTGGAGTCCATACCTCTATGGGTCAGAGCTGTTTTGGTGGCACAAGGGGGACCTACACAATATTAGGCAGGTGGTTTTAATGTTATGGCTGATCGGTGTATTTATTAGTAAGGGCTACCACAGCATTGTCTCCTTTCTTATTATTTATTTCCTTTACATGTCAAGACCTTCAATTAATGTTCACATCAAACATCGGAATGGGGGAAATGTGATCTCAGTGGTTTTGACCGTTGCATGGTTGTTGCTGCCGGACAGACTGGTCTGAGTATTTCTGAATCTGCTTATCTCCTGAGATTTTTATGCGCAACATTTCTGTCGGCAGAAACACCTTTTTTAATGAGAGAGGTCAGATGAGAATGGCCAGACCGGTTCAAGCTGACAGGAAGGCTTTGGCAACTCAAATAACCACCCTTTACAACCATGGATGCAGCAGAACGCACAAAACGTCAAACCTTGAGGCAGATGGGCTACAACAGCAGAAGACCACATGGGGTTCCACTGCTGTCAGCCAAGAACAGGAATCTGAGGCTACAGTGGGCACAGGCTCAATGAAATTGGGCAGCTGAAGATTGGAAAAAGACCAGACAATGTTTTTTCCAACAGCTGGATAATTACATGAACGAGGATTTTGTAAGGGTGTTCTTAATAATGTGGATAAGTATATATACCTAAATATCATTCATTTTCAAAGAAATCTTATTTGTATAGCAGGTTTACAGAAAACTGTAAGTAGGTTTAGATCCAAAGAAAAAAGAAAATCTCCCCGAGACGCCATGAATATGAAACCTTGGAAGAACCCAGCCTCTTCCGGGTGATAGTGGAATTATAATTCACTGCTTGAAAGAATGAATGAAGGATGTTGAAGGGATGTTTGACATGAGCATATTGTGAATAGGAGTCCTGGGATAAGCACAGGAAATATGAATATATTTAAATCAATATACTGATTTCAAGATGTATGAGATTTCTGCTGATGTTTCCATCATTATGGACATACACTGGAAATCAGTAATCAGTAATCAGATTCATTCAGGATTTATGTACTGTCTATGTTGACAGACCAACTCCGGTTTCCTGGGTCAGTTTCTGTCTAGTTTGAATGCAATCCAACCATATAGCTGAGCAGACGGGGGTTAAGGGTCTTGCTCAAAGACCAAACGGCAGCTTTATGACAGTCCTGGGATTTAAACTCACAACCACTGAACTACCATCAAAGCATCTTGTCTCTCTTTAGTTGCTTAGCAAAGTCACTAGAGAGTCATTCATGCATCCAGAGTTCAGGGCTTTACGCAATACTATCAGAGCGTAGGATTTGATTTTGACACACATGACTTAAAATCAATTTTATCACCCTGTCCTTAAGGAGCAAGGCAAACGAGGTTATAAAAAGAATGGTGTTTGGGATGTCTTTTCCTAAAGCACTTTTTGATACTGGAATCAGGCATGGGACACAGTTGGCCCCAGGGGTTTGCGTGACATCTTGTTTGTCTGTATTTTTTTTTGCCTTTGCATATTTTCCCTTAGATTCGTCTTTTCTTCAAATGTGCCTCTAAAGCAATTACAGTTGGGCTGGATTTAGATTCTGAATTGGCCACACATGCGCTTGCCTCTCTCCTTCTCGCTCTATCTTTCTCTGTTTCTCCCTTCCTCCCCCTCCCCCACCACTTTCTCCTTTCGCTGCTTTTTTTGGATGGTAATGATACAGTGCCCTCTACTGTTGAAAAGAGGTGGTACATGTTCTGCCCTGAATCTGTCAGCAGAGAACTTCTATAAAGCGTTCCCTTGTCAGCAATGTGCTGTGATGGTGTGTGTGTTTTCTTGTAAAGGTATCTGACAGTGTGCAAGGATGCGGTCAGAACCCAAATGGATGCCACATGCTCACCCAGTCGCACATTTCTCGGCTGCCCCGACACACTCCAATTTGTCTGCTCTCAGAGAAACTCATATTGCATTCATGAGGCTTGTGCTCTCCTGCAAAGCATGTGCGTGTGTGTCAGGTGTTTGTGCCAGCTCTTCTCACTGTGTGTGTAAGAAGCCAGTGTCACCCTGGGCATGAAAGGGTGGCTGTGCTGATCAAGTGTGTACCCAGTGTATACGGTATTTTGATCCTCCTGTGTGCATGTTTGTATTAATACATTATAATGTGTGTGTACGTGTGTGTTGATCCAGGTGTCTGTGACTGCACAGACTTCACAACCGGTCCCTCTTGTGAGCGTTGTCAGGATGGTTACTATGGGAACGCACTGATTGGCAGCCCAGGAGACTGTGTGCCCTGCCCCTGCCCAGGCCGTACCACTTGTGCCCAGGTGCCAGAGACAGGGGAGGTGGTATGTACCAATTGCCCAGCAGGACAGAGGGGTGAGTCAAGGTTTATTCCATTTTTACAATATTCAGCGCAAAGAATGCCGTCCTGACGAAACAAAATATGCATTTAGTTTCTAACAAAATAACCTTTTTTTGAAAGCTTTACTAATAGAGCCACAACATTGAAGTGAAACTTGACTGATCTTTTTTGACTCGACTCAGTTTGAACAAGAAAATAATTTTTTGTAGCATTCTCTATAGATGTATAGATGAGTTTGTACCTGACACATGACCTCATGCATGCCATCCAAAGCCATAGGGTTTCGAGTCTCCATGTATAGACATACTTTATATTACTAACAAGATTTTAATGGCCCGAGTCAACAGTACATTAACTGCTAAGTGGTGACCAGGACAAGTTATCCTCATTGTATTGATTTGTGTGTGTTCAATGGACTTACAGGAATCAGATGCGAGTTATGTGAGGACGGTTTCTACGGCGACCCACTTGGCTGGCATGGCGAGGTGCGGCTGTGTGTAAGGTGCGAGTGTAACCAGAACACAGACCCCAATGCTGTAGGTGTGTGCGATCACGTGACTGGACGCTGCCTCAAATGTTTAGGACACACAGACGGGGACCATTGTGAAAAATGCCAAAGCGGTTACTATGGAAACGCCCTGGATAGGAGCCTGAGGCCTTCCCAAAAGTGTCTGCGTGAGTGCGTGTGCATGCGTCTAAGAGGAATATAACCCTTTCATGATATTATTGAAAATAATCACCTTCAGGATGGTAACAATAACTCCCCTTCACTTCAGGTCACCCTATTGGTGATTATTTTCCTTTAACAAGAAGCCCAGTGTTTTATTCCTTACTTAAATGATAACTTGAATACCAGTTTTTGTGATCTGTAATTTTCAGCCTGTCTCTGTAACCCGGCTGGCACTTTGGGGTCAGTGAATGAGTGTGATCCTCGCACAGGAAGATGTTTGTGCCTGAGGCACGTGACAGGAAGAGACTGTGGACAGTGTGAGATCCACTACTTCAACCTGCGGCCAGGGCTGGGCTGTGACAGGTGGGGTTGTTGATACACACTTGCCTTTATTCATCCATCGAACCATCCGTCTAGCACATGGGCTCCCAAACTTTTTAGACATTCACCAGACAGCACATCAGAGCCAAAACTTCCTTGTCCTTCGAAATGTAAAAATGTTTTTTTTGCGATTTCATGCACAGTGATGTTAAACTGATGAGCTCAGCCTCTCATTAAAAAAAAAAAATCTTTCCACTGTGGTCATGACCATTGTTATGAGCTGCATCTCAAATCAAAAACCCTGACCTTACATTGAAAATATAAGGTATAAGGTATAATATAAAAATATTTCCTAATCTAGAAAATCCAGAAGGCCAGTAAGTAAAACAGATCTTTCAGTAGGTCTGAAAGTGACATGAGAAATTTTTATAGTTCAAACACTAACTGATTAGTATTAGTTGCATGATTTGCATGAACTGATCAGCATTAGTTCTCAGTAACAATCTGGAATAGTGCATGATATGTTATTTGAGACACAGCGGTAGTTTATTTAGGCAAATGGACAGGCAGATTTGTCCCTTTATATCGCTGAACTATGCTAGATAAAATAGATGAAAAGACTAAAATGACATGTACCATATTAATTTAAATGTGGCTTGTCTGATTGTGACTGCTGATAACATTTAAAAATGTTAGCACACAATCAGTCTCCAATATTTCTAATATTATTAATTTTGCAAAATAAATTAATGAAACAAAAGGGAGATTCTCTCATGACCCCAGCTGTAATTCACGCAACTCCTAGTTTGGGAATCGCCTGCTCTAGCAACTCACTCATACATTGTCTTTTTTCTTTTTTCTTTCTTCAACTTATAAAACCTCAGTTCATAGATTTTTGTTGCCTATGTTCTGCAAAGAAACCTGCTCTGTGTACGATACCCTGTCCTTTTTTAAGCATTTAATCTTCATGTGCTTGCATCTGGACAATTCTAACAATCCCCAGGGAAATCTGGAGCTCTTGATTGGCTTCTTTTTACTCCTCTACAGCTGTAACTGCAGTCCCACTGGCTCCCTATCCCAAATGTGTCACCCAATCACAGGCCAGTGTATGTGTCGGACAGGGACCGAGGGCAAAATGTGCGATGCCTGTCAAATGGGATTTTTTGGCTTATCCTCCAAAGGCTGCAGAGGTACACAATCATTAGCTAATGTACAACAAAGACCATAATTGACCTAATTTTTGTAGCACCATCATTCTCATGAATTTGGAATCATAATACCATGTTAGATGTTTGGCTTCATTGAGCTTTACTGTACTGCAACATAAAAAAATAAAGTATGTGAATATGGAGAGCATGTGAGACACAAACCTCTTACAATGCAAACATATCTCAGAACATTCAATGTGCATCTTTCTTTGGCCTCTCTGTCTTCAAAAACTGCAGCCTGTAATTGTGACCCAATGGGATCAGTGTCCATGCAGTGCCACGCCAATGGGACATGTCTGTGTCGCCAAGGATTTGTGGGTTACAAGTGTGACAAGTGTGAGCTGAACCACTACCAAAACCCCTTGACCCACCAGTGTGAGGAGTGCCCTGTGTGCTACAGTCTCATCAGAGACCAGGTGCGTGTATTTCTGATCTCTTAGCAAATCCAAATAGCCACTACCAAGAGCTAACGTTTGTGAAAAAATGGATATAATTTTGTCCAAAATAAGATAAGAATCACGTAACAAAATTTGTTAACAGGATTTTCAAATAACTCAAGGTAATTGCACAGGCACTGGTCAGTATACAGGCAGACAACCAAAAATATCAAGGTACACACCTTGTGTAATAGAATATATAATACAGAAAGGGTAAGAGGAACATCAAGGTTGTCAGGAGTAATAAAGCTCCTAACTTACTCAACACTATGTGATTGGCAAGACTTTGCAACTATACTGAGGAATGAATGAAACAGGAATTAAACTGGAAGTAAATGAGGGAACGGGCCTAGTATTCAGGAGACTGCGACATCTGCTGGCAGAGAGGAGTAACACTTGCAGCTCCTGCGACAAATATCACTGTAACCCTGATTTGCTAACGACTTGACTGTATAATTACATGTGTAACATGCAAAATGGGCAAAAAATGCAAGTTGGTTTACTAGCAGGGTGTACGTAGGATTGTGTCTTTCAAAATGAGTAAAATAGGCTTTTCTTGTCCATTTTGTGCATATGCATTAATGGATATAAAATGTGGGGCAAATATGCAAAATACAGAGCAGTGTTTATGCCAGAAGATTAAATTAACAACATTTGTTATTATTAGGCGTGAAAGTCATTTTAGGAGCATTGATTGCGTGTACACTAGTACAACCGAAGGGCAGGTATTATATTTGCAGAAAGACACCAGTTGAGGACAAAGTTACACCATTCACTAGATTTTAATAATGTTTATCAAAATTATGCTTCAGTATCTCAAAAGGATCAGGAAGTTTCTTACAATCATGACCTAATATTCCTGTACTTTTGAACATTCAATACCAACAGCATTTAAACACAGCTTGTGAAAAAGTTGTCATTCACAAGCAGCTAATGAATCGAACAGAACAGTTTTCTTTTGTTTTTTTTTACTTTCATATTTAAGGACTATCACAAGAGCAAGAGTGTGGTTATTCTGAATATTGACACAGCTGCAGGGCAGGTGCCTTAGGTAATCACAGCTGTGCAGATATTCAGTGTGCCCACACTCTTGTGCATGCTATACTGCTTTCATACAACAGTTTTTAAACCAGAAATTAATACTGGGTAAAGGACATTTCGGACACAATGTGGCCATTGATTTTTGCTCAGCTAGAGGAAATAGATCCCGAAGAAGCCACACTCACTGTATAGCACGTCAGCTAGCTAGTTCAAATTGATTCGTATATATTCCTGTTAAAGGTGCTTCCGGTAGAATTCTCCTTCCTTTTCATCGTCACCTGACGAGCATTCATATTTTAACCCAAAAGTTATATTCCTGAAAAGTATCGTTGATGATGTCACTAACAGTACTGTAGTAACTGTTTCAAACTCAGAAGTGAAATTTTATGTAGCGAACACAGAAGAGCGGAGTGATACAAACAGTAAACCGTCCCGGTGCTGTTATAGGAAGTATAGGCACTCTTGGAACGCCGCTCGACCAATCAAGTTAGTGGACCCGAACTAACTGTTATAATGTATTGTAAACAGTTTGTTGAAGTACTTCACAGCCTTTAATCAGTATCCTACTGGCAGGGGGTGGTAAGTTTAGTTTCCGTTTAAAGCGTGTGATTGCTACAGTCGTTTGAGCTTGGCAAATAAGCTTTCAATGCAGTTGTGTGTTACAACAAGGTAGCAGATTGAAGGAGTGACTTGTCTCAAACCCCATGTCAAGTGACTTACCTGTAGCAGATTATCTTTGGCCTGAGGTACTGGAAGATTCCCAGATATCCCTGTTTGGAAACTATTTACAGTGTCCAGCATGCTCAACTTAATGTGCACATAAACAGGCTGTAGTAACAGATTCTATATACAATATAGACACATCATTGAAATAGGACTCCATTTTCTCATTTAACATACGTCATGCACAGAATGCACAATTCCAGGCTCTATAAATACCGCAGTAGATTGCTGTAGGTTGTTTATGTGCAAGTAGCATGTAATGAGTTAACCCGCCAAATCCCCCATTCAGCATTATCACAGTACAAACAACAGCCAGTTACAAGAAACCCAGTCCGGATTCACTTTAAAGCTTTCAAACTTTCAAAGGTTTAGGGTAATAACTTTGTTAACCTAGCTTATATTAATCACTTTCTCTCTTTAGTGATGTTTTTTGATTTTTCTTTCCATATCTCTCTCTCTCTCTTTGCTGTTGTGTGTATATGACGAAGGGCGTGGCTAAACTAATGCATATTTAGGTAAAAAAAAAAAAAAAAAGCCCCAATTTTTTTTTTTTTTTTTTTTTGCATTACAAGTGAAGTAAGTAACTCTTAAAGTGACAGGATATGTATTTTTGTTTTGTTTTGTTTTGTTTTTCATTAAAAGTGAAGTAAGTATCTCTTAAAGTGACAGGATCTGTTTTTTTGTTTGTTTTGTTTTGTTTTGTTTTTCATTAAAAGTGAAGTAAGTATCTCTTAAAGTGACAGGATCTGTTTTTTTTTTGTTTGTTTTGTTTTGTTTTTCATTAAAAGTGAAGTAAGTAACTCTTAAAGTGACAGGATCTGTTTTGTTTTGTTTTTTTTCATTAAAAGTGAAGTAAGTATCTCTTAAAATTGACAGGATCTGTTTTTTTTTTTGTTTGTTTTGTTTTGTTTTTCATTAAAAGTGAAGTAAGTATCTCTTATAGTGACAGGATCTGTTTTTTTTTTTGTTTTTTTTCACTAAAAGTGAAGTAAGTATCTCTTATAGTGACAGGATCTGTTTTTTTTTGTTTGTTTGTTTGTTTTGTTTTGTTTTGTATTGCATTGGAAGTGAAGTAAGTAACTCTTAAAGAGACAGGTTCTGTTTTTTTTGGGTTGTTTTGTTTTGTTTTTCATTAAAAGTGAAGTAAGTAACTCTTGAAGTGACAGTATCTTTTTTTGCATTAAAAGTGAAGTAACCCTTAAAGTGACAGTATCTGATTTTTTTGTTTGTTTGTTTGTTTGTATTTTGTTTTTTTGCATTAAAAGTGAAGTAAGTAACTCTTAACCTGACAGTATCTTTTTTTTCATTAGCTGTGAAGTAAGTAAGTCTTAAAGTGACAGTATCTCTCTTTTTTTTTTGCATTAAAAGTGAAGTAAGTCTTACAGTGACAGAATCTGTTTTTGTTTTTTGCAATAGAAGTAACTTTCAAAGTGACAGTATCTGTTTTTTGGCATTAAAAGGGAAATAAGTAACCTGGGTTACACATATTTTTGATAATTTGCTTTATACCACATTACAGTTAAATTCTCGAATGTGATTGGTCAGAAGGTGTGTGTTATTATTGTGTAACAGCTGTTACAGTGGTGAAGTTTTTGGTTAAGAGACGCTTATGGAAGAAACGTCAGCGCTTTGTAAGTCACAATGCTTTGGAAGGTTTCTCAGCACAGAAAAGTCTTCAGGGCAGAGGAGTTGACACTTTTAGGTTTTTCCGTAAAATGGCAAGCATTCGCACCCAAATTTTATTGTTCTTTCTTTACTTTTATTTCTCTCTCTCTCTCTCTCTCTCTCTCTCTCTTTGCTACTGTGTGTATGTGACGACGGATGTGGCCATTGGCCATTTTGGCACTAAAAGTGAAGTACAGTATATAACCTAATTTACACATACTGTATAAAAAATTCATATTCAAATCCTTTTGACAGTTTCCAAGCTCCATAGCTTACAGGATATTCCGAATTTTTTTAATATGCTATTAGACATAAACATACTGCAAACATACTGCACACGAACCAGACTTTAACAATTTCTTCTACACTATTTCAAAGACACTCAACCATCCATTGTACACATTCAGTACTTTATCTCTGTCTCCTGCTTGTTTATTCTAGCTTACCACTGCACTGTTCTGATGTCCCGCTATCACACAGTGCCAAGAGTGCTTTCCAGCCAAGCTCATTTTACTCCTAACAGAAGAAATTTACTGAGGCATGTAGCATCATTTCTCCATTCAGAGAGAATAAGCACGCCAAGGTGGTTTGTGTTTGCCAAACAGGAATACAAAGCTAGAGAAACAGGCCAACACTTTCCCCAGAACACTGAAAATGTAATAAATGTGATCATAATGCTTCAGGCTTTCTGCGTGCTTGAGAATGGAGGCACAAATAGTGAGGTCCTAAAGCAATTGTTTTGTGAAAGAGGCCACGTTTACATTTAATTATTATAGAAAACGGTGAGGAAAATTTAAAGTAGGATTTAAACAAATACATAGTAATTACCTTTAATGCACCTCAGTTAACTCATAGAAATATTAAAATCACTTCCTGGAGATTATTATGTCTACAATTTTTTGGGGTTATTAAATGAAATATGGAGATATTGTTTGTTAACTTAAGGCTATTGCTTATGTGTTACTTGGCTGACAATGTGATTCATAGCAGCAATGTTATAATTTGGGAAAGAAATGCAAAACGATACATAAGAGAAAAAGACATGCATAGCTAGTTTTAGCGTTATCCACGACTGAATTGAGAGGTTCACCAAAACTGGCCAGTTGAAGAAGAAAAACATTACCTGGTCTTTTTCCAAACTGCCCAGTTTTGCTGAGCCTGTGCCAACTGTAGCTTCAGATTTCTGGTTTTGGCTGAGAGAAGTGGAACCAGATGTGATCTACTGATGTTGTAGCCCATCATCTGCAAGGTTGTGCATTCTGAGATGCTTTTCTGCTCATCACGGTTGTTAAAGAGTGGTTATTTGAATTTCTGTAGACTTCCTGTTGGCTCTGGCGCTTCCCCTCTGACTTCTTTCATCAACAAGGCATTTCTGCTTGTAGAACTGCTGGATCACTGGATGCTGTCTTGTTCTGAGCACCATTTGGTGGAAACTCTAGAGACTGATGTGTGTGAAAATCCCGGCAGTTTCTGAAATACTCAAACCAGCCGTTCTGGCACCACTGGACTGTGATACTGTGATTTCTTCTTAGGACTAAAATATTGATACTGTTTCTTAAGCTATGTGGTAAGTCACACATTAATCAACGATTAATCATACCTCTGACATCTCAATTTCCATTTATAATGCAATAATGTATTTCACAGCCAGCTGACATTGTGGTGAGGTGAACTAAACTAAATCTGTCAATGCATGTCTTAATCACGGCACCTCAGTAACTTTCCCCTCGGATCTAATTATCTCCTACAACAGGAAACACGCCTAGCTATTAAAATCAGGCAAATACAAAGTATCCAGGAGATTGTTTACTGAGAAAATGTAGAGAAATGTCAGGGACAGGAGAATGGATCAGGTCTCAGGTAGTGGGACATTCTTATGCTGATCTATCATTTATTTTACATACAGTATGTGAACTGTGGTAGTATGGTGGTAGAACTCCATTTATATTATTGGAGAAGGATATCTTTCTAATGATAAATGTCTGAGGTAGCAATTACGGTTATGAACTCTTATTATACCAGAGCGGATGCTTCACATAAACAGATGTGTGTAATTGTTACATAATTGTCACATAAACATGTGTAATTGTTAACATGGTTGAATTTTCTGTGCGGACATTTGGAAGGAGTCTCCAGTGTCAGTGCTTTGTAACAGTCAAAGGTACAGCAGTAGCTTTAAGTTTTCCGACGTGGGAAAGTGTCCAGAATGGAGGACGTTGCGCTTTCTCAGTAACATGACAGATTTTTTGACTTCACGAGGGAGAGAAAAAAAAGAGAGGCTGGTAACCAAATGACTGTTCATATCTTCTTCTTCTTCTTATGTAAGATAACGAAACTTGTTTCCTGGCGGTTTCACAACATTTAACGTAACTACAGACAAATAAAAAGTATGATGTGTCTTTCTTAATTAATACAAATTGTAATCCTTATGAAATTGCTGTGGTAAAAGAGGAATGAAACAATTTGGGACATGTTTTTTATGGGAAACTAATCAACGTTGGGGTGGTAAGAGTAACTCCAGTTCATGTCGGGCTTCATCACACCGCTCTGTCATTGATTATTTTCCTGGAACAGCATGCCTTGATAAGTGATACCATGTATGAAATATGAGCATTTTGAAGCTCTGAAGTGGTCTACAGTGGATTTTTTATTTTTATTTTTATTTTTATGTTAACTGCACCACTATGCCCTAGAAACACTAGAAAAACTGGGAGAAAAAAAAAAACAGGGCTGCAGGAAAAAGAAGTCATTTTTCATTCACAAATTATAACAACAAATAGCAATTTGCAGAGCATTACTTTATTCAACTCCTCAACCAGATGCCCTGTAGAACTTCCTGGAGAACTTTCTATCTTCTGTCTAATGTGACTGAATAAGCTGAATAAGCAAAGTATGTATCAAAACAACTTCAATCAATAGACTGTTTTATATATAGGCTACAGTTGACAATAATAGCCATTTAATCCTATTTACCTATTTACCTGTAAATAGGATCACTGAACACACTCTCCGAATGTACTATAAAACTGGTCCAGATGGGATACTTCAAGCGGCAATTTCATATTTTTGCGGAGAAGCCCGCAGAGATGTGCAGCTCTGTGCACAGAGCATGCGCAATACTGTTAACTTTCAGTCTGAAAAGACTGAAAATAAGATGAAAAATGCATCTAACTTTTGTTTCTTGTGGCCATTTTGGGATAGTTTCAAGTCTTTCTGTGCAGTTTTTGATTTGTTTTTGGGGAGGGAATTTTGCAGAAACCTGGCAACCCTTCAGTGAAATCTGTTCTTTAGGTAAAAACCCTGCAATAACACAACTTTTGCCAGGCAAGCTTTCTAAAAAAAAAAAAAAACACACACACACACACAAACTAACACTCTGCCTATTGTCCATATCTTTATTCATATTCATATATAACTTTATTCATATATAACCTGCTGTTCATCATAACTGCCTTTACTAATGCTAATATATTTACTTTTACTAACGAAGGATGATCATAATTACAGTACATTGTTAGAATATTATACATTTCTTAAGAACACCATGCAGCCAGACTGTACTGTATTTTTTTCTCAGGTGACTAAACTCAAAAGCCAACTGCACAGTTTAGAGGGACTGCTTCCCATCTATGACTGCAAGGGCTTCAGGCACCGAACCTACATGCGTCCGAATCACGTGCGCCAGCATCACAGGCTCGAGAATCACTTGCACGAGCATCAAGGCGAAGATTACTTACCCAATGCGCTGGAGGATTTTCTGGCCATCCAAGGTTAATGGAGAAATTGCTTTCATATGCTCAGTCTGGTTTTTTTTTTTACCAACCCAAAAATGCGTTCCAGTGTATCTAGGAGGGTTTTTAAGTCATCTAAGGAGGAAATCTAGGTGATTAGACTCGTGTTATCATACTAGAGATACTTATCTCACAGGGTTTGTGAGCTGTAAGGATGAAAGGTAGATTAATTAAAGAAAGACTCATTAAAGAAAGATTAAAACTTAAATGTCACTTTCTCATAGATTTGCTGATTGCAAAAAAAAAGTCCTAGTGAAAGTTTCTGAGCTTTAACACCCTCAATATAGCAATATTAATCATGCAATGATTATTTTTTATTTTTTTTTTTTGTAAAGAGGCACGAGAAGCTTTCATCAGCCAGTTCACACAGCTGGAAACATCTGCACAAGCCCTACAGCTGCAGCTGCATGACTTTGCCGGTGTAATGAACTGCAGCCTCCTGAAGGAAGAAGGAAGCACAAGCAGTGAGGAAGAGAACAGGACGCCCAAGGCAACGAACGAGTGCAGAGCTCTCGTGGACACGTTCGCTGCTGTCACAGAATCACAGGCACAGCTTCAGAAGATGACCTCGGACCTTAACAGTCTAGTAAGCGTGCACAAGCCTACACATTACATAAGCCTGCACGTTACGTAATAATACGTTTATGTGGGGTTCCACCGCCTTCCCAAAGCATATGGGGTTTCACGAAATGAATATAAATTTGAGTCATTTAAGACAAATGACACAGTTTACAGTAAACAAAATGATGAGAAATGTTATAAACTGGACCTAAAGAGAGATATTAAAAGAGACATATTGGACAAATTGAGTGTGTGTGTGTTATAATACAATACACTTAATATGATGTATACAAGTCAAAAATGTTACTACAAGCAGGTCTTTCATGACCTGAAACTCTAAAAATGATTAAAGATGATCTAAAAATCCTGAGCATGGTTTATCAGGCATTCAGCGCTGTAGGAAAGTACTAAACCAGGGCTGTCTCAAGTCCGGCCCCAGGGCGATATGCAGCTTCTCTGTTAGAATGTATGATCAGTGGACCGCCGGCCGACACGTTGCAATCTTCCTCTCACCTAACAGTTGCACCAGGCTGTGTTAACACAGCTAGCTCAAATGCAAGAGCCTGTTTTTTTTTTTTCTCAGAACTACACCTGCAAACTAATTAATTAATACGTTGAATGATCTTTAGTCATGGCTACAAATTTAACAGTGGAAAAAAAAAAATAGCTGGAAAACACTAAACATGGAAAACCTTTCGGGAATTCCTGAAAGTGCTGTTATCTGTAATGAATTTGCAATCAAGTATTCAGTATGATCATTCAATTTATGATTATGTTGGTTTTTCCAATCACTTTTGGACTTTTGGGACTTATTAATCTGTTAGTAAAAATGATTTTGTTAGCCATTTCCGGTAAAATGAACCAGGAAACAGTGTAGTAATGATAATATAGGTGATGCTGCCTCTTGCTTGACTGCTGTGTTCAGAGTTGGTGACTTAAGTGCATCAGAGATATACTGTAGATAGATAGATAGATAGATAGATAGATAGATAGATAGATAGATAGATAGATAGATGTTTCCCCCCTTTTTGGCTGTTAAGTATATTGTGAATATATTAAGGCTTACTTAAGCTTACTGTCACAAATAGTCCTGTTTAATCCAATTAGGCTGTGTGTGTGGGTGTGTGTGTGTGTGTGTGTGTGTGTCTGTGCACACAATTTAATGTGGTCATGAGATACATTTGTTAGGACAAGATGTACCCATTTTGTGTTCTCAAAAGAAGGACAATTTGTGCTCTCTCTCTCTCTCAAAAGAAAATACGCCGACATTTTTTAAGGATAAACTGGCTGCTTTAACTCACTTTAACTAGGTAGTTCATAACATTATGGCGATAATTAATGTGTCGTAAAATCCAGACTTTGACAGAAGTGTGTCCTCTGATTAAGATGTCTTCATCGAGCTCCTCTGTGCAGTCTTTCTGTGGCCTCCCCAAGGCTTTGTAGAAGTGTGGACAATTCAGAGAAATCATATTTCATAATGTCATGTTTATACAAGCAATTGTATTCTGAAATGGCATTGTTAGGGTGTGTATGATTTCTTTGCCTAAAACATTCAGACATATCAGACATAATATTGTTTTATCTGTTGACTAGATATTGCTCAATGACAGACATACATTCGCCATAGTATGTAACCGAGACATGCCTGTGTAACTGATCCTGCACACATGCACGAATATTAAACTCTGCATTTAATTCCGAGGTCTGAAAACTCATGCATACAATTTCAATATAAATTCCTGACTACATGTCCTCAGCTCTGAATACAGCTCTTAATGACTGTATGTGGTTTGAATATGAAGCGTAATATCCGTGTTGAATTCTCTCCTCCTGTCTCAGGTAATCCCATTCATTATCCCGAAAGGACCGACAGAGTGGAACGCCCTAGTGAATGAATCGGAAGCTTTGGTGAAGAGGTGGGTTGGGAAATTAAACTGCAGTCATGTCAACTCATTATGTGTCTACCAGTCAAGTGACTAATGTAGAAAAATGAATTGTGTTCCTTGGAGTAATGATGTAGAGAAAGGCACTTAAAACTGGCGGCTTCACAAAGGGCCACCAGCAGGTTTGAGAATCTTAACCGTGCATAGTTTTTAGACAGCAGTTTGAATCAAATGACATACAATCAACTTCCAGGTTCCAGAGTGATTGGGGTGACATGTTCTTAGCTGATTAAGTTAAACCAGCATTGGAAGTGTCTTATAAAAGATTCTGCAGAGTTGCCTGAAGGATAACTGACAGTAATTATAATTTTAGAAGTTTTATTTATTTAGCACGGTGGCACAGTGGTGCGGTGGGTAGCGTTGCTGCCTCACACCTCCAGGGTCCTGGGTTTGATCTTGAGCTCAGGTTACTGTCTGTGTGGAGTTTCACATGTTCTTCCCGTGTTCCTGTGGGTTACCTCCTGGAACTGTCCAAAAACATGCAGGTAGGCTGATTGGGCATGCCGATATGTTAAATTGCCCCTATGTGTGAATGAGTGCCTTGCAATGGACTGGCATCCTGCTAAATCCTCCTGCATCACACCCAGTGTTTCTGGCATAGGCACGGGATCTACCGTGACCCTGATCAGGATAAAGCAGTTGCTGAAGATGAATGAACTTATTTAGCACCTTTACAGTTCACAATTACAGTTTGGGTCCCTGGAGGACTAGTGGTTAGGTCACAGTGCTCTCATCGCTGCGGCCCGGGTTCAATTCCTGGCCAGGGAACCAACCACAGCCACTGGGGTTGTGTGCAACAGTGCGCTCTCAGTGCCAGTGCCAGTCCCAAGCCCGGATAAAATTGGGGAGAGTTGCGTCAGGAAGGTCATCTGGCATAAAAACTGTGCCAAATCAAATATGCGGGCCAATGATCTGCTGTGGCGCCCCCTAATGGGAGCAGCCAGAAGAGGAACAACAACAACAGTTCATAATTTAATTTACTAAGATGCAACCCAACACAAATGCAATACAGGACACAAAAGACAATTAAGTGATAACTAAAAAGGACAAATGTTCAGTGAAATGGAAATGCATTGTGAGAAAAAGGAGAGCAAGATTTTATGCCTAAGATTTTCATTAGGGATGTAAGCGAATATGAATACATTATTGAGAATGGATTGCAAGCCCGGTTGTGTCTGCAGAGAAGAAGAGAAGTTACATGAGAAGTTACGGTATATCTAATCCTATGTCCTGGAAAGCACAACTTTACGCATGTGGGCAACAGTCAATAAGTTAAAAACGTTATTATTTATTAAATATCGATCTTATTCAAATAGTGTAGTGGTAGAGGTTAGCTTGGTTAAAACACATTGGTGCACAATGTGTCATACAGAGCATTTGTGTGAAAGTTTGATATGTTGCTATGCAACGTTTGCTTGTGCCAGACCCTTGATATTCAACATACAGGAGATGCAAAGTTGCATGCGAATGTTTTTATCTGTCAGACTAGGTTGAAAATAATCAAATACAGACTCGCATCACGTCAGGACTCACATTATATAACGCGACGAAAAAATCGAGTGAGTGGGAGGTTTTTACTTTCATGCAGGTGTGAGCGGTCACAATACCAAGCAAAGAAAAACCACATTCACAATTCATTCATTCATCCTCCATCACTGGGTCTTAGTAAGAACAGAACAGAATTCATACACCATGCTGACAGTGCTGGCAACTTCTACTTCTGGGTTTTTACTCCAGTGTTTCCAGTGTGTGGTGGTAGGGTTCATTTAAAAAAAAAAAACAAAAAGAAATCATGCCCACTTTGGGTTTAATGGCAGATATAGATGCGGATATTTCAAGCACTAAACAGACACAGATACAGAAGGTGCCATTGTGCTACACCCCTAATCTGTATGCAGCTCTAGTAAATAAATAACTCACATCAATGCATGCGTGGGTCGGAAAAGTGCAATAATCTTCCAATAATATCAGTCCATTTTGCATTCATCAGTGACTCATGTAGAGGAATCAATATTATCAAGTGCTAATATAGGTTTAAGCCTAAAATAAATACCAAAATATTGATATTTAGTAGAGGAATTAAATCAGATGAAATATAATTTAATACAATTTAAATCCAGCACTTCAAAATGACTGGGATCTAAGCTTTTTGACCATCAGAAGTAACTATCTGATGTTAAAATCCATTTTGTTTCTTTTTTTTTTCCAGTCACAAAGAAATGGCTGCTCATATCGAAGGGCTAGCTGGAGAGGCTTTACAAGTGTCTAACAAAACGTATTCCGTACTGCTGGATCTGCTGGAGGATAACTCAACAGCGCGCCATTTGCAAGCGCTTACTGAGCGGTGAGTAATGATGCGTGTGTGTTGTATAAAAGCTGATACATTGTGGGAATATTTTGATGGTGCCTATGAGAAAGAGTGAGTCCACTAGCAAGCTGACTGTTTTCAAAATCTGTTCTAATAAGCTAACATTGTCCATAGTCCACTGACACTTAATACTCAAGAATATAATATTTACATTTTAACGGTTGAACATCGAACTGTCCGGTAACCACACCTTTCGTTTCACTCGGTGAAACCCTTGTGATGCCATATATTTCAATCAGATGGAAACACATAGAGTACATACTCCTAACACACCACCCAAGCCTTGATTTACTAAAGGTTTACATGTGTAAAGACATGCAAACAAAAAAAAAAACTATAGGGTATTGTGTCTTTCAAATGAGCAAAACATCTTGCCAGTTTTCCAGATTTGCCTTACTGAATATTCAAACTTGGACAAAAAAAAAAGGACAGTGTCTATGCAAGATTCCTTAAGTACGGAGTGATTTCCTAGTTGATTGATCTAGTGCTGAAATGTATTTTTTGATTGGCAATTGTGTGCGCAAATTAACACGAATAACGGGCAAGTATTACATTTGGGGAAGCCTGTTTCTGTCATTTAACAACAACAACAAAAAAAAAAACAATCACTTCAAGCAAGAATGTTTCTGGAAGTACTAACTTAATATTACTGTAGTTAAGCTGGTTTCATGTTTTATATATAGATATCTCACCTTTGATGCCAACAATAATCAAATTGATCCTGTGAAAAGGTTTTCATTTAAATAATTAAAGCAGTTTAAGTGGTTTGTCTATGTTTCACTGCCTTTTATTACTCTTACACATTGTTACACACAATATTGTTACATACATATATATATATATATATATATATATATATATATATATATATATATATTTGCTGTGTGTGTGTGTGTGTGTGTGTGGGTAGAGTCTAT
>CM075029.1:11339640-11364546 GCA_037576675.1 Pangasius sanitwongsei | reverse complement strand
ATCCCAGGAGTTTAATTGACTTGATGCTATACTCTGATTAAAAAGTGTTCCTTTAATTTTTTTGAGCAGTGTATATCATAAACGTACATTCATGAACACCTTATGTTTCCTTAAATGCATTTCCACCTTTTCTGCAGAGAAACAGAAATGGTGAAGAAGTGCAGCTTACAATATTAGGCATGCCTACACAGCAAATCCAGGAGATGCAGGAGAGACATCTGATCAAAATCAGACCTTAATTTCTAAGATGCTAAATACCTTCCCTCAATGGATGTATTTTGCCCAAATTAGGAATTAGCCTTTGTTTTGCGAGTCCTCTTTTGGCCACACGATGGCGCCAGAAGTCCAATTCCTACTGAACAGTTAGTGGCGGGCATTAAGAATCACTTTACGGAATCGATTCTTGTTTAAATGAATCGAGTTTCAGAATTTTGGTTTGATTTATTCATTCAGTCCCATTGCCGCTGAACAGTTAGCAACGGACATTACGAGTCACTTTACGGAATCGATTCTTGTTTAAATGAATCGAGCAGGAGAATTTTGGTTTAATTTAGCGCCTAGAAATATCGTGTGGGCTAAAAATTGACTCTATGTGGAAAATCACAACCAGTGTTTTTGTTTTTATACAGTACTTTTTGTCTATATAGTTAATTGTTTTCAGGGTAACAATAATTTCTGTTTATGTGATAAATAAGTAGCGTTTACAGTTAACATAATAACATCATTTTGCTGTTGAAATTATGTTTTTTTTTATTTTTATTTTGTAGCGTTCTACAAGTCATAAACACGACATAACCTTGCCACACACACAAAAAAAAACCATTTGATTCACTTGTGTTTGAGAATCGATTCTCCTGAGTCGACACACGGAGTCGTTCAAAAACAAAGAACGATTCACTGGCGGACGCCTCTCACTGAACTCCAGCGTCTTGCGCTTATTCTCCTCCGCCTCCTCACAAGAGAACAGGAGTTCCGCCGCTTCTGAACTGCTCTATCATGCCGTCTAATCAGAATGTACAAGGTAAGCCTTGATAAATAATAATTCGTCCATTTTTATTAATTTTATCGTTAATTGTGTGTGGATTTTGGCCGCACGCGCGCATTGTGTGTGGAGTGCTGCATGATGCCTCCGTTAGCCCGCTGCTCCTCATCACCACAGCAGCAAGTGCACTGCAATGAAAACGCCTTTAACGGATTAATTTTTCATTTTTGACGCGGTTTGTGTTTATTTTCCAGGTGGGAAGGCGTTTGGATTATTGAAAGCGCAGCAGAGGGAGAAGCTAGAAGAAGTGAACAGGGTAAAGAGACTGTTTTTTTTTTTTTTTTTTATTGTTTTCTTTAGGATGCTCCTCAGGCGCAGTTTGACGCTGGGAGATGTTAGCTAGCTCAGCTAACTGGACTTGGCTTTGACCTTCGTTTATCACTCGAATAATGTTACAAAACCTAGTACACCTTTACTGTTTCATAAATAAAAGTTGATTTAATTAAAGACCATAGTCAGTATATACACACACATATATATACTATTTTTTTATTATTATTATTTGTAGCTGTCTGAACGCATTTGTACTCGCTTTTCCACACAGCCGTTAAAACTTTCCTCAGGCGAGAAATAACAGACACACGCTCTTTACAGAAATACACCAGTCATTTTAAAAGCTGGACTATTTAAAGCTCATTGGAGCTAAAGCTGTGTTTAGGTCAGGAATGAATGAGACTGTTGTTGCCAGTGTTGAAACTCCACTTTCAGGGAAAAGTAGCTTAATGCGCGCTCTCTAGATGTCGCCGCCGCCGCACGACGTCACGGGCTCATTTGCATATTCATACAGTCGCCCTGCTCATTTGCATATCAAGATCTGTTGCAAAGAAAGGGCTTTTCACACTGGAAATAGTTAACCCTGGATCATTTTAAACCCTGGGTGAACAGAATCCTGGGTTTCACATCGCTCATACAGTTAATCCTGGGTTTCCATAATCTGACGTCTCTCACTGCAC
The DNA here is from genome assembly GCA_037576675.1 of Pangasius sanitwongsei. Classification (NCBI taxonomy): domain Eukaryota; kingdom Metazoa; phylum Chordata; class Actinopteri; order Siluriformes; family Pangasiidae; genus Pangasius; species Pangasius sanitwongsei. The sequence continues at coordinate 11,362,551 of CM075029.1, read as the reverse complement.
ATTCCTAAACCCCGGGTTAACCTTCTTATTTGCATATTTGCAGCGTCAACAACCACGATTGGATAAATATAGCGCGCGACCGGGTTAAATAACGGTTTGTCTCGCACTTTCGCATCTGTGAGGGGGGAAAAAATGTCACTGAGTAAATCCTCCTTGGCTTTCTTAAGCCTCCTGAGATGCACAAAGGCAAAAAAAAAAAAGAAAACACAGAGGACTGCCTTTCAAGCATGGAGAAAGTTGTGTTTTACTGGTACAGTAGCGTCATTTTTATTTTTCCCTCAAAAGCTGCAGCTAATGTTTACACAACACGCAGGTTTTCTGTGACTATACAAAGCACGTGATATGAGGCACACGCTGTTCAGTTTCTGATCGGGTGTCTGTAGCTAAGCATCTAGCCGTAACATTTCTTACAGAGAGTTTAGAAGACAATTTTGGTCATCGCACCACAAACTAACTATTTACATATTTACAAAATCACTAATAAACACACAGGAAGCAGGTTTATAAGGCATAAATCGCTTTTTATTTCCTGTGTTTTTCATTACATAATAGCGCCTGTTAAATAACTAAATGTAAATATAAGTGTTAAAGGAACATTTGTGGTGCCTTGTAAGTGGTAATTTGCGAGTTGTGATGTCATCAGACTTTCAGATGTCGACATCCCCCACCTCGGTGCGTTCGATGTGTCAATTGGGGAGGAAAAAAAAAAACAAGCGTGTCTTTTGTTTGCTCGTAACGCTCATTAACAACTACTTTAACCGCACTCTTACAATTACAGGCCTGAGCGGCTACTGCTGCGGTTCTTCTGTAGTGACCTCCATACATTCATGCGACGTTTTGGACTGAAATCGCGGAAGACCGTAGCAAGTAGCTTAGCAACAAGCTAGCTGGCTAATGTTAGCTATGTGAGTAATAACTCTAATGTTACTGATTGTCTTCTCAAAACAGCGCATAGTATGGGCAGTGTTACAGATTTAACCAAGCGCTGTGTGTGTGTGTGTGTTAACTTATGAATTTAAACATACTTTTCACTTTACATGAGGAAGGAACGACCCCTGGTTCATGAGTTGAAATTTCAAATGGGTGGCTTTTTCTGGATGGAGACGAGTTGCAACCTTCACACGAACGCAGCATTAAAGTGAACAGAGAACTGCATGTGTGGGACAAACACCAGCGATCAGTGACCGGTCAGTGGAAACACACGCGCTCGTGCACGCGCAGCTCAGTCAGGCTTTACACAGTGAGCGGTGGCGAGTCGGGCAAACCAGCTGTCTCAGCTCGTGTAACCAGCAGCTGGAGAGCCGTATCGAGTGCGGGATAATCACTAACGTCTGCTCAAAGACTCAACAGATTTGTCCTTATGTAGTATTCATATTCATATCCGCAAGAACACACTGTGTGTCCAAGTGCGCTTGATGATGACCCCTGGACATGGTCACACCCTGAAACACCATTCTGGTGCTAAATTTATTTATTTATTTTTTGTGCTTGCACAGAGGCACGTTACACTGATGTTTAATAGAAGAAAAATATTCAGTGAACGGAAACGTAAGGGATGATTGACAGGTTTCTGTGTAAAGACTGCATGGTATTAGCATGGAAGTTGAAGCTCTGAAAGCTGATGTGTTTGAGCAGAGTGTGTAGAAGGTGATGGAGCTGACCAGACGACAGTACTAAAGCGCCGCTGCATTAGTCAGTTTAGGTAGAAATGAGACGAGAGGTAAAACCCTCTGGCAACAATATCAGCGAGCAGTCAAACAGCGCTGTGCGAAACCGTTAACCATAGTGGAAATAGACTGACATGCTGATTAAGGAAGCTCAAACTAAAAAAAAAAAAAAAAAAGTGAATGCTCAGTGGTCTGTGTAATTTTGAAAAGACGTTCATGTGCCAAATTCCAGGGCATATTTTTGGCGCCCTTGATAACAGGGTCTCAGAAAATAGCCCACTGTTTCTGGGTTAAAAAGACAAAATGCACGTCATATGTCCTAGAAAAGGTTTAATAATAATGATGATGATGATGATGATGATAATAATAATCAGGTCTGAACAGTGAGAAGCCACTTCAGCACCTAAGATTACTTCTAATATAAAAATGTAAAAGTTGTGATTGCATAAGTATTCACCCCCTTTGCTATGAAACCCACTTTGGAAAGAGGCATGGTTAGTAAAATTTTCAGGCTGCTAATGAAGATTTATGTCAGTAGCACATTGTGTGAGTTGCTGAGTTTATGCCCTTGTATTTCTATTGCTCGATTTTACCCTCGTAGTGTTTTTTTTTTTTTTTGGGGGTTAGGACTATTATTGGACTGGTGCCAGATCGTGGGCCCTATGTTTGACACCCCTGTGTTAACAAGTATTGAGAATAATGTTTGATTGCTAAAGGTTTAGCCTACATGACGTCTTCGGATATGCTAGCATTTCTGTAGTGCTTTGCGGTCAGGTCTGGTTTAGCCCATTTGCATCGCTGCCCACTTCCTCTGACCTTAATTTGAATTATTTTTAGTTTCCATTCCTTCAGCTATGCATTATCACTCTTCCCCATCATGTTCTTTCCTTGTCCTGTGCTTGTTTTTCCCCTACTGTACAGAATGGCCTGGATGTGTGTGTGTGTTTTGACAAATACACACACAACTTTCAAAATGTCTGAGATTGTGCCTGACTATTCCCTCCAGACACCAAAGTTACCATGGAAACTCATCCCAATAGGTTACATAATTTGTACTTTACTTTATCGCAGTGTATTGTGTGTTAAGCGTACTGAAGATTCTCCACTTTGCCTCTGGATAAGATTTGCAAAACAGTGCTCTGTATAGACATATAAAGGTTTATTTCCCATTTGTGTAAGGAGTCTCCAGTGTCAAGGCTTTAACGGTCAGAGGAAACGCTGCCTTGCTGGCCAAGATTGTTGTTTTAGTTTGTTTCTTTTTAGTTTGTTTCTGCAGTCTCATAATCCTGTTAATTCTACAAGAGTTCAGTGAAAGTTTGAACAGCTAATTAAACAAGAAATGAAGCTAGCAAACTGTAAAGCTCTCACTCGCACACTAACTTTAGCTAGATGACTTTTTCAGCTTGGATCTAACTGGCTAAGACCCTCCTGTCTCCCTGCTTGTTGGTCAAATGAAGGCTGTACTCTGTATTCTAGTCAGTCGTGTCCAAGAGGTGGAAAATGGCTACACAGCTGAGAAATTCCTACATATTGAGAAACAGCCACTGTTGTTTTGCCTGGACTCCTTAATTAGTTTAGCAACCAGATTGTTTTAGGGCAAATTTGCCTTTGAGACTTTGCAGTAAACAAATTACAGAAGATTGCAGTAGAAACTCTGGTTGTACTGGTGCAACGAGCACCACTAGTTTAACCAAATAAAGCAGAGCAAAAAAACAGGGCTGAGTGGCAGCAACAGTTACCTTTTGATGTGTAACCATTAGCGATTAGCTCATTTCTATTAATAAAACTGATCAGCTTGCAGTTATGTGTTGTTTCACATCAGCGCTTTAACACATTAAAGGTGCAGTAGTCATGATTTTTTAAAATTGTTTTCTTATACAAATAATCTGGAAGATCTATAGAACATGGGGGGAAAAACAATGGATTAAGCCATGGCCTTAACAAACGTGTATTAAGTCACTGAGGAAAACGGTTTGTGTTTGCATGCGCCAACTGTCAGTCATTTTAGAGACACTCTACGGGCCGCCGTACATCCTGGGGGCGGAGCTTTGGGAACATGGGCGGGAATCTTGGAGAAGAAAAAAGACTAATCTTTCCTAATGCACCTTTAACACTTTTGCGCAACGGCCCAGACTCTGAACAGATGAAATCAAAACTGGTGTTTGAGAGCTTTTTTGTACCTGTCACTCAGTGTTAAGGATGCTGATATGATAACATATCTGAAAAATATCCCAAAAAACTGGATGGTTTTAGGAGATGTTCTCATTATATATTTGTAGCTAATGGCTTAAGGGAAGATGCTAAAGAAATCTTGATGATTCATAGCTACACATAACTGTGTCCCACCCCCTGAGACGGGTCTGGCTGTATCATGGGCTGCCAGTGCGTTTTTTTTGTTTTTTTTTTGTTTTGTTTTTTTTTGTTTTTTTTTTAGTTGTGCATCTTCCCGCACATTATTCCTTTTCCTGACCATTACTTGCATAAATAAACTGTTGGTGTTTGTTCAGTTTGAAGAAGTTTTTCACCAGCTTGGGTTTGTTCATGTTGCTGCCTCAGACTGAGCGCGAGCCTGCTTCCATTTTTTTTGCACCCTCAGGGCTTCTTTATCAGTAAGCGTAAATAAAAAGCTCACACAAATTTCCTTCACTGTTCTCGGTATTTAGCTAGCGTCAGGTTTGTTTAGATTTGGCCGTGTGGCGTATCCCGATTGCTACTGGCTGTTGTGTAAGTCAGTCAAGCAGTTCAACACAATGTCACTCTGACTTCCTGTTTCACAAGGAAATGCATCAACATAAGGAACTGAATCACAGCTATGATTATTTCTATTTCACGGGGATTTTAAGCCTTCGGTTTCATCTGTGACCTTTTTTTTTTTTTTTTATACAATCTATGTCATGAGTTTGCTAATCAGACCAGAGATTGTCAATAAAATAAATGCTTCTATGGCTAACTGCTCAAACCCAATTTAAACCGCACACTAATCAGTGTGAAAATGGGTTGTTTGATTTACAGCTGTGTGTTAAACTTTGTACTAGCGTCTTGGCAGATTAGCAAAACAAGCTTATTGTACTAGCTATGTACACTCACCAGAAGTACAAAGGAACTCCGCTTCTTCCTTCCAAGCTTTATTTTTCTTCCTAATGTCTCTTTTTGAAGCAGGATAAGATGAAACCCCAGTTATGGGGATTTCTTGCATTTTTGCACATCAGACAGTAGGATTGCAGGTATGGACGAATACAGCTGTGAGTGGGGAACTGAAGAAACGTCAGACTACACGTGCCATAGGATCGGTACGAGGAATCCTTTAAGCCAGTGGTTTGGAGTTGTGCTTTAGCCCGTTATACACAATTTGCACAGAATTGAAAAGCGTGGCTTTTCACCCTCTGGCACTGTCACTGAGATTACGTTGTGCGTGTACATAGACAGAACATGGTCACCTGTCGCTAGCAGTCTGCTAATGCATATTCACATATGTAAACTGTTACCATCTGTTTACACAGTGCTGTGCCTAGACATAAGCTTAGAGTAAATAACGGGAAAAGGTTTAACTATATCACATCATAACTTTTTTTTTTTGTTTCTTCCTCCGCAGGAATTCTTGGAGGATCAGAAGTACAGCGATGAGGAGGATTTGGCAGACAAGCTGGATTCCTTCAAAAGTAAGAGCTACCAAGACTAAAAACTCATCAGGAAAGTCTTTAACACGTAACCGTCCTCGGAGGTTGCTGCACACGTGTGTAACATGCATGTATATGTGATGTTGAGTTTATAGAAGAATGGCTCTTGGTGTGTGTGTGTGTGTGTGTGTGTGTGTGTGTGTGTGTGTGTGTGTGTGTGTAGGAGCTTTCTGCACTGTGGTTCTGCAGGAATGCTTTCTTGTTTTTTGAGAGAATTCTTTTGGGGGAGAGAAATAACACAACTGTGTGTCTGTGGATGAGAGAGATTATAGCTAAAATGTGCACTAAATTCTCAGTCATGTAGCCCAAATCCAGTCTCAGTCTCTCTCTCTCTCTCTCATCCCCCAATTTCCATGCCTGACACTTGAACTCTATACTCAAGAGCTTTGAATTCCTTAAGCTGTTTACCATCGACCAAGTTGTGTGTTTTTATGTGCATGCCTTTGTGTGCTTATCTACAAATGAAGAAAAATAAAGCTTTAAAAACAAAACCATGACACAGTGCGAAAGCGGAGTTCAAATCAAACTGGAAGAGAAAAACAGGATCCAGGCCGACTGCACTGTTTGACCCACAAATGTGCCTTTGTGTGGTTGCGTGTTTTTTTTTTACTCACTCCGCTCAGGGAGAGAATGAGGAAGCGTAGCCTTGAGAACTGTAGGAGAGATAGAGAGCCGTGGATTTCCAAAGAAAGACGGCCACTATGATAACCAAACATGGCCATGCTGTTAAAACCTCAGAATAGGCTGTAACAATTTAATCATTACACAATATCCAGTGATGACATTTTGTGTAGGAGCCCAGCAGTATAATCAGAGTACGAGAGGATCACTTAAAAATGGACCAAAAGTGTGTTTGTGTGTGTTTTTTCTGCCCAATAAAACAGGAAATGAGGCAGTGGATATATTAATCTGGAATGATTCACACAGGTTTCATTTAAGGTTAAGTGGAGAATGTTTTGAGTTTATTAATATGAAATAATCATCGATATATTTTCAATTTAGCCAGTGTTAGACATGTGAATACTTGACATCAATTAATTATATTTATAATGGATGCCACTGCAAAATTCCAGAAATTCATCGAAAGAGAAAAGAAGGACAGAAATCAGCAGCAGTTGGCTGGCTTTACGTTTTTCAGAGGAAGCACGTGCTCGCCTTCACCCTCCCTGGTTGGTAGCTCGCCATCCAGCTGAGTGTTTGCAGTTGCCACTGCCAGCAAGCAGTTCACGACTGCACAGCTGTTATTATTATTATTATTATTTATTCCCTTACTGTCCTTAAGCTTGAAGTAAGGAAAATTTTTCATTTCAGGTGGTTCTGAGAGATTAAATCGTTTAGCGCGATGTTTTTTTAAATGGTAAATCTCGAGCATATCACACAAGAGTGTCACACTTCAGAATGTCTGTGCTTAGTGTATAAAACCTCAACTACTGCTACTTTGTCAGTAATTAGCATAGCAGCTGCTTTGAACTCCCCACAATGTTAGACGCCAGCATCCACAGTCTAGCATGATTTTCGGCAATCATAGAAGCCGCCTGAAAACGCTTCTCTGCTTTCTGAGCTAAAGCAGCAGTCAGTCCAAACACAAATAAAATTTGCTGAGCAGAAAAGCCACTTCACTGAAGGGGAAAGGACGCAGGACAAGAAAGAGACACATGCCTAGGGTTAGAGGCAGGCAGGTTGTTTTCGCTTTGCACCGATTTTATCTGTGTGTACTCTGAGCTGTGAATTCACGAGCCTCAGTCTTGAGCCAATAGAAAACAAGAATGCAGGGCTATGGTCTCTTTGGTTGGTTAAAAAAAAAAAAAATGGAGGCACCGCGCCTGTGAAAAATTCAGCAGCCACACTACTGAGTTGCTACATCTGGGGGAAATCTACATTCTCTCTACATTCTATATAAATTACATCCTCTTCAGGACTGCATGTAATGTCCTGCTTTTGAATCACGGGGAAGGAAATCATCATGCTGGAAATCCACCGAACGTCTGTCAGAACTAACATGGTGTTGATGCATATAATCAGTGATGTCATGTGATCGTATAGTCTATGTGCTACCACAAAGAGTCTGAATCTGAGTAGGAGAAATTTAAATTAGTTAACAGTATGCAAAAAAAAAAAAAAAAAGGGGGCCTCAAATCAAGCTGCCATGTCTGTCTATTCCTTTTTCTCCCAGTCTCTATTTCTCCCCCCATTTTCTCTTCCTCCCCACACAGTTCTGTTGTGAATAGTCATGAGTTTCGGAGAAGGCATGAACAAGGGGGGCCATTGTAACGGTCGTCTCCTCCTCTCCCAGAGACACTGTTACAATCCCCACTCCAACAGCGCCGTCTTTGTGATGCAGAGACAAACCGAGACGGAGACAGATGGACAGACGCTGTAGAGATGCTAGAGATGGTGAAGGAGGCACAGAAACCAACCCTAGAAATGATTTAAAGTTAAATGAAAGTTGAACCTTTTTATTTGCGCCTCAGAGTTCCACCTGCTGCGATCCGTTTCTCTGTCCCAGCTCCAGCTATCCTAGTAATGACCTAACATGCTCTACTCACCTGTTACTGGCAGCTGTGTGTGTGTGTGTGTGTGTGTGTGTGTGTGTGTGCGCGTGTGTGGAAGGATTATAGTTACAGAGTGTATTGGGCTTTATTCAGCACTATTTAATCTGACATGTTTACATTTATTTTGCAGACAAATATGCAGAATTTGACCTGAACGATGAGGGAGAGATTGGTAAGTGTGTGTGTGTGTGTGTGTGTGTGTGTGTGTGTGTGTGATTAAGGCTGTGTGAGAGTCTAGCTTTCATCTTCATTGTGAAAGTGACACTGTAACTGCCGTGAAACATGAGTATGTGTTGACAGTATGAGTTGCTGTAGACAAAGTGTGTAATCGTAGTATAATCTCAGGGGTGGACAAATCAGTAGCTGGGGCTTGGGACAAGCAGAAAAGCCAGTCATACTGTGCATAAGACACCTGCTTACTACAAGCAGTCACATCATCGTTAAACATGTTGAAAAGATGAAGATGTTAGCCAGACTTGACTATCTGTTATGTGCAGTTTGAGGACAGAACAAGGCAGCCCACTGGCCAATGACTTGCTGACTTTTTGTTGCAAATGTGATGTGCTACATAAGTCATAATAATCTTAATAATAATCATCCTAATCATAATCATCATATACTCATTCATTTCCCATAGCCTCTTTTAATACACATAACTAGCTAACTACATGTAATTAATGTTATTACAGTAGTTTTATCCTAGTCAATTTTTTTTTTTTTTTTTTTGTTACCAGAATTAGAGCTCCAAAGTCGGCTAAAATGCCTGACTTTCCATGAAAGAATGCAATCATGTGACCAGTGTGCTGTCCGTATATTTTAACTCTCTGGGTTGTGCAGATTGGGAGCTCTGGTGTTCAAATGGTGCAATTGCATTAGATGCATAATTGATATAAAGCTGGATTCTACGATGAATTGCACATTTCTATGATACACGTTGTCACATTTTTGCACTGTGATGCATCGTTACACCCCTACTGCTATGGTTAAATTCTTACAAGAATTCAGTGACACCAAACAGTGCAACATAATTTATACTATACAGTGCTGTTGAATTCTTGATTCTGATTGGACAGAAGCTGTTAGTACAGTAGTTTTAGCCTAGTCAATTAGTTTTCCAGGCAACACAAACATAGGACTGAGTAACACATTAAAATATTTTACTTGCCTGGTGGGCTAGCTAATACAGTTTCCATTTGTCCACCCGTATGTCTGCATTCATTCCTCTTGCTGGACATAGACATAATGAACTCTGTAGTATAATAATATATCATGATGTAATGAAGGATGTAATATAATTTAACAACAGTAAGAAGATGCTAGTTGCTTGTTTTGGATATCTGCAGTACATGTTGTGCAGCCATATTTATAGTTTGTGCTTGTTTCATTTTGCAGTTTCATTTTGTTAACAGGCAGGAACTTTTCCAGGAATTTGAACAATAGCTTTATTGTGTAACAGTTTCATCACAGCATGGAAAAAAAAACAACAGCCGACATAAAATTAGCTATCTGGCAGATGTCAGCCATGTTGAAAGTGAACACGTGTACACCCCACCTGTCCCACAGAAAACAGCTGCTTTTCACGCCAACTGTCCAAACACACGTGAATTCTGCATTGTCATCACGTTCTTCAACTGTAACCGTCTAATATGAAACTTAACAAGGTTTAGAATCCGCTTTAGAGAAAACAGCCGTTTTTGTAAAAGTGAAGCACTGTCAGCACCAGAGCGGTCAGATTCCTTGAAATCAGCATTAAATTTTAATGTTTAGAATACATGTTTAATGTTTTAATATTCAGAAAGCACATATGGCTGCGATGACCACAAACTTTTGTCCATATAGTTTATGTAGAATTCGCCATCCTCGTATATCTTTTCAAATCCTTGCAACTAAATGTGCCGATTACTTGCACGTAATATCTAGTCTAAGGAGACACATGGTTTTTATATTTAATTAAAAAACAATAATAATAATAATTAAAATGCACTATGTAAGAAATTTACATTTTTATTCAGAGACATTTTCTTACCTTAAGCAGCAAATGTCATTTACCTGAAACATTAGGTTTTAAAAAGTACAGTGAAAGGGGAATATTGATTATTTGATTATTAAAATAAAATTAACGTATTAGAACTGTGAAGTTCATTCTGACAGCACTAGTTGGCACACAGTGTTTTTTCCTTTGTGAAAAACACCTCATGAAGAACTTGCTAATTAGCAGAGGACTTGGTTAACTCCCTTAGATGAAGTGTTGACTGTTTCTCCTAACTGATCTTCCACACCACAGTACGCATTTCTCTTATAGAAAGACATATAGATCATGTTTTCATGAGAGATTGTGTGCATTTAACTGGTTTTGCTGTGCTGTATTTAGATCTATTTACATATATTTACATATTTTTGAGGTACCTTTACCAAGGGCTGCACAAAAATCTTATTAAAATGGCAACCTTGATTTGTTTCGCAATGCAGTTAAATTGTGCAACATTTGCACCTGGGGAAGCATTGCATAAAGCAGAGCGCATCTATTCCATCTTGCTTGCTGTGACCATAGACATCGTGAAGCATAGCGAAAAAAGAGAGAAACAATGTTGAGTGAACTTTAGAAATGACATTTGTAGTGAGGGGAAAAAAAACAAGTTTGTTCTGAACAAACGTTTAATATGTACTGAATATTAAATTCCTAATTACTAAAAAAAGAAGTAACTTGATGTATGAAATGAAAGAATGGGTTGAGAGAGTCATGGCTGCATGAGCTGTCTCACTCAAAACTCGACACATTACACATCCAACCTGTTTATCAAGTCTGATTTTCATTGTGGCGTAGGACTTGCTTTCTGCAGAAGAATGGAAACATTGCCATGACTAATTATTTAGCCAGCCATTAATATTGCAGCTTTTCTTTTAACTTTGGGAGGACACAGTGCAGTCCTGGCACCTAGTATAAAGAGAAAATAGCAGTTATTTTACTCAGGATTTAGACCTTTGCAGTACAAATGTGCAGTAAATCAGTAACTCTACAACTACTGCTACTTTGGAGTGTAACAATACACTCAGGTCACGCTTCGATTTGATTCACGATACTGGCTTCACGATTCAATTCAACTCGATTCTCAGAATGTTTTGAACAGAATTGGAATGAAGAAAAATTATGACTGAAAGGGCTCCTTTTTTATTTCTGAATCATAAACTATGCAAAACTATGTGTAACTAAATAAATCAAAAATTGCTATAACCAGAGGTTTAATCTTGTAAACAACATGTACTACAGCATACTTCACCATATCTTAAAAATAAACAAATTTATTAATAAAATTCTCCCAAAAAAAATGATTGAATAAGCAAAGTCTCAGGGAAAATGATAGATTGAAACAAAATGAGTTCTGTAGCAGCGCCTGAGGCGTAATTTTAACCAGAAATAAAGCTCCAAAGTCGGCTAAAATGCCAGCCTTCCACGATCTTCACAAAAGAATGTGATAGTGTGACCATCATGCTGTCTGTATATGTTAACTGTATGGGTTGCTCAGATTGGGAGCTCTGATGTTCAAACAGTCAGAATATAACAGCTGTAACAGTAGTTCCAGCTGCAAGGTTTATATTAATGCAGTCTAATGTCCTACTATGTTATCATTTCTGTACTCACACCTTACACAGTGAAATGTATTGCAGACACTCCACAAACACAAAAAAAAAAAAACAACGTTTTTTTTGTATTATTTATTTAGCATTTTTGGAAGGAGTCTCCAGTGTCGGTGCTTTGTAACTATCAGAGGTTTTTGACACGGAAGTGTCTTTAGGGCAGAGGGTTTGGTGGTTTCTCAGTTCTGTGTTCTTTCTTTTTTAACTTCAAGAGAGGAACAAAAAAGAGAGGCTGGTTAGGGATATTGTAAGCCACAACAAGAACTAACTTGTTTTGTGGATGTTCCACATCATTAAACAGAACCATAAATGGATAAAATATACATCATGCCATTTATTAATGAATAATGTGGCATCAGAGGAATAAAACACTTAGCTTAGCTTAACTTTTTCCCTTCACTTTTATCAAAGTACTGTCAGATGGTGTGTGTGTGTGTGTGTGTGAGAACCTGTTTTGTGTTTGTCATGCAGATATGATGGGTCTGAAGAGGATGATGGAGAAGCTTGGTGTACCCAAGACACACTTGGAGATGAAGAAGATGATCTCAGAGGTGACTGGCGGCAGCAGCGACACCATCAACTACAGAGACTTTGTCAAGATGATGCTGGGGAAGCGCTCCGCTGTGCTGAAATTGTAAGTCTGTGTGCTGCATGGGCAGTTTTTTGTGCTGACAGTTTCTGCGTGGCAGGGCTATTTACAGGAAGTGTACATGTTTAGTCATGTCAGCAAATCTCCTGCTGATCCACACAATCACAACAGCTTATCACGGCCATCATCTCTTTGTGCAGGGTACGCCATGTCACGACACGTATCAACATCCTTCACAAGCCATTTCTGTGGAACCTCAGTTACATAACCTTGTTAGGAGTTTGATAAAAATATAGCAGCACAACATTTATAGCAGGGCTTTCATACAGAATATATTTTGTTTTTATGCATGAAAGTTTTACATGAATTATAAATATGAGTGACTCGGATAGTTGCGCTCTGTTGTATAAGCATAGATCGCGCTTTTACTCAGCACAGTAGAATACCTTTTACTGGAATCTTACTTTGTGTATTTAAATAAGCAAGACATGGTGTTAAACTATAGTTTACAGAAGGTTGCTGTCCTCCTCTTAATAACGACTTGCGAGTCTGATATCTCACACCCACAATTCTCTACTTGTCTGTGCCATTATAGACACACTCCAAGTTGGCTAAAGTCGTTCCACCCTCTCCGCATTCTTCTATTTTTTTCCACAAGGGGAACAGAAGAGGTAGGGGCAGAAATCACAGGCTTTAACTACTCAGAGTTGTTTTTTTTGGCAAAGATAAGAAAGGCTTAGAGACAATTAGACTTGCAGAAAGAAAAAAAAAAAAACTTGTTGATGCTAGGAAAACTGTGAACTTATGCCAAGTTCCTCAGCTGCTGCAGCAGTGTTGACTGTTTCCATACGAGAACTTGCCGATGTTGCCATATCCCTCAGACGCTGACTAGCTTGAGCTATACAAAGCATGCAATTTGCTAAGTAACACATAAAAGTAAATGTTAAGTGTTCTGAAGGTTTGTTCAGGTAATATGGGGTAGTGAAGTGTTCTAATGACACTGTGGTGGTGTTTATTTCATTCAGTTTTATTGACCAGTTTGTCTTAAGGAGCCCAAGGAGCTTTAGTCATACAGTGTCATTTAAAGAGCAACATTACGGTGACGGTCAGGCTTAGGGGAGGTTGTGAATCACGCTCGGGTGCTCTCAGGTCTCTGTCCTGGTCCAAGTGAGCTCTTGCTTGATTGCAGTTGCCTGTGAGAAAGCAATTTGACCCTAAATCAACCCAGGATGTGAAGCGTTAAACTGAGCCACAAAGTGCAAACGGAGCCAAAGGACAGAGCTGTAGTAATGCCGAAATGGCACGCGTTCTGGAGATTTGGATGAACAAGGAAAAAAAAAATAAACACAGGATATAATACACTTTTAAAGTAGTTATTTATATATTTATCTAAACATTGAATTTGTTTGGGTGGCGTTGACTAAAATTTGAATGATTTTTTTTTTTTTTTTTTTTTAAATCATTGAGAGTGCCCCTATTTTCAGCCATGTACACAAAGCTCCGCCTCCAAAACTTCGTTCAACTGGAGTTAGCATGCTGCCATTAGCAAGGACCGTCCTGACATCACTTCCACACACACTCAAACATTCAGCTGCTTGATGAGTTACAACTCTATAAACATGCAACTTCTCCTCACAATGATTTATGAGGATGTGAAGGGGCGTCGGGGCGTGTGTATAAAATCCCTGACAAGAGGCCAATCCAAATACAAACAGATGTTCCGGACCAGAAAGCAGGTTTCCAAACGCCTTTTTTTTTCAGCTATGAAATACACATGTTCCGAGACAATGGTTTAAACTTTTTATTTATTTATTAATAATTTCTACATACAGTAATTTTCCACATTATTTATACTAGTAAGAACTGAATGTAGAACCGGTGTGTAGGGGTGTGGAGGAAGACTCGGGAGGCAGGTGGAATTTCAGCAGAGTTCCAGGCTCACTTTAATTTCTCCACAGCTTTTCAGCGCACTTTCAAAAACATAAACAAATAAATAATAACAGAAACGCAACCAAAAAGGGGCTATCGCAGTATTTCTGACCAACTAATGAAAAGCATTTCACTCTGATTGCTCTTATTCTGCCGCAGTGAACCCCTCCAGACTCAGGTACCGTGCTGTAATCATACGAGTTTGCTCATTATCTTCTACCCCACGTTTTTTTTTTTATTATGCAGCTCAACAGCCTTTGGGTTTCAAAAATGATTTAAGATAACTAATCCCAGGTTAGTGTTGCTCCCGATTGTGGCTGTTGGCCTTCTCTTCTGTGAGCTAACATTCTGAGCAGTCTACCTCTGTAGGTATTTCCTGTATAAGTCAGCAAAATTCAAATAAAATAAAATAATGCAGGGCTGTGCTTGTGACTCACTCAGCGTTTACTGCGAAGAAGTTCAGTGAGCACACAAAAACAACCCACAGGACATTTCATCATTTCCACCTGAATGATTTGGTAAGAGTAAATCCATTCCCTTGACCCACATGAAGGTAATATGTCAGATCCCATGGAGTCAGTCTTTTAAGAAGAGTGAACTGGGACAGAGAGGGAATTTAGGACAGCTTTAAGTAGCTCTGTGGTGCTGGAAGAGAAAAAAACATTTCAGCTTTAAGAGGACACTGACACAAAAGCTATTATTAGAGGACAATAAGGGATATGGTATTATACTGCATGTAAGGAGTAAAATATGATGGGGTGTGTTTTTTTTTTTTTTTTTTTTATTAACTGCTGATCAACACATCATGCTTTATAAACCATTTATAGTTACATTTTATGTTATGCAGCAAGATAGTTCCTGTTATCACTTGCATTGTAACAGATATAAACAGTAGTTCCTTCTCTCTCTCTCTCTCTCTCTCTCTCTCTCTCTCTCTCTCTCTTTTGAAGTTCTTAAGACAAAAATAACGCAGCTTGTCATACCACTGAGAAACCACAAAGTCCTCTTCTCATGGCAGAAAACGTACTGACTGTTACAAAGCGCTGACACTATATACTCCTTCTGTAAATGTTAAATAAGCATCCCCTAACAGAAAGCTTCACCATATCTATGGCTATAGGTTTCATTTTGTTAACTAACATGTCTGTTTCTTGTTGTACTTTGATTATGTAGAGCATCCACTGTGGAAGTCCCTGTGACTGAGCTGTTACTATAGACACAATAACTCATTAGCATGAGTGCATTCATATAAACCTGAAATATGTATTGCAGCCACCACAGCAGTCTGAGCTGCTGTTCGAGAAAATTAATCAACACCTGCTGACCAATCAGATTCAAGAATTTGTCTTTTCTGTGGTGTGAGGTGTGTTATGAGTGGCCTGTTACACATACTCCCGATTTCTCATAGTTCTCTATTTAAAAACACGTCTCTGAAATAAATCCAGATTATAGCTTTACTTTTATTCCCAGCTCTCTGGGGAAGTGATCTATATACCAAGTGGAAAACTTCACTGAGGTCTTTTAGAGAGGAAGAAGGACTCATACCCTAAATCTTTACAGTGGGCTCATTGATGTGTTAGTGATATTGTTGGGAGAGGGATGAATGCTGTCAGCTGTCAGTTCAGCACAGGGCTTGTTAAGAGCTTAGAGGAGATTTGCATTGATTAGCCAGGAAAGGAAAGGAAAGACACCTCCTCTGAATAGATCTGTCAAGAGAGCCTCACATCCTCCGATACACTGTTCTGTCTGTGTGTGAGCGATTTCAGACATCTTGTTTCCGAATGTGTGGCAGTAATAAGTGAAGGCGGCTGGAACTGTAAGTGTGATTTTTATAGGCGTGAATTTCACACAGAGCTACACTATATGGTCTATATGGCCAAACGTATGTGGCTCCCTGACCATCACACCCACATGTGGTTCTGTTGCCACAAAGTCGGACGCACACAATTGTATAGAATGTCTTTTATACTGTAGTTCACTGGAAGCAAGAGGCCCAAACATTTTCCTGCATGACAGTGCCCCTGTGCACAAAGCAAGGTCCATGAAGACATGGTTTGCCAAGGTTGGAGTGGAAGAATTCGAGTGGCCTGCACAGAGCCCTGACCTCAACCCCACTGAACACCAACACCAACTCCTCGCCCACCATCAGTGCCTGACCCCACTAATGCTCTTGTGGTTAAATGGGCAAATTCCCTCAGCCAAAATCCCGTGGAACACCTTTCCAGAAGAGTGGAGGTTATTATAACAGCAAAGGGGGACTATATCTGGAATGGGATTTTCAAAAAAAAGCCCAAATGACTGTGATACATACTTTTGACCATATAGTGTAGAAATGCTAGAGAATTTCCCACTACTGAGCAGAAGTGATTAAGCCTGTCAGTGAGTGTCGAAATCAGATGATGAATGAATGAATGAATGAATGAATGAATGCAATTATTTAAATATTTACATGTCCCTTTGGTATTGACCCGTTAAATAATTGGTCATTTCACTGACCTTGTTCTTCGACACTGCCTTTCCGGATACAATTTTGATTCCATATTTGATTGCAATTCTGGTACGAGACTGCATAAACTTACTTAATAAACTTCATTCAGAATGACCTAGATGACTGCAAACCTCTTCTCTCAGCCTTATTTTGCACTAGAGTTGTGTGAATAGAGTCATCACTCTGTCTCTGGACCATAGTATGTAGTGTTACTGTCATTCAGTCTGTCTCTCTCGCTTTCTCTCTGTCATATCCTGTTTTGTCACTCAGTAGGGTGCTGTGCTAATTCGGTTCAGGGTCAGTGCTGAACACTGAGGGAACAATGTAGTCAATGAAAATCCTGCTTTTCCCTTTATGTGGTTTAGTAACAGCCACTGAAGGCTCAGTGTGCAAATCAAGGGCGAAGTAAGACAGCAGTTTAACAATGCTTTAGGTTGTGTATTAAAGTCTACAGGAGTGTTGTACATCTGACTTTCTGTGTAACCACCCAGTTCCCTTTGGTCTGAGCTCATTACATTTTCAGTTCCCACATCAAGTAGGAGTGGTGAAGTTATGGTTGTACAGGAAAATGATGGACAAGCACACTGAGTTGCTGTTTCACACACTAAGGTCATAAAATGTTTTGTGTAACATGGCAGTAGATTAGGAATCCCTATTACAGAGAATGATCTAAAACCAAGTCAAACGCAAAAACCTGGAAATGAACAATACAGTGAGGGGGAAAGAAGTATTCTGACACTGTTATTGTTATTTAATATACTTCCAGTGCATATATCCGCTTCACATTTACACACATAATGGCTTTTTCCTTGCCTTGTACTTATTAATATGAACAAAAAAGTATGTATTCATAAGCATAAACAAAGACGAGCAATTTCAGCTGACATCTGTGGTAAGATGTATTTAGCTTTTTGCAGCATTGTGGTTCAATTGTGACCCAGTGCTTTTGGCAAATCGTCTTCAGTTCCCCAGTGCCTCTGATGGACAATGGGATTTAAGGCAGGAGATTGGCTAGGCCATGAAATCTTCTCCACAGATTCAGTTTCTCAGCTGGTGAGATTAAATTCCCCTCTAATATTTCCTGACACATCACTCCATTCATGTTTCCTTCAGTAATGTGCAATGTCCCAGTACTGTTTGAAGAGAAGCAGCCCCATATCATGATGCTCCCACCCCCGTGCGTCACAGTGGGAATGGTGTTCTTTCTCCAAACATCATGAGCGGACTTTTTTTTTTTCTTTTTCGTCTGACCAGAATATACTGTTCCTAAAGAGTTCTCAAATGCTTACAGACATGCATATCTGTGATTTTTATTATTATTTTTTTTTAAGCAGAGAAGTTTAGCGTGAGGTGTAGGAATGGAGATGATGATTGTGGTGCAATTTATTGCTTATTGTTCTCTGTGTAACTGTTGTCCCTGGTGCTTTCAGTCTATCCTCTTTTCAAGTGACTGCTGGCTTCTCTCCTGTCTTCCTTATCATTAGTTTGAGAGCATGTTGAGACATCTTGTGTGCCGCACCTGTCCATATTATCGAACCAATTGTACCGACAGGGATTTTTGCCATTCAAGTGTTGTTTAATAATGTTGTCCCTGAGAAGTCTGGGAAGCTCCTTCATCTTCAGCATGATTTCTATCTGTTGCTCTGTTACCAGTTAATAACATTCACAATAACAATAGTATTCTCACTCCGTTATTATTTAGCTTCCAAACTGCCAGATGTTTTTGGTTCAACAGCGCATCTCATGAGATTTCATTCAATGTATTATTTTATGCACTCTGTGCAGAACAGGCTGTGACTTTCCATTCTCGTTTCAGGGTGATGATGTTCGAGGACAAGGCTAACAGCCCTGACTGCAAACCAGATGGTCCGCCACCAAAACGTGACATCGCCAGCCTACCCTAGAGCCTCCTGGAAGCAGAGGCCACCAGTTCCCACCTATTTCAGATCCAGTGGGCTAAGTGTACATAGCCTTATCCAACATCATTTCTAAGAACCTAAGGGAAAATCTGAGGTTTAGAGAAGATTGGAGAATGCCGAAAAAGAAAAAAAAAAAAAGAAGAGATAGCTATATAAATTTGCTGTGAAGAGGTCAAACCGCAGATTAGCTTTTTTATAAGTCAAGAAATGTATATATTTATATGGAAATAGGTCTTTTTGAAGTGTACTTATTCCTTTTAATGGAGTCGTTTGATGAAAATGAACAAAGTGTGTTTAACAGTGCAGTGTGTAACATTGGAACGTGTATTAAGAGTACTGTGTGGGATAAGACCATTTTATTTCCGAAAATTTGACCGTTTTAATTGAGATTAAGGTGTTTGTCTTCCCTTCCGCACGTTTATTATGAGTGCTTTTGCATTAGCCAGATAAGTCTAATTCAGTTAAATGAAAGCATTTGGTCTTAAATTGTCACCAACCTGTAGCTGCAATGTCCAGTCACGCAAGTTGTAAGGTAATATGCCAATAATGCCTATATGCCATGTTATAGTAGGACAGAGGCATTTACACTCACCGGCCACTCTAAAAGGAAAATGTGATTTCAGTGTTGGTAAATGACAGCCTGGTTTGAGATAAGAAAGCACACGGGATCAGGCTGACAGCAAGGCCACGGTAACTCAAACAACCACTCTTTACAACCGTAGTGAGCAGAAAAGCATCTCGGAATGCATAACGCACCAAACGTCGAGGCGGATGGGCTACAGCAGCAGGTAGGAATCTGAGGGTACAGTGGGCACAGGCTCACTGAAACTGGAAGGGGATATATTTTTTTCCAATCCTAAAGCATCCAGTTTCTGTGAGCCTGTGCCCATTATAGCATCAGATTGCTGTGAAATTCCCAGATCAGCACTTTCTGAAATAATCAGACCATGCCATGGTCAGAGTGGACAGTGAGTGTATATATCCATTCATGTTACTTTAATATTATAGGGATTTTTTTTTTTTTTTGGTCTGAATTTCCATTAGAGAAAGGGGCCAAGAAAGCAAAGGAGGAGGATTCACAGGCTTTTGCTAAATGACCTAGTAGCAGGTTTCATTCCTTCTAGCTTATATACCTCATAGCCTTCCATTCATTGTTTTTGGTTCTTTTTTTCCCCGGGCTGTGTGACTTGTCTGAGTTAAGATGTGATTTAGTATTTTTAGTGAAACACTGTTCGCTAAGCACAAAACAATGTATAGTTTGTTACAAACATCTAGGGTCCATTTTATATTTGTGAAGATCGATGCATCACACTTGGAAAAATGCCATAATACTACACTCATTTAAACAGGGTCACTTTCTGCTTACTGTAAATCAAGTTGAAATCAGGCTTTCCAAGTGCCTCACACAGTTCTGATGTAGCCAGTTTACTCTCAGTGTGAACAAAATGGTTTTGTGTCTAAATCATCCGGAGTCTTTAAATTTCTTCCTCACTCCCACGTGCATCTTCCTCTCAACTCACTGACTGTGATGTTCTCAAACGTTTCCATTTGTGGTATTTATTTCATAATTCTTTACATTACGTATCAGTAATTCTAGCTCGGTAGCTAATTGTAACAAAAGAGGCTGAATTTCCGAACGAACCGTTTTCCTTCCACACTTCTCATATGTATCTCTTGGCCTATAGGCTCACGTGTTTCCAGTCATTTTATAATTTTATCCAGTTTATGTAGAAATTGTGCGTCTGTTTGAATTATATTTTTCATTCCTGTTTAAGCGCAAAATTTGAAAATATGAATTAGCAGTTGCACTGTATTTTTATTTAGAGTTTTTAGATTACTATTATTAGTTTGTTCTTTCAGCATAATAATGAATGCAGGCATTTTCTTATACGGTAGTTCACATGGGTTTTTGTTTTTTGTTTGTTTGTTGTTGTTGTTTTTTTTGCAAACACCAAAGGAAATAAAGATCATATTGTGACACCGGAAGTTGCTTGTGAAAGTCACCTCATTGTGTGTGGTGTTCTAATGAAAAAGTGATGCGAGCAGGACAGAGCTGTACAGAGTTACAGAGCTAGAACTGTTACCCCCTTAAACAATGCCTTTCGTCTCTGCTCAGTAAGTTTCGATTCTCTCGTTGTATTATGCACATGTACTGTACATATGAGTAGCTAATGCCACAACCAGCAGCCAACAACAGTACACCCATATCATGCCATCAGTATATCAGCCAATTACATCTAGCTAGTTCAAATACTGGCTGTAGTTTTTTAATTTTTTTTAATTTTTGTGGAACCAAGAACAGCAGCACCACTAACCCAAGCAAAGGTACACAGAATTGTATGAATTAGAAGCTGGGGCTGATGTCTGTCTAGCCCAGACTGTAGATTCTACGCAGCCTATCGTTGACCAGCCAAGTCAAGTGATTACACAGAGTGAAACGCTGCCTCGATTTGACGTGCATTAAGGCTAATTTATTTCAGCCAGCTTCGCCGACACGTCCACAGCATGCCATCAGTAGTGTTTGAGAAGGTGCACGGTGAAATAAAATGGCGGGTGTAATATAAATGAATTAAATAAATTCCTTTCTCAAACATTCATTTTTCAAAATACCTTGGGAGGAGAAAATAAGTAGTAAATGAACTGAAGAAATATTGTCCAACCTTATGTATTATCCTGACTGTTACCTATAGACTGTAGACATAACTTGGACATACAGTTGAGGTCAAAAGTTTACATCCCCCTTTCAAAATCTGCAAAATGTTCATTATTTTACCAAAATAAGAGGGATCATACAACATGCATGTTATTGTTTATTTAGTGCTGATCTGCATAAGATATTGCACATAAAAGATGTTTACATACAGTCCACAAGAGAAAATAATAGTTGAATTTATAAAAATGACCCCGTTCAAAAGTTTACATCCACTTGATTCTTAATACTGTGTTGTTACCTGAATGATCCACAGCTGTGTTTTTTTGTTTAGTGATAGTTGTTCATGAGTCCCTTGTGTGTCCTGAACAGTTAAACTGCCTGCTGTTCTTCAGAAAAATCCTTCAAGTCCCACAAATTCTTTGGTTTTCCAGCATTTTTGTGTGTTTGAACCCTTTTCAACAATGTATGATTTCGAGATCCATGTTTTCACACTGAGGACAACTGAGGGACTCATTCAACTATCACAGAAGGTTCAAACGCTCACTGATGCTCCAGAAGGAAAAACCATGCATTAAGAGCCGGGGGGGTGAAAACTTTTTGAATGTGAAGATCAGGGTAAATTTAACTTATTTTGTCTTCTGTGAAACATGTAACTATGTTCTGTAGCCTCTGAAGGGCAGTACTGAATGAAAAAAATATGATATTTAGGCAAAATAAGAAAAATGTACACATCTCCATTCTGTTCAAAAGTTTTCACATTTTGCAGATCCTGAAAGGGGGGGGGGGGGGGGTGTAAACTTTTGACCACGACTATATTTAACACAACAGGCAAATGGTTACTAATTATCGAAGTGACATCTGAAGTTTGATAGAGTTTCATACTGGAAAATGTCAAAAGATCTGGCTAGCTAGTCTAGCTCACTCAGCTAGCTCATGCCGTCCCTGTACACGTTTGTGCAGGGTGGATGTCGAGCTGTGAAATGCCGATATCCTCACAGGGTTTGGCTTGTGTAATGTGCAGCTCATTATCATGCTGATTCCTTTGAAGCATTTAAAACTGAACATATTTCATAAATTGGGCCAAGGCCGCTCGTTTGTCTCCACTGTTCCAGCCATCAGTGCTGCTGACTAAGCACTTGGCGCCTGAAGTGTACACTTTCGGCTGATTTATTTTGAATAGAAATTAAATAAAAAAATTGCACATACTGTGTTTTAGTTGGCTTACACGCTTCTGAGGTTGAATGTGTCCCTTTTTTTTTTTTTACTCTGTATCAGTGAACAGAAAAAATGGTTATAAAGTTATTTTTTTTAAAAAACATCAATGAAAGTATTATGAGTTAATTATACTCAAAAAAGTATAATTTCAGCACAGGGGCTTTTTTCTATATAAAAAACATATCTCAGTGTTTATTGGACAGTGTGCTCTTCACTTGTCCTGCTCAGACACAGCTGTGGGGGGCACGGTGGCTTAGTGGTTAGTATGTTTGTCCCTCCCCTGTAGGGTTTGGGGTTTGTTTCCCTGCAACCCTGTGTAGGATGGATGGACCTATAGTTCTACCTGAGCTTGCTAGTAAACAGACACTGTTAATTTTGGAAATGCCTTTTGATGCTCTTATGTATGAGGAAAGCCTGAGAATTAAACAGGAGGCCAGACCAACACACACACACACAGATACTCTATATTGCCAGAAGTTTTGGGACACCCCTCCAAATCATTGAATTCATGTGTTCCAATCACTTCCATGGCCACAGGTGTATAAAATCAAGCACCTAGGCATGCAGACTGCTTCTACAAACATTT
>CM075029.1:11311435-11330174 GCA_037576675.1 Pangasius sanitwongsei | reverse complement strand
TCAGCCCTCTGTAGGTTGATAATTTTCATTTCCATCAAACGATGTGGCATCCTTTCGTTCCTAACACATTACCCAGTGCATATCAGTATAGATATCCAGCATGATATTTTTCCCCATTGAGATCTGATGTGTTTTCCAAGTGTTCCTTTAATTTTTTTTGAGCCGTATATATAGTACTATATTACTAGTAGTAAAGTGCTGCCCCCTGCAGGTGGATGTGGGGAATACACGCTTTCTTGCTGTTCTTTAAAAAGAAGTGACAAAAACGAGACAAATGATTGTTTCAGTCAAATAATGACGCAAGGTCTGAATTCTATCTTGGCTTATTTATTTATTTATTTATTTACCTACCTATTTTTGGCACAGCCAGTGTTTAGGAGAGTTCTCATACATTAGCAAGTACGTAGGATAGTATCACGCTTAGCCTTGTTTCCAGCGGTCTCATTTAGGTGATGCACCATCACATGTGCAATAATAGCTAATAGGATGTCCTGAGTTAGTTAAGGAATAGCGTTGTATAAACTTAACTGCGACTTTCTAAATAAATAGGATGCTAATGTTATTATTTAGAAACACTCCCTTCTTCATAAACAGCACCGATAATAGTTTTTATAATCTAGGGGACATAGATGAGGTGATTTAACTCTAGTGAAATGGATATGATATTGTAATCCCAGGTTATATTAATGTCAGGTTTAAAGATGCTGCTTGGAGTGAGGTTCAGCATCCTTCGTGGGGTAAGACACGCTTTTCTTTATTCTATTCTTTATTATCATCATTATTATTTGCTAACTTTCAAGTTATATCAATGGCCATACCACTTCTATAAGCTGCCTAGTTAGTAACTACACTCACTGAGCAGTTTATTAGGAACACCTGTACACTTACTCATTCATGTGGCTGCAGTGCATAAAATCATGCAGATCCAGCCAGCAGCTTTGGGAAATGCTCACATCAACCATCAGAATGGGGAAAAAATGTGGTCTCAGTGTTTTTGACCTTGGTGTGGTTGTTGGTGCCAGACAGGCTGGTTTGAGTATTTGTATAACTGCTGATCTCCTGGGATTTTCACACACAACAGTCTCTAGAGTTTACTCTGAATGGAGCAATAAAGAAAAAACATCCAGTGAGTGGCAGTTCTGCAGATGGAAACGTCTTGTTAATGAGAGAGGTCAATGGAGAATGGCCAGACTGGTTCAAGCTGACAGAAAGGATACAGTAACTCAGATAAACACTCTACAATTGTGGTGAGCAGAAAAGCGTCTCAGGATTCACAACATGGTGAACCTTGAGGCAGATGGGCTACAACAGCAGAAGACCACGTTGGGTTCTACTTCTGTCAGCCAAGAACAGGAGTCTGAGGCTGCAGTGGTAGCACAGGCTCACCAAACCTGGACAACTGAAGACTGGAAAAACATAGCCTGGTCTGATGAATCTCGATTTCCACTGATGCACACAGATGGCAGGGTCAGAATTTGGCACCAACAGCATGAATCCATGGACCCAACCTGCCTTGTGTCAACAGTCCAGGCTGGTGGAGGTGGTGTAATGGTGTGGGGATTGTATTCTTGGCACACTTTGAGCCCATTAATACCAACCAATCATCGCTTGAATGCCAGCCTGTTTGAGTATTGTTGCTGACCATGTGCATCTCTTCATGTCCACCATTTCCCCATCCTCTAATGGCTACTTCCAGCATGATAATGCACCATGTCACAAAGCAAAAGTCATCTCAATCTGGTTTCATGAACATGACAGTGAGTCTGAACACCTTTGGGATGAGGTAGAACAGGAGATTCGCTCATGTCAACATGGACCAGAATCTCAAAGGAATGTTTCCAACTTCTTGTGGAACTCAACCCATGAAGTATTGAGGCTGTTTTGAGAGCAAAGAGAGGCCCTACCCAGTATTAGTATAGTGTTCCTAATAAAGTGCTCAGTGAGTGTATGTATTAATCAAAGTTTCCATTTCTAGTGTGCGAGACACTGTTGGGGCTCATCATCTCAAGCACGGCGCGGACAATGGAAAAGGAACTACAGTTTCCTTAAAGGTGATGTTCTTCCTTATACGCCTACGTTTTCGAATGCTTCATTCTGATTGGTCAGGAGGCATTGACAATAGTTCGTGCTGCAAAGAACATCAGAAGTTTTCTATTAATGCACACTTATTGTTACTATAGCAACAACCAATTCACAGGGGCTTGTATCAACTTACTCCACAATAATCTACGCCTGATAATGAACTGATTTATTTATGGCATTTAGCAACGAAAACGTATAATCCGGTGATGCTTTTAGTTAACGTTAATGGAAGGAGTCTCCAGTGTCAGCGCTTTGTAACAGTACGTTTTCTGCCACAGGAGAGTCTTCAGGACTTTGCGGTTTCTTGGTAATGACTGTTTAGAGCTGTTTAGAGCTGCTGTAACTTGTTTCTCAGATGTCACCCAATTTTAAATGTATCTATAAACAGTTACAATATGTCACGTTCATGTAAATCATAATACATGCCAGGAAGTGCTGTTACAGGAAAATAATCATCGACTGGGTGGTGTGATGCCATTACCACCTCTAAGCAGATTATTTTCCTATAACATCTTTTAGTGTTTGATTCCTCTTATAACCACAGCACTATTAAAATTTCAACTGTTCATTTTTATACCGTAATTAACCATATTAAATATCTTATACATTTTTGTTAAATAACAACACATTTTTTTAAAAAATTCATCATTATCCTTAGATTATGTGTGAATGAGCTGTTGCTATGGCAACGATAACATATTAGACCCTTTAATATAAACCTGTGATGTGATTTACAGCCGGCTCTGCTGACAGAAAAATAATCAACACCTCCTGACCAAACAGAATCGATAATTCAACAATAATAATAAATGACAAATTGTAATATTTGGCAAATCGCTGTGGTTTAAGAGGAATAAAGCACTACAGGACATGCTGTAATAGGAAAATAATCAGCTTTCAGGTGGGTAATGGCATCATAGCACCCCGACATTGATTATTTTGCTATAACAGCACGCCCTGTCATGTTTTATTCTTTATTTAATATCTGTCATAACTGTAAACGACGCTTGCTGTTCGCACTTTTTTTTGCAGATGATGTTAAGTCGCCTCGAGCTGTGGTCAACCCGGACATCTCAAAGTAAGGCCCTGATCGCTTGAGGAGTCTGTTAGTGATAACGTTATGGTTATTGTTGCTACTGGTGAACCTGGAGTTGTGTTTTTCTTACTGCAGCATGTTCGAGTCATGAGCTTTTAAGTGCTTCCATTTCAGTGAGGTCTTCCATTGACTGACACTCAGTGCCACTCATAACACGTGCATTTCTCTGCTTTTCATTTGCTTCTGCAATCTTTACAGATCACAGTCTCAGCAGCTGGCCAAAGAAAATGAGAACAATTTAATGAAGAAGCTATGACAAATAGACCACTAATCAAACTGCGACACACACTATAATTTATTTGAAAAATCTATCTGGAAAAGCTTCTACTGCATCTTCTCTTTCTACATACACCAGCTCTTCTCACCTTTTGATTCTGACTTTTTGATTATGATTTAAAAAAAAAAAATCACATAAAACCTCACAAAATGTCCATAAAAGAACAACAAAAGCGCCACAAAGGTGGTGCATTTCTGAAAGGGAAAGCAAAGCTGTACTATTCACTTAGGGTTATTTTCATATCTGCGTCTAAAAGAATTGTACTTATGTGTTAATATTCAGAATCCGTAACATTGGCATCATGGCCCACATAGACGCGGGGAAGACCACCACCACTGAGAGGATGCTCTATTATTCGGGGTACACACGTGCTCTTGGAGGTAAGCTCTCAGTAGCTTAAAGCTGCTGTACGCAATAACCTTTTCCCATCTAAGCCACTAAATCACTATCTCCTCCTGTCAGTCCCACACTCTCTATTCAAACCGCATCCAAAACCTTCTAAACGCATGCAGCCTGACCCAGGCCATAATCAGTAACTCAAACCCCCAAACCCAGAAATCATAATCTACCCTTGTACAGGATAACCGTGCACACATAATTCATTGATCAGCAGCGAGGGTTGTTACAAAATCACCTTAATGCAATTATTTGAGCTGATCAGGGTTATTTGAGGTCCTTGGGTTCGTAAGTTAAATCTACGTAGTACGTAAACATTCATTCATTCATTCATTCTCAGAGAGTTGACTGATAGAATCAGATCTCTTCATCATCAAAATTGTAATACTTTTTCTCAGTAAATGCCTTTGATATATGAACTGCAGGTAAGTAGAGTTAGTATTTCGTGGTGGCGTAACCTAGACACAGTCGCTAAAAACGTGCTGTAGGCAACAAGACTAGACATTTAACTGACTGTCAATCAGCTTTCTTGAAATATTTGACTTTTTTGTGTGTGCGATGCTGTATCACGTGTTGTTATTGCTAAACATGTGACTAAACATGTACTCAGTAATATGGTTCAGACATATTTACAGTACAGCATGTTATATTTACAGTGCATTGCAAAAGTATTCAACCCCCTTAAAGGTCATCGGAATTCGTCTGGATTACAGATGACACTTACACAGATTGTTGCGGACAGTATTTTTATTACAAACCAATACGTTGCCCAGGTTCTGAGGATGAAAAGGGATGGTGTTTACTGAAGCACTTGTAAACTTGTCTCGACCAAATATCTCAATCTTGGTCTCATCACACCAAAAAAAGCATCATCTTCACTGCGTCACTCTCGTGCTTTCATATGACTCTTCTTGAGCAATGGGTTCTTTCTAGCCACCCTCCTGTACAGTCCTCAATTATGCAGCGCTCCTGAAATGGTTGTCTTGTGCACCTTCACTCCACTCTCAGTCACTGTACTCTGTAACTCCTTCAGAGTCACTGTTGGCCTCCCTGCAGCTTCCCTCACCAGTCTCTTGTTGGATTTTGAGGGAGGGCCTTGTCTAGATAGTGCTTAGGTGGTGTGATGTAGCTTTCACTTCCTCACTATTGATCCAGCAGTGCTTACCGGGATGTCCAACCTCTTAGATATAATTTTACACCCTATGCTTAAGTGATGAAATTCTGTTACCTTATCTTTAACTTCCGTAGAATGCTCCTTAGTCTTCATTTTCACTTTCCTTCAGACTGACACTCTCTTCAATGGCAGTTTAACTGAGGTTGTTCTTTGTTCATAAATTGGGAGATTTTTAATATTTCACGGGTGAAGGCCAATTATAAGTCAGTTGTGTCCTCGTTAAGACAATATCTTTCATCCGGAACCTGGGGGGTTATGCAAGCAGCACTTTTCGGTTTTGATTTTCTTTGAAATACTTGCTGACCAATAATTCATTTTGACTTCACAATAAGTTTGTATAGTGTCTTTTTTGTGTCTGTATAAGCTGTTAAGATCTAAAACATACAATGTGCAATATCAAGATGGTAGCATGAGCTTATTAATTGAAATTGAAATTGAAAGTGCTTGGACCCCGCAGATCACCACTTGTAGTTATATTTCTTTTAGATTTTGCTATTGTATATTATTGATTGTTTTCTTCCAAAATTAGTTATTTTTCTATAACAGCATGTCCCAAAGTGTTTTGTTTCTCTTGTAAGCAAATTAAAAACTATACATTTTTATTATTTAAAAAAAGAACATTATACTTTTTATCCCTTAATTGTTACAAGTTATGTGGCGGAATGTCCACAAAACAAGTTAGTTCCTTTTTTTTCACTTACATTATAAGAGCTATAAACAGTCATTCCTACACCAACCTCTTTTTTTACTTCACTTTAAGTTATTGCAACTTGTCATTTTGCGGAGAATCTGGAAAGTGCAAACTCCCATGTCCTGAAGACTCGCCTGTAGTGGAAGACTTATAGACTATTACAAAAACACTGACACTAGAGACTCCTTTGTTAAATAATGTCTTCTTACAGAAAGCTCCACAATTTTAATGATTAAATTTTTCTTTGTTAAATAACAGCTTTTTAATCCGTTTAACATTTTTTTTAGTCCATTATTGTTAGTCTTAGATTATGTAGAGCGTCTACATTACAAGCCTCTGTTACTATGGAAACAATAACGTATTAAAATGAGTACATCAATATGAACCAGTGATTTGCTCTTCACCAATAAGATTACAAAATTCAGCAGTGCTGTGGTGTAAAGATTATTATTATAGTGTGTAATAGATCTTTTATTCAAGATATTGTGTCATATTTTGTCTTTGCGATTTTTATACAGGTTAAAAAACAAACAGCAATGTAATTTATTTATATAGTATGTTTATCATTCATAAATGGCCATTGTATGTGCATTACTACACTACTGTTTGCTTGTAATATACAAGTGTTGTAAAGTCAACAGAAAAGACAATTAAATAGTTAATCACAAAGACGTGTATGACCATTAAGCATAGTAAGCCAAAGTTTCATAATCGTCAAGGGCCTATCACTTGCATATGAATGTCCCAGTGACCCAGAAATAGATTTTATGGCAATACAGTAATAAAATATATTTGTAAATGACCGATAGATCATATTTTTATCTCCATTGTTTCCTTTATAAACAATGATTTTAGAAAATGGCAGGTGAGAATGCAAGTATGATATTTACTCGCTTGGAAAAATGGCATACTCATGAACAAAAAAGCTTCATGTTAGAATAACAAGTATTATTTATAGATATGAATTATTCCTCAAAAGAAAAAGAGAGTTTAGTATATAAGTAGTAATTGCAGTGATGCCTGGTCTGCTATATAGACGTGGATGATGGAGACACTGTGACTGATTATATGGCTCAGGAGAGAGAGCGTGGAATTACGATCCAATCAGCTGCAGTCACCTTCGACTGGAAAGAGCACAGGATTAACCTCATTGACACGCCAGGTATGTATACACACACACACACACACACACACACACACACTTCCCTGGTTTATACACATACTCAGGGTAGATTTGTTTTGTTTCAGGCCATGTGGATTTTACTCTGGAAGTTGAGAGAGCTCTGCGTGTGCTGGACGGAGCCGTGGCTGTGTTTGATGCCTCAGCAGGAGTGGAGGTGATTAAAAGTTCTCGCTTCTTGCCCAAAATATGTGAAAGCCCACTACAGTGCAGCTACCATTTACTGCAGAACCAAAAGTCCAGTGGGTGGAGTCAGATCCAATCCAGTTCCTCCTACCTGGGTGGAGACAGCTCTGTGTGTTTCAGGCTGGATAAGAAGTGTGGTGTTAACTATGTTGTTCCGTGTTGTAGAACATCGCATGGGTTAGATTCTGCAGCGAGGACTGTCTAACGTGATTTTGTAACATTTTGCGACTAAACATTTGATTGTCATTCCAGTGTCCTATGGTCAAATATAATTTTATTTATAAATTCAGGAATAAAACATGGAACATGCCGTATATAAAATATGGGGTTTTGGAGAATAACCAGTGATGGAGGGGTGCGATGCTGTGCGACGTGAATCAGAGTTACTACTTCAGGTTGATTATTTTCCAATAACAGCACATCCCAAAGTGTTAGTTCCTCTTACACTCCAGCAATTTTTCAGCGCTTACAATGATTTTACTTAGGAATGAATGGCACATCATCATTGTTACCAGTTTATAGTTACATTTAATGGAACGTCTAAGAGGCAAGTTGTTAAAAATATAGATTGTCATGTTACCAAGAAACCACAAAGCGTACTATTTTGAGCTTCTGCGTCCATTACCATATCAACAATTACACACATTTACAATCTGGCTATGTGCAGTTTTCCGCCATACAAATTCGTCTGTTCAATTCAATTTTATTTGTATAACGTTTTTAACAATGGACATTGTCACAAAGCAGCTTTACAGAAATAAATGGATTCAAAAATGATATTGTAAATATGTGAATTTATCCTAATGAGCAAGCCAGAGGTGACTGCAGCAAGGAAAAAACCCCTGAGACAACATGAGGAAGAAACCTTGAGGGGAACCAGACTCAAAAGGGAACCCATCCTCATCTGGGTGCAACGGATAGTGCAATTATAAATAAATCCCTTCTATTATTGTGCGCTATATGGACAAATAGTGCAAATGTGCAACCAGTAAATTCATCACAGTTTTCGCAAGAAGTCCGGATCATTGGTCCGCATATTTGATTTGGCACAGTTTTTACGCCGGACGCCCTTCCTGACGCAACTCTCCCCAATTTTTATCCAGGCTTGGGACTGGCACAGAGAGCGCACTGTTGCACACCACCCCAGTGGCTGGCGTTGGTTCCCTGGCTGGGAATCGAACCCGGGCCGCAGCGGCGAGAGCACTGTGGCCTCAAAACTAGTCCTCCAGGGACCCATACAAATTGCTCTGTACTGTTAAAAAATTAAACACAACGCCTTCTGACCAGTCAGGATGTACAATTCCACAGTGCTTCCATGTTGCCTCTATGTCTGGCATTGACAAGCATGCCATGGTTAAATCCGGTTACATCACACCTCTGGATCATCCTAATATTTGGGCTAATAATCATTAAACCCTTTGACCATTCCCACATTTATTTCTTACTGCAGAAGCAGGATTTGTAACTTGCGGCAAAACTTTTTTTCAGTTGAAAATCTATTTACAGGTTGACTACAGAACGTTGCCTTTTTCTACTGACACTTCAGAAAACAGCATGCTATGAACCCTTTCTGAGACCATGAACTTGGATCACGTGTGTGTGTGTGTGTGTGTGTGTGTGTGTTTGTGTGTGTGTTCTTGAATGAATTGCAGGCGCAAACCATGACAGTGTGGCGACAGGCAGAGAAACACAATATTCCCTGTGTGTGCTTCCTAAACAAGATGGATAAACCTGGAGCCAGGTAACACACAAACCTGCAGGTGAAACACTTTACTCTTTTCTGTGACTCGAGTCTTTTCAGTCCGTTCAGTTACATGTTCGAATTCATTCACCAGTTTGTTCAGCGTGCAGCGTGATCGTGGAGCCTTAGAAACCACTCATATAAGCATTAATATAGCGTTATTGTAAGCACTGATAATTCTATCAGCAATTTTCAATTATTTTTTTACACCCAGTCCAACACAGACTACAACTGCATGCACTGAAATTCCTGACCGCCATTCACTCCTCTCTTGTTGAGATACAGTAGATGGATGGATGGATGGATGGATGGATATTGATCACCAAGTGGAAATTTAGGATTTCAGAAGGTGAATGTTTGAATAAACTAATCAAAAGTCCAGTGGGTGGAGTCAGACCCGATCCAGTTCCTCCTACCTGGGTTGATCATCACAGCAGACTGATTAAAAGAGGAGTGAATCTCAGTCATGCTGGCTGATTCCCTGATTCAAATACTGACCCTCTAAACGAGAGAGGAGTGAATCTTCGTCTTGATTTTATTGAATTGAATTCACAGGTTAAAAAACACTGGCAGATTAAACATATAAAAAGTAAAGACCTAAAAGGGGAACAAAGGAGCAAATATTGACCAAAAGGATTCAATGATTCATTTTTTTTGCGGATTGCAATCACGAAAGCAGCAGCAACGGAATGACAGTAATGACTCCGTGAGTGGCAGTGACGGATACTGAATCATTCACGTGAATTATTCAAAAAGACTCGTACAAGTCAGGGATCTGAATGACCTCAGAGTACAGAAGATAACTCCACAATGTAATGGTTTTACCAGGGAATAAATCACGTTTTAAACGTGTCGTTCTTTTTAATCCTTTCTTTCAGCGTCAGTTACTCTGTAGAAAGCATCAAGACGAAACTGAAGGCTAACCCCATACTCCTTCAAGTGAGCGTGTTCTCCTTTTCAATCTGTCATTAATTCATGTTCATAACAATAATCAACCACTTACGGATCCATTTCTTTAATTTTTTTTTTTCAGCTTCCCATCGGCTCTGGAAAGGAATTTGTCGGATTGGTGGACTTGATCACTAAGCAGCGAATGACATGGCGGGGGAAGTCATGGGCCGAGGACGGGCGGGCTTTTGAGACGAGAGCCCTCCAGCCCACAGATGACCCTGAATTCCTGGAAGAAGTCAATCAAGCCAGAGCAACCCTCATAGAACAGGTAGATAGTGCCATTAAACACAACCTTCAACGATTCCTGGTTTTCCTGCTTATTTTCCAATAACAGGACATCACGAAGTCGTTTATTTT
The DNA here is from genome assembly GCA_037576675.1 of Pangasius sanitwongsei. NCBI lineage: Eukaryota > Metazoa > Chordata > Actinopteri > Siluriformes > Pangasiidae > Pangasius > Pangasius sanitwongsei. The sequence continues at coordinate 11,320,043 of CM075029.1, read as the reverse complement.
TTTCTTATATCACAGCAATTTGACAATGCTAACAATTTTTTATTCATTAAAGAAAGACAAGTCATACTTTTTATTCAATTATAGTTACATTTAATGTTGTGGAACGTCACTAGCCTTTTCTCTTGAAGCCGTAAACGCCCCCATCCTGAAAGCCTTGCTGTGTCAGAAAATAATAATAATTACAGCTTTACCTCTGACTGTAACACCGCTGACACTGGAGTCTTTTTCCAAACAAAAAGTGAAATAAACATCTCCTCAAAGAATACTTCACCATATCAACGATTACACATTTTTCATGTGCCATACAAGTCCCTGAACTGTAAAAATGATGACATGTTAGAACGAACACAACATCATCTGACCAATCAGAACTGAGCACTGAATGGCGCTGTGGCATAAAGACAGTTCCAGGAGCTTTGTACACGGGATTAATGGTACAAAGAGCACAAAAAGTGAAAGCAACCACAAAGCAAATGTTTCAGTAGAATGACGAGTTCAGTAGCATGGCTTTGTGTAAACTGTCTTTCAGCTCAGCTGAACCATCCCTTTATTATGGCAGTGTAACAACAGGGTGCTATAATACAGTCCTGTCCGAAAGTATTGGAATGACAAGACTTTTGTTTTTGCTATACACTGAAGATCAAACATGAATATGAGACGATAGATTAGAATTTCACCTTTCATTTCCTGATATTTACATCTTGATGTGTTAAACAACGTAGAACATGGCACCTTTTATACCAGTCCACACGATTTTTACATGAGCAAAAGTATTGGAACAGATAGTCTTAAAGCATATAACACGTAATATTTGGTTGCATATCCCATGCCTGCAGTGAGCCGGCGACCCACTGACATCACCAAACTGTTGCGTTCTTCTTTTGCGATGCTTTTCCAGTCTTGTACCGCAGCTTTTTTTCAGTTGTTGTTTGTTTTGGGGAGTTTCTTCCTTCAGTCTCCTCTTCAGGAGGTGACATGCATGCTCAGTTAGGTTAGGGTCTGGTGATTGACTTGGCCAGTCTAAAACCTTCCACTTTTTCCACTGATGAAGTCCTTTTTTGTGTTGGCCGTGTGTTTTGGGTCATTGTCTTACTGCATGATGAAGTTTTTAGGTGAGCAAAAGTATTGGAACAGAGAGTCTTCAAGTAAATATTCATGTCTTCGGTGTAGAGCGAAAACAAAAGAATTGTTCCAATACTTTCGGAGGGGACTGTATATGTTATATATTTAGTTTATGTTTTGACTAGAATAACCGTCTTACTTCACCCAGAGGTATGTGCAAACAAAACAACTTTTAAACCAATAATAGAGAAAAAAAAAAAGTATATTTTTATTCATATTTTGTGCAGGTTGCAGATTTGGATGACGAATTTGCCGAGCTGCTTCTTGGAGAATATTTTGACAACTTTGACTCAGTGCCTGCTGGGAAAGTACGTTATCATATACGCCTGGTTACTTGTAATTGAGTGTGTGTGTGTGTGTTTGTGTTTTCTTCAGTAATTCTTTTAGCCCATGCTGAAAATTTCTGAAATAAATGAGAAGAGGGACAAACATGCCAAAGCCCTTTTTGCTGTCTTGTTTCAGGGATCAGGGCTAACGTGCAGTTTGCAGTTCTGTCCTCGATTCACATGTAATAGATATTCAAGTCTGGCTAACGTCTTTGTTTTCTCTCAAGAGGTTGAACTGCGAGGTGGCTTTGTGTAGCAGCAGAGTTATATGACAGCTGTGCTCTGGACCTCATTTTGATTGGACAGTATATTAACATCAGCCAGATCTCGGGCAGTGTGTGTAGTTCAGCAGTCGAGTAGTGGGATCCGACTTTCGTTACAGAATTGAAGTGCATCACAACAGTGGAGCATGTTAAGTTTAATGAAAAACACTTGATTTTGATTTCAGAAACAGAATCTGCATGTTCCCAGTCCTGAGACTATACAGCGCAGTACAAGTCTTACAGTGAATGAAATCAGGAATTTTTAGTTGAACTGTTCCTTTCAGAGCACAGTAGCCTCATGCCTCATATGAATCAATGAATGTGATGAGGTAGTAAATGTGTAGATGCAATAAAGCAATGGAAAGATGTTTTCAGTTGCAGGAGGCGGTGAGGAGAGTGACCCTGTCTCGTAAAGGAGTGCCTGTACTGTGCGGAAGTTCACTGAAGAATAAAGGAGTTCAGCCTCTACTAGACGCCATCACAGCATACCTCCCTGCACCTGATGAAAGGAACCACGACCTGGTGTGAGTCTGCTGTACTCCTCTTCTCTGAACCTGCTCATCTCTCTCTTGATCCCATTCCTGTTGATTTGATCTGTGTATGTCTGGTTGCTTCAGGCAACATATGTGTAGCGTCCCATTGTTGAAATTGATGGTGCTGGTGTGTGATACTGGGAGCAAATTCAAAGTCATACCAGTAAAGTTTATTTAATATATTTGTAATTTTACATGCTGTTAAACAAAAATATTCTACAATTCTAGAATTAACAATAAATTCTTGAGTGGTTATCCTCATTGTAAGAGTTTGGTCAAATGATTCTGATTCACTCAGTGATTCATTCAGTTCCATGATTCACCTACCAGTTCCATGTGCAGCCTGATCTTGCAGCCATCTAAAGGAAATGATGAATATCTATCTATCTATCTATCTATCTATCTATCTATCTATCTATCTATCTATCTATCTATCTACCTACCTACCTACCTACCTACCTACCTACCTATTATGAGCCTGAAAAGAAGTTGTTGAACTCACAGACATGAATCTTGGATTCACTGATTCAAATTGATTCAAACTGACTCACTGAACAACAAGAGAACCTTGCTAGTGACTAAAAGATTTGCTAACTTTTACATCAAGTTAGTCATACACGCAATTACAAATAACTTTTAAATAAATGTTTAAAAAATAATACAGACAGAAAAAACATATACCTGTATAAATCATTTCTGTTTGAGAATCATGAAGTCAGTTATGGGTATGTATGAAAATGAAATACTTTCGTTGAAATACAATATTGGCTTCACAATTTCAATTCAATTAGATTCTCAAAATATTTTGAGCAAAATTTGAATGAAGGAGAATTATGACAGAAAAGACCATAAATTGCTACAAACAGATGTTTAATATTATAAACAAAATGTACTACAGGTTCACCATATCTTAAAAATAAATAAATGTATAAATTCTAACAAAGATTTTGCTTGAACAAGCAAAGTGTCTGACCTGGTGACTTTGAAAATGATTGACTGAAATATAATGAGCTCAGTAGCAGAAATAGAGCTCCAAAGTCGGCTAAAATGACTGATTTCCGCAGACTTTGGTGGCTCTTGGACTTCACAAGTGCAGATCTCACAGACTCTCCACAACTGTGAGAACGGCACTACATGCATAATTAATACAATGATATCCACGATGTGAACTGTACATTTCCATGATGCACATCGTCACTTTTTGCACTGCAATATATCGTTTGCACCCTTATAATTTAGTCATCTCCAAATCCCACACACTAACTAACTCTTCCCTATTGCACAGCAAGTTACTAACCTGCCTGCTTATCGACTTCCTCTGAGACACGTGAAACCAGCTACCAAATATTTTCATGTAAAATCATAGGGCTGCTGCATGTGTATGGATGCTAACTGTTCTATTCTATATACATGACCTAACAGACACCCACAATCACAATCACATTTTCCTGTTGATAGATGAACAGCCGTAGCCTCATTTCTCCCTGAATGTGTTTGTCTTCTGTGTGTGATTTTCTTCTTTTGTGCCTTTTAGGCGCTGGTATAAGGACGACTTGTGTGCTCTGGCATTTAAAGTGGTCCATGACAAGCAGAGAGGTCCTCTGGTTTTCCTGAGGATCTACTCTGGCTCTATGAAACCGCAGTCAGCAGTGTACAATATCAACCGAAACGGAATGTAGGTCTATCACAAAAATACTGAGCACCGAGTTTCACACTGTTAACATCACAAAATGTTCAGTAACCTGCTTCATTAAGCACATCTGGGCCACGCCGTCACATGAAAGTCTGATTAGAGCATACTAACACTTGTATTAAATGTTTCATTTATGCAACAGAGAGAGAATGAGTCGTCTACTGCTGCCGTTTGCAGATCAGCACGTTGAAATCCCCTCACTGTCTGCAGGGAACATCGCCCTCACTGTGGGCCTCAAACAGGTACAGTATTCATTCACGAGCAGTGTTGTCTCACTCCAAAGATTTAATGTGTTGTGTGTGTCATTTTAGGTTTAGCTCTAGTTTTTGGAAACCAAATGGCTGTTAAACTTTACTAGGAATAAAAGGCAACTATGTATTACCACTCTGAAATGGATTATTTTTCGTATAAGAGCACTTCCCAAAGTGTTTTACACTTCAGCAGGAATTTTTGTTTTCATTTTTTAAAAATTGACACTTTTTATCTGTTCATAGTTACATTTACGTTTATAAGTATGTTGTGGAACTTCCACAAAACAAGTTAGTTCCAGGTATCACTTCTGTTATAGCAGCACCAGCTTCTCCCTTTTTCCTTTCTCTTCAAGATAATAAGACAAAAAATGCAGCTTTTCATTTTACTGAGAAACCACAAAGCTCTGAGTGTTACAAAGCGCTGACACTGGAGACTCCTTCCAAAAATGCTAAACAAACATATCCTGACAGAACACTTTACCATATCAACACTTACACACACTATTTTCAAATTTTATCCATTTACACCTTCAACACCTTCTAGACCAATCAGAATTGAAAATCCAGCAGCGCTGTTCTATAAACGTATATATATATCGCATAATAAAGCTGTTACCTCACTCCAAGTTTTCTCTTGCATTTGTGTACCAGAAACAGTAATTTGCCTTGGATCCAGCACTCCTTTAAAATGTGACATATCAATTTCGAGTGTCTTAATAATATTTTTAACGTCTGTCAATTTCATGCATCATATAATATAAACCGGTACGGTCCTGTGCTCACTCAGACGGTGACAGGTGACACCATCGTCTCGTCCAAAGCCTCAGCAGTGGCCGCAGCGCGCCGGGCACACAACAAGGCAGAGGAGAAGAGAGCGTCTAGCCGAGAGATGAACAGTCTGGTACTGGCTGGGGTTGAGGTGCCTGATCCCGTCTTCTTCTGCTCTGTAGAGCCTCCTTCCATGTCCAAACAAGCAGGTATATATTTACCTCCCAAATTTACAGCTAGATGTATCATATTTTTTGACTGAAGAGTTCTAGTATCTAGTGTTTTTTAAAGATTGACCATATAGTACACCATATTGAGTGATCACTGGAAAAGATAATGGGCTGTATTGGAATATCGTTGGTGACTTGTGCAAAAGTTTCTCGTATTCAGAGACGGGTTATGCACATTTATGTACTCCAAGGCTGCCAGGTTTTATTTTTTCCTTTTGTAGACATGTCTTAGACGGCGTTTTTCACTAGCGTCTAGACCACCACCTTTAAACACTAGCACTTACCGTTAAACCAGGAAAAAAAACATGGGATAGAAAATATGGACTGAACAAGCAGATAGCGTTTTTTCCCCCTTTACTATCAAATCTAACATAAAAGCAAGAGACACTTTAAAAAAGGGAAATTAAAAAAGACTATGAAGGAGAAGATGGTAAGCATGTCTATAAACATCTAATAGGATTCTAGTAGATCAACAGTAAACCTCAACCTTATGTTTGTCTACAACCCAAAGCATAAATATCAGAGTGACATATTGTGGTTACATCAAACTGCCAGACAGTGGTGCTCGACTTAATACTTCTCCACGCTTAAGCCGGTATCGCATAAGTAATATCTAATTCCAAGGTCAGAATCGTGCTTAAAATCCCACGCTAAAGGTCTGAGCAGCACTTAAGTCTGTAGTTACATCTGAGGTCTGAATACTGATGTGCAGTGAGTATAAACTGCACGTAGGCAACTCAATTCTGAATACAGCCCATAGTGAACATCATATCTTTGTGGCATTATGGCTTCTTTAGAACCTTATTTGTTTGCTAGCTGTACGTTTTCAACTAGCTAAAGACTCAAGACAAATATGACTTATATCTACCGTGTATGTTGCAGTTAATGAGGCACATTTTAGGACGACATTCTAGAAAAATACTAACTAGAGTAACGAAGAGCCTTCATTTTGACTAAACATATAAAAGTGCAATAGTTATGCAAATATTCACTGCTGAAGATCAGGAGAAGTCGTCCACTATCTCTATATTTCTCTATTATTTTCATTTATTAGCCAGCTCATTGCCCTTTTTCCACCAGAGAGCAACAAGGAACTAGAAGTTGCAGTTAAAGTCCTGAATGATGAGTAAAATTCTTACTTCCTGTAAAGGTTCTTACAGGACAGTGGACTACGGATCTGTATTGTCTGCCAAGTTTTTCTTTCCCGTCATCTAAGCATGTATAAGTAATAATATTATATCTCTGTATCAGTTTAGGGTCTGATAAGAAACTCGACGCATATTATAAGGGACAAAGACATGTAAACATTTTCAAATTCAATAATTATGATTCACCGCGGTATTATATACCAAAACATGATACATTCTAGAGCACACTGTATGTATACGTTATAGAAATATAGTGCTATAGCTACATACAGAACCTCACAGTGAATAGCCCTAGTAAATAAATAGTATGCCACCATCAGTAGGACGTGTGTGTGTGTGAACTGTAACGCAAGATGAAGCGTTGTCCAGACCTGTCCCAGTGGTGTTTTCTGATGCGCTAACAGTAGGTCAGATGTCTTGCTGTCTTATAAAGCTTTAAGCATTTGTGTCTGATTGTTATATCTATAGAAAGAAAATTTTGTACACAAAAAGAAAAGTTATTCTCCCTCTTTAGCTCTGACTATAATTCTTGGATTACTGAGCAATTCTTGTTGATAAAAAAAATCTTATTGCCCTTATTTGGAACAAAATACAACAGACCTTTTAGTAACAATAATGGTGTCCTATTTCATTATGATTTTAAATACATTAAATACATTGTATGCATTTAAATACATTCTATACGTAATACAGAAATGCATATCGCCTACATGACCTAAGGTCATATGATCAGAGAGCGATTTCTAGGTTCTGTTCCAGTAGATAATACATGAGTGAAATTCACTAGTACAATGCAATAGCAACTAATTAATACAATTTGAGCTAACAGGCATCTTTACTGAGATTAAACTGCCACACATGATCTGTGATTTAAAGCCTCCAGGACTTTAGCCTCCCAAATATACATAATACTTTTTTTTCCATCTATGATCTCTGTCTAAAGTACAAAATGTGTTTTACATTTAGTCTTGGAGAAACTGTTCATTAAGTTTAGATATGAATGTTATTATTCCTTGTCATCTAGCCATTTATTTTTTTTCGTTATCGGTGCTATCAGTTATGGCGCTGTCATAAAATGTTGTTGATCACATGCCTGAAGCTAAGGACGCAGTAAAAAAAAAAAAAGTGCATACTCAGAAAATATCCTGGTAAAAACAGACTTCTTCATTTTAGATTAAAAAAAAAAAAAAAAAGATTACAAGAAACCAAATATAAGAAATAGTGTTGTTCTGTTGGCATATAATTTTGCTAATTTTAAACATTTATTTCTAGAAAGAAGCAAAATTATCTGCCAGTAGAATAAGAATAATTTAAAGCTTGAAATGAGTGGAAATGTCTAAAAATAGGTTTAGTCATTTTAATAATAATAACTTATATTTGGTTCAGTGTAATCTTATAATAGGAAATCATAGATAAATTTGACTATATTTGAGATATTTCTGCTTATTTCACTTAGTCTTACAGACTTTTTTTTTATTTTTTTATTTTTTTTATGTGGAGCGTCCAGCATACATGTCCCTGTGAATGAGCTGTTACTATAGAAACAATAGTTTATTAGAACAAGCACTTTAATATAATCCTTGTAGCCGGCATTACTGTCAGAGCTGCTGTCATAAACACTACATTAATCAACACCTTCTGACTGTTCAGTCTCATCAGCAGTGATGTGGTGTCATTTATTTTCTCATTATTTATTATTCTTATTATTCATTCTTTCTCACTACAGATCTTGAGCATGCTCTGAAGTGCCTCCAGAGGGAAGACCCCAGTCTGAAGGTCAGGACAGACCCTGACTCTGGACAGGTACGTAACCTTTAGGCTACCACAATTTTCGAAATTTGTATTTAGCGAAAAACAGTGCAATCATGCTGAAAGTGAAACATACGAGAAAAAAAACAATCATGTTAAATCTGCTAACTAACTTGAATGCCTAGTCACGTTGATACTTTTATATCAGCCTATATCAGTAGTCTTACTTAGCCTTATAAATCACCTCACTAGACAGTTCTGTGTGGTATGGGAGAGCTCCACATCGAGATCCTGCATGATCGCATCAGGAGAGAGTACAACCTTGAAACGCACTTGGGGCCGCTCCAGGTTGCCTACAGAGAGACCATCATCCAGTCAGCAACCACAACAGGTAAGACTTCTGACTTTATTTCTTTTTTTCTGCTTTAACACACCCTGATTCGAATAGTGAATGAATGAATGAATGAAAGCCTTTATTGTCATTGTATATCTCTGTATACAACGAAATTAGGAGCACTGCTTCTG
>CM075029.1:11296659-11311335 GCA_037576675.1 Pangasius sanitwongsei | reverse complement strand
CTAAATGGTAAATGCCATATTTTTGTGGAGCCTCTTAAAATAAAGCTGAAAGTCTACACTTCGATCACATCCTGATTATTTTATTTCAAATCCACTGTGGTGGTGTATAAAGGCAAAATCACAAAAAAACTGTCATTGTCCAAATACTTCCGGACCTAACTGTATATAAGTTATAAATGTCAGGGTGAATGTCTCAGTGACCCACTTAGAGCTCTGACCTTAATGAAGTTCACAGTCATGAAATATTTCTTATAATTAGCACTTTCCAAAGAACAAGGAAGCTTTGAGGTTTTGTGCTTTTTTTATTTATTTATTTTTTTAAGAAAAGTGATGGCATTTCCATAAGTTTAGCAAGTAGGAAGTAAGGGTGTTATGGTTTTTTACATAACAATTTACATAAAATTTACATAAAAATTTACATGGTATGATAACCCAGTCTAAAAACATCACTATATACTACGGGATGGAAGGTTAAAGGTGTTTCCTTGTTTACAGTGACTTCCTGCTTTATGGTTTAATGGCAGCAGTTTCAGGTTACACATGGAATGTTAGCCCTGGTATGTCAGTAACACTGATAAGAGATTTCAGTCTACACACAACACTTGAGTGAATAACATGTAGCCACAGTTATGGCCCTTAGGTGCTAGATATTCTAATTGCTGGATAAGTGTTGTGCTTGCAAATCAATGAAACGCTTAGAAAAACTTAAAGCAGCATCTGTTTTATGTTTCAGACACTCTGGATCGCACACTGGGTGAAAAGAGGCATGTTGTGACTGTAGAGCTGACAGTGAGTCCCAGGGAAGCGGCTGCTCAAGGCACGTCGTCTTGTCACGTGACTTACGAAGAGGAAATAGAAGGCCAAATTTCTGCTGACATTAAAGAGGCAGTGAACAGTGGAGTTCAGAGTGCCTATCTCCAGGGTAAATATATATTAAATTTTATACATATATCCACCTGTTTTCATGCCCATTTTAAACTTGAGCGTAATTACAATTACAGGAATTAACCATTTTTTTACGAAAAAACAAGAAAAGAGAAATTGTTTTCAAATTAACTAATTGATTAACTAATCTGATTAATCTGAAATCTGATTTCTGTGTTGACGATATTCCTCCCAAACCCTCTCAAACTGTTAGGAACCTTGGTGTTACTTTTGATCCCTTTCTCTCATTTGAACCACACATTAGCTCCGTTGTTAAAACTGGCTTTTATCACCTGCGTAGCATAGCTCGTCTCTGTCACATTCTCAGCCTGAAAGACCCTCTTGTTCGTGCATTTATCACGTCCCATCTTGACTATTGCAATCCCCTTTTTACTGGACTACCATTAAAGGCCATAACCAGGTTACAATATCTTCAAAATTCAGCAGCTAGAGTTCTCACCTGCTCCTCTAAGTCCACTCACATTACACCCATATTAGTCTGCACTGACTACCTGTAGTTTCTAGGATTAAGTTAAAAAAAAAAAAAATCCTTCTTCTGAGCTTTAAAGCCCTCCATAGCCTTGCCCCCCCTCCACTTATCTATCTGAGCTCCTTCATCCCAGGACTCTCAGGTCCTCTGATTCAGGACTACTCACTGTACCACGTTTCCGTTTCTCCACCATGGGTGGTAGATCATGTGTCGTCATGGCTCCACAGCTTTGGAATTCACTCCCTTAGAACCTCCGAGATGTTACCTCTGTCTCAACTTAAAGCATGTTTATTTCTTCAGTACTTTTGCTCTTTTCCTAACATTTGAAATATTTGTAGCGTTGCTCTTTTGCTTGTTCTTCTCCTATGTCTATTAGTTTGGAATGTAAAGTTTCCTTTGAGCTGTGGAAAGGTGCTATATAAATAAAACGTATCAGTTATTATTATTAGTAATTAAAAATACTGATTAGTAGTGTAGACACAGAGTAGAATAAGACGCTGATAGAAATTTCTAATGTAGCTGAACAAAGCTACAAAGGCAACACAAAATGCTTCTTCAGAACAGAAGTGGGTGTTTCTTAATGTCTAAAGTATTCTCAATCATGTGAGCTTTCTCAGCCGATGGAAAGAACTATAATGCATGCAAGCTAGATTTTTGTTTATCAGAAAAAATGTATATTATATTTTTTTCGAAATATTTTGTTCATAATGTCATCTTTCTAGCGTTTGAGAAAAACATGTGATTATATGTTTGGCCAGCACTGTTACTGCTCTTCAGAATATTAAACAGAGAAGTAGCTGAAGCAATTTTGTAACCTTTGCTTTTGGAAATTGATTTCAGTTTTGCTTAAAATAAGCAGTCACTATTTGCTTTGAGAGGACGACGCTCTCCATGCCGGTACACACGCGCGTATTATTGTAATCGGCTCTGTTCTGCAGGTCCTGTGCTGGGTTACCCTGTGCAGGGGGTTCTCACTGTGATCCACAGTGTGTGTGTGGAACCTGGCACTTCTCTGGCCATGGTGTCAGCCTGTGTGTCTCGCTGTGTGCTTAAGGTACTTCACATACAGTCTGTGTCATGGTAATAAAGCTGTATGGGTTTATACATGGTAGGTTTTATAGTTAATGGAAATTAACTGTGTGTATGTGTGTGTGAAGGGGCTGAAACAGGCAGGGGGACAAGTCTTAGAGCCTGTGATGTCACTGGAGGTGACAGTGGATGAGGAGTATCTGAGCTCTGTGCTCGGGGACCTCGCTCAGCGCCGAGGAACAGTCCGAGACATCCAGAGCCGCCAGGACAGCAAGGTACTTTTGGCCACTGTACCCCTCGCAGAGATGATGGTAAGTGTGCTTTTTACTTAATCTTTTTAATTTAAAAAAAAAAGGGAAAACATGAACACCGATATTAAATGCACTTGATATGCGTGGTGTTTCCAGGGCTATTCCACTGCGCTGCGCACTTTGACCTCAGGAAATGCCACCTTCTCCCTTGAGCTGGCCAGCTACCAACCCATGAACCCTCAGGACCAGAGCGCGTTGCTCAACAAGATGGCCGGCCTGGCATGATATCCCTTTCCTTTCCTTGCACATTTGCAAGTGTGATTTTAAACAGTTCTGAATGCATTTCCTTTATGAACTGATTTCCACTTTTATTTATTCATTTCGCAGAACAGATACTTGTTACACTTGTTTACCTCTTCTATGTGAATTACATTTGACTTTGTTATTGACTAACAGTGCACATTAAAATGTTTAACACCTGAAAACTGTCAGGTCTCAAACCAAATATTCTTCTTCACAGCAATTACAAATCTATATGGCAAGTCTTCAGTTTCATAGAACCTAATCACAGCATATGAGCCATTAAACCCAAATTAAAACAAGAAAAAAGTGATAGTTCATCAGGTATATTAAAGTCAGCAGTAACAGCAGTGAAATTCATGAGTGCATACAGAAAGAAAATGATTACAGTGGATATTCCTGATCAGTTTGTTCCTGTAGAATTATTAAATGGTAGGATTTCTGTCTTTGGGAGCTCACAGGCCGTCGTATTCGTGTGGACAGTAGCCCACAAACAGAGGCTCTGCAGGGATGCCTCTCCTGAGGGGGGAAGATACAGTTTAGACATTTTACAACAATGAACTGCTTAAAAAAAAAAAAAAAAGATGACTTTTTTAAAATACAGTGCAGGAATATGGCCTTAATTTTTGGGAAGTTTAAATATGTTTACACTTGGCCCAAATTCTCAAGTCCACACCCAGGAACAATTCTGGATTCATTTGGAAGAAAGAGTCAATCACCGGTGCATAGCTTTTGTGCATGCAGGTTTAGAAAAAGGTAAGCACTACATTTATCCGTTTGCAGTTTTTTTTTTTTTTTAAATTAGTGTTGGCATCAAAGGCAAATAAAGAACAGTGGAGAAGAACGGTAGGAGACGTTCTTATGTGCATCAGCAGTATGCGGACCACACCGGGTTTCGGTGGACGCGAGCCCCGGCCTGATTTCAAGAGGACCAGGGATGGGTTCTTTGGCTCGCTCTTGGGCTTAAAAACAGCTTTCACGCTTGTGCAAAAATGTAGCAAACTCTTGGGGCCCCAAATACAGGAAATACAACAGAAAAGTACAACGAAATCATGTGAGGCCACCTGGGAAACCCCACTGGATGTCGCTGTGGCTCATTTTTGGGTTAATTAAAAGGCACAAATAGAGGGTTTTCAATAAAATTTAAACTTTTCTGCCTATAATATGCTTTGACACCTACTTCAAAAAAAAAACAAAGATTAATATTAATATATTGTTACTTTTTACAGTATTTTGTCTATCCCTGTATAATCTTGCCTGCTCCATTTACCTGCTAAATTGTTTTCACAGTGAATACCTTTAATTACTTTGTCTTGAATGAATCACTCTCTGGTTTGAGACTCACCTGAGCATGCGGCAGCGATGTTTGACCAGACGAGTGTAGGCACTGCCTATGTCTTTCACATTTTCATCACTCCACAACCTTTCAGCTACTGCACTGGCCCGTGGCCTTTGAGAAGCAAACATATACACACGTCAAATTCTTCCCAAGACACACTGTTAAATTGCCAACACATTTTAGCCTGCAAAGTCAGAAACTATGTGCAGGGTTGAGTGTATGTGCTGAGCAGGTGCTGAAGATCCAATGTTAACCAGTTAGCAATCGTTATGGAGTCTGGAATGTAACTTGCATACATCAACAGTTCGATTATAATGTGTTTTTGATATTAACTGGTGTTACCATAGACGTGGGGTGAGGTTGGTGGCATCCACATACTCCCCCCAGAGACATGCCTCCCCACCAATCACAAGCTGCTTCTGCTCGGCTGTGCCTGAGGAATCAAAGGGGAAATCACCCAATTTAAAAAACTAAACCAGTTCTTATTTATAACATTATGGTTTAAGGAAAAAAAACCAAAAAAAAAAAACCCAGACACCTTATAAATACATCAATGTTATGAATTCACTCTCTGGGAATGGAACACTTGAGATCTAGCTTGCTTCAAATCAACAGGCCTCAAGAGTATGAAAATGACTTCATGATACTGTAACCATACACACCAATCTCTCTCTCTCTATACAGAATGACTTTGAATAAATTAAGAATTAATTGTTAAGACAACAGTTGGTTTGGTAAGAGAGGCTTGTTCTTTGACTATTTTGATAGTCAAAGGCTATTTTCTGAAAAGTAGGCTAACTTGTACATGCTATACTTAGAAATAACTTTTTCCAGCATCATCTACACTGGTATAGGACAACAGTAACTGAGACTCAGAACCATCCTGTGATCACTCTGACCTTCGTTCACTTTTCTCCTCAACTCCGTATCAAGCCAGTCTAAGCCAGATGCTGGACAGAAAGAAATCTGTTGTAAAACAGCACGGGTCCATTTTGCTATCCTGACAACACAGGACCTTCAAAGTATGCTCATGGGTGTAAAAAGCTTGCAACTCTCAAGTTAAGAGAGATACAACCCTTACATCACGTAAGGGGGACTTTCATCCATCTCCTGCACACAGCGTTGAAAAGACTTCCATTTTCCATTCGTCTCCCACACTACTGCATGCTGGAGACTCAATTTCCATCTGTCTCCAATGCCATTCCACCTGCATCCTAAGCTTTCTTCAGGTCAGTTTATTCCACTGGTCTTTTCTCACATTTAACTGTGTACTGTTTAGTAAACATGTTTAACAGATTTCTTCCCTAAGCACTCAGTCATTCTCTTTTAGAAAGCAGCATGTTAAAAGAGTGCCCAGAGACAGGCAAGTATGATGTTCTGCTAGACATGTTGAAACAAACCTCTGACAAGCGACAGAGCATCAGAGTAACCTTTTCATATGGTATATGCTTAAAATTGAATAAATGATCTGAAAAATCATACTATCTATGCTTGGAACTAAAAGCATATGTAAAATCAGCCTCTTTGTAAATTTAAACACAAAGCCAAACTCCATATGGATTGATCTATGGGCTCATGCTGCAGAAAGCCACAATATACAGTGGTGGCACAGTGCTTAAAGGCTGCGGGTTACCGATCAGACAGTCGGGGGCTCAAGCCCCACCACTGCCAATGCCGCCACTACTGGGCCCTTAAGCAAGGCCCTTAGTCCAATCTGCTTCAGGGGAGCTGTATCATGGCTGACAATACGCTCTAACTCCAGCCCCTTAATAAGCTGGTATATGAAAGGAATAAATTTGATTTTACTGTAATGTATATGCGATGAATAAGGCCTCTTCTTTAACTACATCACTTTCCCCAGTGTGTTTGATGCATCACAAGCCAGACTGCATTATAATGACAATATTTTCATGCTATCAAAGCATTTTCCCATGCTATATAGCCCTAACCTACTAGGATGTAACCTATGGCTGAACTAATCAAATAAATTCCCTTCTGTTTTATCCTCTCTCTCTCTCTCTCTCTCACACACACACACACACACACACACACACACACACACCATTGAAACTCTGAGGGTCAGCCTTGTAAATGCCTTGCCAGTCTTGGCCATAGCTGATGCGGTTTAGGTACCAGGGAGTAGAAAGTAGGGCATGAAACCCAGCTGCAGTTATCTGGGCCATCTCACTCTCGTAGTCTGGTTTCTCCTTCCACACGTGGATCTGTGTGTCTGCTTTCAGCTATGCAGAAACACACAGTGTCACAACTGCTTTTGCAAAAAAGCATCAATCTTCTTGGTCCAAGCAAAAGCACTGGGATAATGTTTAGAATACACCCATACATATGGGTGAAAGGACATTCCTTGTTTTGTTTTACGTACATGGGATAATATCAAATCCAGTTAACCGGTTCAAATTAACTGTCCTTCAAGTTCAAAGGGCACATTCACACAAGTGCTACAATTGTCTGTTATTAGCATCACGTTTCTACTAAAATTTATACTAAGATGGTGTTAACGCACAGGTGAAAAGTATAGCATTATCAAGTCCTTTAAGCAAAAACCCACCAATTATTATTGCAAGATTCTACAGTAGAAAGATGTTCAACTATAAATATTCATTTCTTATATATTTCTCAATAAAGCAGTGTATCAAGTACAAATTTTGAAAACTGTATAGCCACACAGAGTGTGAAATGTGCCCAAAGTGTAAAAAGAGTCAAGTTTAAAAGTTTTCAGCAAAGACAGAAGCACACACTGCCTTAATGCCAAACACTACATGCTGGCCATGTGCAGCAAGCGTGAATGAGTAGCATTGACTAGGGTGAATGTATTGTGTTGCTATTCAAAAAGGCATAAGTTAATTGCAAGCATGAGAAACAGCATCAGTTTAACCCCAACCCCAAAAAGCCAAAACCAAATGACCTACAACTTTTGACCCAATATCCATGTTAGGGAATTAAATTTTGTAATATTTCACTGTCCACACCTGACCATGAATCCCATATGTGGCATTCCCCAACTTCTGTCACAAGGCTGGAGGCAGATATGTTGTAAAATTATGATTTTCCTTCATTTGAACTAAGCGGACTAGCCCAAACCTGTTGCACCATTACAACAGCCCTGTGCACAAAGTGAGGTCCATAAAGACATGGTTTGCCTAGAGCCCTGATCTCAACCCAACTGAACACCTTTGGGACAAATTGTAATGCCGACTGCACAGCAGCCCTCCATGCCCAATATCAGTGCCTAACCTCAATAATGAAATAATGTATTTCACTCCTCCTGACTATTATCTAAACAACATATAATGGACAATGTTAATAATGTGATGAGCAGGACTAAACATAGTGCTCTGAAAGGTGCTTAGAGATGATGGCCATACTCACACCAATGGGTCCTACACCCATAGCAAATAAACAGTTGGTCTGATGACTGCCATTTGATCTAAATAGCACCATAGGACATGTACTGGACAAAGCAAGAAATGCTGTGCCGGTCAATGTCAAGAGACTGATTCATAAAGTTTGGTGGTATGAGCTTGGGCAGAAATCCCAAATTCAGCCACAAGGTCACCCAAGAGTCATCTAGTCACCAACAAACGTGAACAACTACCCAACTTTAAGCTCAAGTGATTGCTAGCAAATAGGTAGTTTTCAGAGACACCCACTTCAAATCAGCCTAGGGCAAAAGGGGGGTGTCTAAGGAAATCCAGCATAAGGAAAAGGTCCCATGCCAGGCTCCTAGCAGACCGTGATAGGGGGAGGCACATCAGCCCCTTTAGAATGGCACTAATCAATCCATGGGACCCTAGAGATATGCCATCCACAGTGATCTGTGATGGCTGCCATATACACCTTTAGAGTAGATGGAGAGTTGCTACTGTATAGCAGTCCCTGGAGAAAAGTCAAAAATGCTAGGAATTTGGCAACAAGCCAGTTTCAGTTGCTCAGGTGAAAGTACGTTGGAGAATAAATTCCACTTAAGGGCATATAAGGCCCATGTGCTAGCAACCAACCTACAAACCCAGATGACCTGGCTCAGGATGCCAAATCTTGCCATCTATCTTAGAAAGCAGATCTGCCTAGGGTGGAAACAGCCAGCCCCAGATGATGAGTTGCTGTAAGTGAGACCAATCAGGGAGGACCACCTGTGGAGAGTCTGTGCAAAACAGAGAGATGTGCTCAACTTTGTGATACCCCGATGATTGATATAGGGGATGGTAATAATATAGTCTGAGCAACACATGGCAACATTTGAGAACCAACAAGTAGAACTTTAGGACCAGATGGATAGCCCTGAATTCCAGCCAGATGATGTGTACTGTACCTTATACTGAGGGGGCCACAGTACTCCAGTACCTCCATACAGAGGGGTGATCGATGTCATGGGTTGTACTACTGTTTGTGTTTCTGATGTTCTGACTTGTACTAGACCAACTAATCCTGCTTGGGCTGAAGATTTCTAGCTAAGAATCAGACCCCTCTCCAGATGCTAAAAACTGAAAGTGGAGGCTTGACTGGTAGGTCGTTATTGGCCTTAGCATAAGTGTAGAAAGAAAAAAAAAAAAAAAAGTACTTTGTGTATTAGGAATAGGTACTCTAAAGCAAGAAACTGATGGTAATATATCAGAGCCTGTAAAGAGGAACTGCATATAAGAACAGCAAGTGACTAGCTAAATACAGGCCAATAGTACTAACAATTCAAGGCTAACATAGCATTCTACAAATAATGCTCATACTGTAAAAGTAAGCACACTTTCCAAGGTAGGACGGAAAAAGCAGGCACCTGTAGCTTCATCCGTGGTCACTAGCTGTTAAGCAGATGGCTTCAAATTGTGTTCATGTAGTCAGACATGCCCAAGTATGAAGGCAGTATTTATTGAAAATACTACATAATGTGTCACTGTGTGACCTTGTTGGAAAAATCTAGGTGTGCATGCGCGCACACACAAATCGCACAGAGTGGTATCCAGGGGTTTCACACCATCCCCGGCAGTTAGAGGGGGTCAAATAGAACTCTTGATTAACAGGATACTTGTGTTGGTTTAAAATTGGACCTACAGTCTTCAGGAGCAGGTAGTATGGCTTTGTTCTAAGTGCAAAGCCCTAATATGAAGTGCCTGCTGCAAAATGCTTTCACTGAAAGGATTACTGAAAGGTGTCACAAGGTGGAGGCAGGAACTAGAAGATCCTTCAAACTGTTCTTATGCTTAAAAAAAAAAAAAAAAAGGCATTGAGTGATAAACTTTCAGTGCTTAATTTCTTCAAAGAAGGTAGGAATAATAGGTCAAGCACACCAACCCGATGACAAACCACCACCAAAGCAACTGTAAGGCCAATGTTTAAAAAAATTCAAGACAAATAAAAGGGGGAAAAAAAAACCCCAAAACCTTACTGTCAAACTAAAACCACAAGGGTGTAGCTAAATTGTGCAGAAAAGGAATTTTGTACTACAGCTATTACTGACCCTTTAACATTTACTAAAATCATCTGAATCAATTTTAAGTAGAGAACAAAAGGGATTACAAGGAATCCTAATAGATATTTCCATCTGCCAAAATTAAATCTAGCACAGCACAACTACTGGCTAATCATAAACAAAACTACTCACAAATATCTGTGTGAATCAGGCATAATATAACAGTAGATTGATTATTATCTTCAAATTAAAAAACGGTATCATTGCAGACGATTCACTGAGAGCACCAACCATCAAAACTGAGCGGCTCGACCTTGTAGTACTTCTGCCAGTCCTGTCCATAACTAATGTAGTCCAGGTACCACGGAGCAGACAGAATGGTGTTGAAACCTGCCCCCGTCACGTTCAGAAGTTCCTGCTCCACCTTGTTGTTTATCCAAACTTCCACCACTGTGTCAGCTTTCAGCTGCAACAAGGACACAACTCATTGGATGGCTTCTAAAACAAGGCTGATAAATAAAAAAAACAAAAAACAAAAAAACAAACAAAAAAAAAACAACAAGGCCTATTGGTTGAGCGAGCAAAAATGCAGTTCGTTGCATGCCAAGCAAGTGTGGCCATGACCATCAGCATGACCGCTAACCTTGCTAACAAGTAAGAGAAGCTTTAAGCCACGTGTTTACCATTGTACAGGGTGTTTTGGCTGATCTGTGGTAGGGAGTTGTGTAAAATTTCATCTTTGGCCAAAGTATTCCTTTCAATCACCAGACGAAAGTGGGATCAGGGATAAAGTGACGTCATCTGCGCATTTGAGCACTGGCTTATGACAATACATACTGGATTCAGCCATTTTACCAGATATAACAGATGGTTCCTTTGAAAAGCTTGAAGCTTCTTTAATCATCATGCCAAATACCAAATGGCTCCCTATTCACTATACTATATGCTCACTACATAGGCTAGAGCATTATTGAATTGCACCTATGTGGTGTACTATATGCCAAAAAGAACACCACAAAATGTGTGAATTATAAGAAGACACACCTTTTTTTTTTTTTTTTTTTGCTGGATAATTATTTCCATTTTCCACAATCAGGATCACTGTCCATTGACTAGTTGGAACTACTTTTAAATAAGACCTACTAGCTAATCTCATCACAGAAAGAGGAACCAATGTAAATTAAATGACAGCAATAAAAAAAAAATAAAATGGTCAAATTTGCCTATTTAAATTGTCCTTTTAATCTTGGCATCCATGACCATCACCAGAAATGGCTCAAGCAGTACTTTTGACATCGCCGTGCATGTTCTGACATACTAACAAAACCTGTGACGGTGTTGACACCCAGTGATTTTGCTTGGAGCATCTATATTTTGTTGCATTTTGTTTTTTTTTTTCTTGATTTCATAAAATTCTGTGCAATAAAAAGCCACCATCTCTTACCTTAACGCCATTGTCAAAGACCTCCTGCCAGACCATGTAGCCTTTATTGGTGGCTTTTACAATGTCAAGGATCCTGAAGTTAGATTCGAGTCATACATTAGTGACACTGGTTTGGATGCCTTACGTGCTGAATTTCCATGAGGATGAGCTCTCCTACCTCTGAATATAGTAGGATTCCAGTTTGCTGTAGTCTTGGCCAAAGCCCTGCTGCTCCATAAACTTCTGAATGTCAGGGTTTGACTTCCTAAAAAGGAAAGGAAAAAAAAAAAAAAAAGTCAGGAAAAGAAAATACTTCTCAGGCATTTTTACATCTTAACTATATTCTACTCTCTGCTTGGGTTATAGGAACAAAAACCGAGAGTTGCAGTGTCTCAGAACTCAAAAACTGTGCAGTTTTGACTTTAGGTATATTTTCATCCAAAAAATTAAGCATTTTAGCTTGAAAAGTTAGAACACACGAGAAATGTTTTGTGTTTATGGTGTTAGGTGAACATTCAAAAGAGAGTGCAACACAATGACATCATCGTGCCATCACACTTAACTTCTACTCAAGTGTCATCTTTTCCACCGCTATTATAACTTTCTCATGCTATATCTGGTGTAGAACTTCCAGTTCACTTAGTTCACCAAGTTAGTGAAGAGCAAAACAGCTTTTCATAAGCATCTCCTCTCACCAGCAGGAGAAATCGACCTCGTCTCCCCCAAGGTGGATGTAGGCGTCAGGGAAAACGATGCTGATTTCATTGAAGAAGCGGGTCATAAAGTCGTACGTGGAGTTGAGGATGGGGTTCACAGGACCAAAGGTACCTGAAGGAGTGCTGCCTGAGTAGCACGGGGT
Organism: Pangasius sanitwongsei; assembly: GCA_037576675.1. Taxonomy (NCBI): domain Eukaryota; kingdom Metazoa; phylum Chordata; class Actinopteri; order Siluriformes; family Pangasiidae; genus Pangasius; species Pangasius sanitwongsei. Next base: position 11,299,301 of record CM075029.1, on the reverse strand, counting down.
CAAAAGGCCAGGCTGACCTACACAAAGTTGAAGAGACACCAAGGCCTTTAGTTTCTTGTACAGGCCAAAATTATACTAGTCATTTGTTTCAAATTTCATGCAGCCCTAAAATATGCATCTCATTTCCTAAACCTGTATTCAATTTTGAGTGAATGACAAGATACTAACATTTTTATACACATTTAAATAATCAGCAATCACATTGGAAGTATTTGGGTAGTATTGTAAGTATTTTCCAAATGTGTTGCTAATAAAAAAAAAAATGAAATCAATCTGTATTTGATTTCTGCTGTAGGCTAACCAAGCATGCTATCTGGTCTCCAAAGTTTCCATTCACCGAAAGCCACATTTGCAACTGTGAGTATGAACGTGACATGAACGGAGTATTATTTGAGAACTAGACCACATGCAAGCTAAACCACTTCCTAAAACTAAACTAAAATCCCTTGACCTTTGGGTCACCTTAGGCAGCACATGCACAGACAGCAAAACAGACAAAGCGCACACTGATAATGATTATGAAATGAAATATTATAGTACACACACTGTATATATCCCATATGACTTTCCACTGACCTTTTCCCCATGACTGGGTGTGGCCTGGAGTGTCGAACTCAGCAATGACTCGAATGCCTCGCATACGAGCAAACTCGATCACCATTTTCACATCAGCCGGTGTGTACACGTGTGTGTACGGGTGATAGGCTCCCTTTGGTAACACAAAACATAATATACAAGTACTACACACTATCCTAATTGCAGCTAGAATGAAGAGAACTAGACTACGGAATGAAGAGGACTATGGAGAAGAAATGCAGGCCATCGCAATAAGTGCACTGATTGTTAGAGAAGTATGACGTTGAGCTTATAAAGGGAGAGAACACAGGACTTATTGCAACTACAGTGTTATCAGAAATTCTGTAACGCTGTTTTATAACATATTTTCACCTACCCGCTACTTCCAGGACAGCAGCCGAAAAGAATAAGAGGAGCAAATATTTTTCAGAACTGGAAAGCAAACTAATAATCTGCCACATTATTAGTTTATTAGTTGCAGGAATTCAAGTGTAGCTTTAGTGATATCTAAAGAGTGGCAGAGTAATTAACTTTGGCCGGTGCAGATTTGATCCAATTTTCTCTACTGAAGTAATCAAATTATAAAAAAGTTAATGAACATGGATCTATTGTTGCAAAACCTCAGAAAGCAATCGTTCTGCATATGATCTAATGTGGCGTCCCAGCCCGTAATTTACTACGGTCTTGCTGAACTTGCTATTCTAAAGAAGATAAGCAAGTAATTATGTGATGACTTAACTATCACATGGAGGCTGTGCTGCATTAAAGGTTGAATACACTGTTGAGTTTTTTTGAAGCAAAACCTTCATTGAAATTTGAGAACATGAATCCTAGGGGCCTTCTGTGAGCTCCAAGTAGTTTGTAATCATATTAACCCTTATGTTGTAGTAATAATTGTAAAACAATGTGCCGATAAACGGAGTTCCTTGGTACAGATGGTGACGTCTGCTGGAAAAGAACACTTTCAGGCCCTTCTCCTCTTCTCTAATTACAAGCACACCCTCCAGTACAGCTTAGGGCTGTGACTGCGTTTCAGCGTGGCACTACTGCAACATACCGATGAAAGTGAAAAGCAATGCAAAGGGGAATTACTTTCACTTCTGACACAAAGTCAGCGTTTCATTTTAAGAAAGACAAAGTGACATAAGAGCAATGCAATGAAGGTTTTGTTTCACCCTCTGTATACTGCAGTTCACATTTTGCTGCGTGGTGTGATTGCTTTTCTGGCGAGGAATCTGCTCCATGGTTGTCTTACAGCTAATGCAATGAAGGGGTGTCTGTTTCCCAGAACATACTAGAACATAGTTTGTATGCTTTACCTTAACAGTGTTAGAAAATAGAAAGGTTTAAGAATTGAATCGATTTCAAAAAGAAATGAAATTGAAAAACGAAGAGAAAAACATTATATAAGACAGCTCACGCTTTGACTGAGGTCGGGGAAAGTCCGACTCATGAAGGGGAAGGAGTGATCATCCACAACGTGCCAGTGGAAAACGTTAAACTTGTTCATCGCCATGGCTTCCTGGAAAGACAGCATGAGAACATTTGGTTACACAAAGCATTTTGTAAAAAAAACTTTTAAAGGAAAAGCTCAGGCATTTGCATACAAATGCAAAATCCGAGTTTGCATTAAGCACAGATTATTTACTTACAGATACAATACTTGCTCCAGTTTCTGACCATAGCCTAGGCCTTGAAAACTGGTGCACCAGTTGATACATAAGTAAGTTGTATTGCTCCTGGGGAAGGTTTCCGGACATCACAGTTTGTATGATTTATCTGTCAAATCTACAAGTTTCAAATAAAAACGGCTAATTTTCTTCTAGCATGGAGTTGCTAAATAGGTGGACTGCAGTCCGGATCCTGACTCCTGCAATTTAATCTGCCATATAGGTCGTTTTGCAGTGCGCATAAACCTTGTTCGCTATTTATCCATCTTCACTGTCAAAAGATAAAACATAGAAGGGAAAAAAAAAAAAAAATCACATAGTACATACACTATATTACCAAAAGTATTCGGTCACCCATCCAAATGATCAGAATCAGGTGTCCTAATCACTTGGCCT
>CM075029.1:11221112-11288000 GCA_037576675.1 Pangasius sanitwongsei | reverse complement strand
ATGGGTTAGGAATGGGATGGCACTTAAGTTCATATGTGAGTCAAGGCAGGTGACCGAATACTTTTGGTAATATAGTGCGTATATATATATATATATATATATATATACACACACACACACACACACACACACACTCACACACTGATCAGCCATAACATTACAACCATCTGCCTAATATTGTGTAGGTCCGATTGTGCTGCCAAAACAGCTCTGACCCATCTAAGCATGGACTTCACGAGACCTCTGAAGGTGTGCTGTGGTATCTGGCACCAAGACATTAGCAGCAGATCCTTTAAGTCCCTTAAGTTGTGAGGTAGGGCCTCAATTTATCTGACTTGTTTGTCCAGCACATCCCACAGATGCCTGATCAGATTGAGATCTGGGAATTCCGAGGCCAATCAACACCTTGAACTTTTTGTCATGTTCCTCAAACCATTACTGAACAATTTTTTTGCAGTGTGGCAGGGAGCATTATCCTGCTGAAAGAGGCCACTGCCATTAGGGAATACTGTTGCCATGAAGGTGTGTACTTGGTCTGCAACAATATTTAGGTAGGTGGTACATGTCAAAGCAATATCCACATGAATGCCAGCACCCAAGGTTTCCCAGCAGAACATTACCCAGAGCATCACACTTCCCATAGTGCACCCTGGTGCTATCTCTCCCCCAGGTAAGTGATGCACAAGCACCCAGCCATCCACATGATGTAAAAGAAAATGTGATTCATCAGACCAGGCCACCTTCTTCCACTGCTCCATGGTCCAGTTCTGATGCTCATGTGCCCATTGTAGTTGCTTTTGGTGGTGGAGAGACCCCTCTCAGCATGGGCACTCTGACTGGTCTGCTGCTACGCAGCCTCATACACAGCAAACTGTGATGCACCTTTCTATCATAGCCAGCATTAACTTTTTTCAGCAATTTGTGCTATACCATATGCATACAATTTTTCTTTTCCAACATTTGTCTAAAAGGACACATCTCTCCTCCTCTGTCCAATTTGGTTTTCTTTTTTTGTTTTCCTTATTCATTTCTTTATCCATTTTATCAGTTTATCAGTTTTATCAGTTGTATTTTTCCGTAATAAAATTCTGTTGTTGCCATGGACATGCTATATGTAAGCCAGTTAGCAGTTAGATTTCATAGAAATGAAATCTAACTGCTAACTGGCTTACATATAGCATGTCCATGGCAACAACAGAATTTTATTACGGCAAAACCTGGGTCGCTCTCATGAATCACTTAACGGTTTCCCTTACCTAAGAGAAGTGTTTAAGGGATTATATGCAACACCGTCAAGTCACTCCCTTAGGTAAGGGGAAATCACGCTTTAAGTGTAATACTTAAGAGAAGTACTTAAGGTGCTTTATGCAACCAGTCCCTGGCCCTTTGTGGAGCTGTCCTCCTCAGCTGGTACTCGGCCACCTGTAAGATGCTACATCCCCCTGCCTATAGTTAAACAACTACTGTAGAGAGACTGTGTATGAAAACATCCAGCGCAGAGAACATGGATTCTTCTGAAAGACTTCTCCACCTGTTTCCATAGAAGGCCACTCTTGGATCTAGTTTAGGAGTGGGAACCTGCAAGACACACTTAGGGACACAACTTTACTGTTAAATCCAACAAGTCACTTGCTCACCCATCATATGTACATTTGATGGGTGAGCCATGATGAATGGTTTGGAGGGGTCGGGTGTCTTAGTATGGGCACTGAGGTTAAGGCTTCTTTGAGTTGTGTGAAAGCCTCTGGTGAAGGGTTCCACTGCAACCATTTGGTCCCTTTTTAAGTAGGGTGGTTAGTGGAGATGCTATGATGCTAAAACCTAAGATGAATCGTCAATAAAATTTGGTGAAGCCCAGAAAACGCTGCAACTCTTTGATTGTGGTGGGGACTGGCCAGTTTGTGACCACTGCAACCTTGTCCTGGTCCATTAGCACCCCCTTTGGGCCAATGATGTAAATGCAATTTTAGATACATGAAAGTCACATTTCCCCCCTTTACGTAGAGTTGGTGTTTGAGAAGCCTAGACAGTATCCTCTTGACATCCTGGATGTGTGAGACTTTATCAGGTGAATATATCAGGATGTTGTCCATGTATGCGATGACGAACTTTCCCAACATATCCTATAAGATGCCATTTTTTAGGCACTGAAATACTGCTGCTACTGAAGAGAGCCTATATGGCATGACACAGTACATGAAGTGGCCAGAGGTGGTGCTGAAGGCCATTTTCCACTTGTCCCCTTCATGGATATACACCAGCTTGTAGGCACTTCACAGGTCGAGTTTAGTGAAGATTTTGGCCTCCCATAGTTGTTCAAGAGATGCAGGAACCAGGGGCAGGGGATAACGATACTTGAATGTGACTTGATTCAGACCACAATAGTCAATGTTGCATGGGTTCAGTGGCCTGGATTTCTGGGACTGGAGTGACGGTTGCCTTTGCAGCTCCTCTGTTCTTGAGCAGGGCATCAAGATCAATGGACATGTCGATAAGGGAGTCGAGGGTTGTCTGGTCATCGCAGCATGCCAGCTCGGTGAGTAACTCTGCGTTGAGCCTCTGACAATATACGGCCTTGAGTGCCGGTTCGTTCCAGCCTCTACATGCTGCTAACGTGCGAAACTTGAGTGCAAATTCAGCAGCGCTTTGGGTCCCTTGCTTCAGGGTGAGAAGCCACTCCCCAGTCTCCCTGCCCTCAGGGGAATGGTCGACCACTCCTTGGAATAGCTGTTGGAAGAGCTATAGGAACACTCTTTGGAAGAGCTGTAGGAAGAGTTCATGGGAGATGGTGTGCTAGGGTATATCTTCCTAGGGGATATCTTCCTTGGGACCAAACAGCCATGGCCCAAACTAGCACCTCGTTGGTGAGCAGATTGATGAACTGAGCAATTTTATTACACTCGAGACCCCTTCTTGACCAGCGAAATGGAGTGAAAATTGGAGCATGAAACTTTTGCAACCAGCTGGATCGCCAGCATACTTTTCTACGGGCGATGCGTGAAGAGGCAGATCGTGAGATTGCTGCCGAAGGAGCTAGCATAGCTGGAGCTGTGGCTCAGAGCTGTGCTAGCTGCATGTTGAGCATGGCCATCTGCTGCTGCTCTCCAACAAGACGGCCCTGCGCCGCCATTCAAATTTACCTGCTGCATCCATGGGATAGTGAAATATTCTGTCAGGCGGCAGATATGGACGTAGGAGCAGGTACAATGGAGCTTTATTTAAGCTTGCAAACAAATCCAATACGCAATCAAAAAGCAATTTCAAAATCCAGGCAAGTGTCAAGTGATGTACAAACAGCATAAAATGGAGCAATCAAGAGCAAGGTGAGAAAACCAGAAACTGAATCAGAACCAGAGAGACAATCAATAATCGAAAAGGCTTGGTATAGACTGGTATAGGAACACACTCACAAAGTGTGAGTGAATGTGACTGTGATTAGAACCAGGGGTGAATGTGAACATGAGAGTCTGTGATGGCTGTGTGTTGTAGTTCTTGGTGGCCATGTTTGTAGGACGCGTTGTGTTCTGGGAACTGTAGTCTCACACCAATTCTGGCGTTCACATGACACTAAACTGTAAAGCTGATCTACTACAACACTAATAATAGAGTGAGAAACAGTTACAACAACCTTTTAAGTATTTCTTATGTAATATATTATTTCTTATCTACGCCGCAGCCACTCCACACTGACTTGAATAGCCTATAGGTCGGTTTAAACTTCATCAAATAAGTACTCACCCTCTTTGGTAACAAGGATGGTTTAAGTAAGTGATCACATCCTGGCTATGAAACATACTGCTTTAAAACAACACTAGGACAAAATCAGAATCGAACAAAATATACGCATTCACATACATGCTCAGTGGACTTTAATTGTCAAAGTAATGATTAAATGATTAATTTAAGAACTGGTTGACTGTGATTGATGATGTACAGAGTTGTTCTGCTTTTGTAGGATCTGCATCATGCTCCTAGACATATAGGGTCTCTGCAGTGTCCCATCATTGCGCTCCAGATCATCCACTAAAGAGAACAAAACGTGAGAGACCATTCCAGTGAAGTGAATTTTACACTCTTTTGGCATAAATGTAAATGGGATCTTTTAGTCTTTTTGCATTAGATTGCATCAAACACAATAACAAACAAATATGTGTGTTCAGTGCTCAGATGAAGAATGTGTCTGTGTGTACATGCTACTTACTGACACAGAGGGTGAATGTGTCCACACCCATGCTGTACACACTGAAGCAGCCCTGAGCAATGAAGTACGCTCCCACCATCACCATCTGTAACACACAGTGAACGCTTATACCACGTTAATATGTTAATATGTTCATAAACTATCTTTGTGTCTTAAAGGTCATTAGAACTGTTCAAAAGGTGTTCATAAAACTTTTCATTAAATGTGCTGATTTTACAGTGTGTGTCTGTGTAAATAAACATTTAAGCATTGCTTGGTTGTTGGGGTAGGACGTACAACAGTAGGCAGCCAGCGATAGTTCAGAAACTCGGCCTGGAAAATGTCAGCTGACACTCTAATGTTTCCAGAGAAGAAGCAGAAGGCCAGGACACCTTAAAGGACATAGGAACAAACTCTCAGACTGTTGATCATCTCCAGCATAGGTTTGTATTGTGCTCTAAATGTGATTTTGTTGTAATGCGACGATGTGTTTCTCACCTACTGCTCCAACCACCAGCAGTTTCCCAAAAAACAACATCAAGTCCGTAACCCGGTCCACCACCACCACCCTGTGAATCACAACGTGTTACATGCTATGAGAACAAACCAAATATATGAAAGTCATTTGTTAAAAAGAATTCAAGCTCTGATTTGTCCCACAAATACACTCACACACGGTAAAACAAATGAAATGTGTGAGAGATTCTTTGTGATAGCTTACCGGTCCTTGTTTCTCCCCCAGAGTGTGTAAGCGTTCTTAGCCGACACAATGTAATTGTCTCCATATATCGCGATCTGTACAATAACCACAGGCACACGTAAACACACAGTATACATAATTATACAAGTTGTACAATCTTCAGTTTCTAACCCATAATAAATATTACTAATATAGTATACAGGTATATTATAGGTATAAGACACACTCACATACAGTTTTCATCATTTAGATTTGACAGGATATTTTAATTTTCTGAAGTAAACATTAAATTTGATACGTTAAAATAATTACTAAACTACATTTTTGGGAATTAATTACTGACCATTATGTACGTGTTTCTGTTGAAGTATTTGAAGACTTTATCTAAGGCGCAAAAGCAGCATTTTAACAGCATCTTCAGAGGGTAGCAAATGCACCAACATCTCCGTCCGCCTGGGAGAACAGCAGAGTATTCATGATTAGTGTCTTAAAAAGCAGCATGAATTACACTTACACAAAGAATAAAGTGGGATAAAGGAGCAGTGAGAAGAAGACTGTAAATATATTGTTACCTTTGGTTGAATCTTCGAGAAATTCCAGAACAATCCGGACGCCCTGGAACATGGTGACGAAGACGGCGCCAAACGCCATGGAGCCAGTATGATACCTTCAGAAAGCAAAGTTACAGGGCAGCTCTAGTTAGACACAGTAAAGCCAGAACATCAGAGAATATGCTTTTACATTTGTGCGATGAGAGCAGTGGAAGACAGGTGATGTTTAAAAACAGGATGTAAGCAAAGTAGAAATGAGAACAGAGAGGAATGTACCGTAACGTCTGGAAGAACGCTTTGGATAGAGTAGATCGGCCAATATTCACCGGTTTACTCAAGGACCAGTAGTAGGAGCAGAAGGTCCTCGCCAGTGTGCACTGGCCCAGTGTGATGATGAAATGAAGACACCAGAAACACGCCAGCAGGTTATAAATCTGCAGGTATCGTGCATATCTCTGCAAAAACCCTTCTTCGTCATCATATTTAACAAAAGAACAGCGCACAGGGCATGTGGGGTAGTCTGATGCCTTGAAAGTCTTGAACAGAAAAAGAGAATGAGAGGGGCATAAACAGGAAGAGAGAACAGGGTGCACAATGTGAGACAGAAATCCAAAATTAATCACTAGTACAAATTAGCACCTTTAACTGTAATGTCAGTCACATTCTGTTAAAAAAAGAAGAAGAAACTCAAAATTGCCTTTTATCTTTTCTGTGTATGAAGCTACTTACAGCAATATGTGAATCATATATCATTTTCATAGGTTTGTGTGTGTGTGTGTGTGAGTGTGTCACTGACCTCTGGTACGCATTTTTCTTTGCCTGTGATGGCATTACAGTCAGGATTTAATGAGTTCAGAGCAACTATGTAGTATACTGGCAATCCAGAAGTAGCCAGATTTCTAAGGCAATAGTTAAGGTCACAGCTGACATACACTAGTGATACACACACATTTGTATATATATATATAAAAACACACAGAGTTTGAACTATATTACTTATTCACTGTTCAGTACCGAATCACAGGAAGGATAAGTGAGGGCAGGAAATGCAGGACAGAGAGGATACATGCTAGTCACTGTGCAGAAGGTCACACAGAGTGTGATCAGCAGAAATGTAAGCAATGGGTATGCCATTGTAGACAATATTACACCCATCGCCCTGCACACAGCACAAAGCACAAAAGTCAACAATGACCAAAAAGCATAATTTAAACACACACAAAAAAAATACTTCTTAATTGATTAGTTTAATATCAGTAACAGAAAGGCTGGATTGTGTTATCTTCTGTGCTAAAGAATACTCACTTGCTACACTCCCCCATCATTGCCAAAGCCGCAGGGAGTCCTTTTCTTAAACACGATACAAACAGCGTCAAGAGGAGAAACTCCAGCAGGGACAGAGTCACCACTGTAACATACACATCAGATCAAACAATATTTTCTGCTCTAGAAAATGCAATAGAGGCAGAATTCCTTTTTATATACATTGTCTGTATGACTCCATGTCTCTTTAGAGTCTGGGATTAAGAAGCAGGAAGCACTCACAGCAAGCAAGCCAGATCTCCTTCACCTGAAGGTAGTCTGACAACTTGGACTGAAGACTGAGGTCACCAAGTGTGCGCTGTGAGTTCATGTTTTTCTGGTACTCCTGGTAACACTGGTAGATACCTGAGACAGAGAGAGCAGACACTTTATTCACTCAGTTATTGATTCTCTCACCTGCAGCACTCGCCAGCACTGAGTGAATCAACATCAGCAGTATGCCAGAATCAGTGCTGAGGAAAATCAGAAACCTACCGTATGCTCCCACCGACAGAACACCAGTGAGGATAAGCACGACCATCACAGACACACAGCATCGCATCAGCAGGAGAAACACCATACTGACCGCCAGCGCAATCACCAGTCCTCTGAGAGAGAAAGAGAAAGTTATGAATGCATATACATTTCATAATGTGTGAGATCATTGCCTTTGATATGAAATTTACTTACAGTATCACCCAATACCATGAAAGGGCGAGGTCCTCAATGATCCTGACTTTCACGGATTTAACATTAAATCCTGAATTGAGAGAGCTGCAAACACAACAAATCTGTATCAATCAACATAAGACATTTATACAAAAATAGCACCAAACAGTGTGTGTGAGTGTGTGTGTGTGTAGTGAAGTTACCTTGTAGTGTCCATTATGTTCTTTACTGCATCTTGGACCGAAGCTGATCCAGGGACAGTGAAGTCTGGTGGAACACCATTTGGATCAAATCTGGGCAGACATTTTCCCAGAACTAGAGAGAGAGAGAGAGAGAGAGAGAGAGAGAGAATCATTAAAGAACAAAGCACACAAACAGGAGAGTGGTCGTCACCTGTTCGGCATGTACATGGTCCATACCTGGTTTGCTTGGCGTATAATAAGCTGGGCACAGGTCTTTATCCACGATCTCTTGCACCGTCTGTGATAGAAATGAAAGTAAAAATCTGTAGCAGCACATTTTCATGCAGAATATTACCAAGGCATCTATATGGAGGAATTTATAAACAGCTAACTGTCCAGCTCACAAATCAATCCTAATATTATTAACCAATGTGGTCTGGGCGAGGTCCAAACTGGGGTCACAGTACTTCTGCTGGAAGAATTCACTTGGTTTTGCATCTGCAGCGAATGCTTCAGGGGGCAAAAACCAAAATGTTGAGGGGCACTGTTTAACGCACACCTGCACTCACGCACACACACACACAAAAACAAAGAAATTATTAGAGGCCCTATTGAGGAATAATTTCGGTGGTTGTTTGCGATACATCTGCAACAACTCATCACAAAATGTACAATGGATATAAAAAGTCTACCCACCCCTGTTAAAATAACAAGTTTTCGTGATGTAAAAAAAAATGAAACAAGACAAATCATGTCAGGACCTTTTCTACCTTTACTGTAAAATTGCAACCTATAAATTAAAGTGAAAAACAATAAGAATCAAAAATGAAAAATAAAAAAATGTACAATAAGCTGGTTGCATAAGTGTGCACACCCCTAAACTAATACTTTGTTGAATCACCTTTAAATGTTATCGCAGCATTCAATCTTTTTGAGTCAGAGTCAATCAGTGTGGCACATCTTGACTTGGCAATATTTTCCCACTCTTTCTTGCAAAAACATTCTAGATCCGTCCGATTGTGAAGGCATCTCCTGTGCACAGCCCGCTTCAGGTCACTCCACATATTTTTAGGTGGATTCAGGTCTGGGTTCTGGCTAGGCCATTCAAAAACATTGATCTGCTTGTGGTAAAGCCATTTATTTGTTGATTTGGTTCATTGTCATGCTGAAAGGTGAAATTCCTTTTCATCTTCAGCTTACTGGCAGATGCCTGAATGTTTTGCACTCAAATCAACTGGTATTTGTAGCTATTCATGATTCCATCCACCTTGATAAAAACTCTAGTTCTGGATGAAGAAAAGCAGCCCTAAAGCATGATGCTGCCCCCACCATGCTTCACCATGGGTATGGTGTTCTTTTGGTGATGTGCATTTTTTACACCCAACATACCTTTTTGAGTTATGGAATTATTATACCTTTTGGAACTGGTCTCATCAGACCATAACAGATTTTGCCACATGGATTGGGGGTGATTTACTTTGGCTTGGATGTTTATGAGAAAGGGCTTCTGTCTAGTCGCCCTACCCTTTGGCCCAGACATGTGAAGAACATGAGAGTCACATGCAGAGAGTAATCAATACTTGTCAGATATTCCTGTAGCTCCTTTAATGTTGCTGTAGGTCTCTAGGCAGCCTCCCTGGTAAGTTTTTGTACTGTCCTTGTGTAAATTTTGGAGGGATGTCCTGTTCTTGCTAATGTCACTGTGGTAACCCGTTTTCTCCACTTGTTGATGATGGCCTTCACGGTGTTCCATGGTATGTCTGATGTTTTGGAAATCTTTTATACCCCTCTCCTGATAGAAAGTGAGATACCATGCATGCTTTGTAAGCTCTTTGTGGACCATGGCTTCAGCAGTCGGATGAAACCAAGAAGATGTGAAGAAAATCCTACAGAAACAGCTGGTCTTTGTTTGGGGTTAATCAGAATAATTTCATTCATGACAGCCGTATGATAATTACTTTTGGACATGAAATTGAATGTGATTGTTTCATTCTGAACACAGCCACATCCCTGATTATAAAAGGGTGTGCACACTTGTGTAAGCAAGTTATTGTAATTGTAAAAGTTATTTTCTCTAAAATGTTTCTCCCTTAATTTTTATACGGTGTAATTTCTCATTGAGGGTGGGAAAAAGTTCTGAGATGATTTATCTCGGTTTTAATTTTTTTTAATATATATATATATCACTACAACCTTCCATTTTAACAGGAGTGTGTACACTTTTTATAGCCATTGTAAGAAAGACTTCAATCTGCACAACCTTGTGATAAACGAGTTTGATGGGCAGAGCTTCATGTCTAATACATACAGCCTATTAACATTTGTCTTTATTTAAGTAAAAATATGTGAAAATGTGGAAACTTACTTGAGAGATCGGACACTGAAGGCCTTTGAATGTTGCAGATGTTACACTGACTGCTGAGGCACACTTAAGTATGTCGAAATAAATCACACTGGGTTTGTCACTGAGAAGGAACCAATACAGAAATACAAATGAAGCTTTGCACCTGCACGCAAACCTGATTAACATCTGTTTTATTGTCTTCTTTTACTTACATAATAGGAAATACTCTCATTGTCCACTTTATTAGGAACACATGTACACCTACACATTCATGCAGTTATCTAATCAGCCAATCTGGCAGCAGTGCAATGCAAAATGTCATGCAGATACAGGTAAAGAGCATCAGTTAATGGTCACATCAAACATCAGGATGAAGAAAAAATGTGATCTCTGTGACTTGTTTGTGACTTGATTGTGGCATGGATTTGGTACCAGATGGGCTGGTTTGAGTATTTCAGATACTGCTTATTTCCTGGGATTTTCACACACAACAGTCTCTAGAGTTTATACAGAATGGTGCAAAAAACAAAAAACATTGAAAGAGGGACAGTTCTGTGGGTGGAAGCCTTGCTGATAAGAGAGGTTGGAGGAAAATGTCCAGATTGTTTCAAGCTGCCGGTAAGGATATAATAACCCATATAATCACTCTTTATAACCGTGGTGAGCAGAAAAGCATTGAATTTGAGGTGGATTGGCTACAACAGCAGAAAGCCACATTGAGTGCCACTCCTGTCAGCCAAGAACAGGAATCTGAAGCTACTGTGGGCACAGACTCACCTAAACTGGACAGTTGGATTGAAAAAAAAAACCCACCTGGTCTATTTCCAGTCTTCAACTGTCCAGTTTCGGTAAGTCTGTGCTCATGATAGCCTCAGATTCTTGTTCTTGTTTACAGGAGTGGAACCTGATGTGGTCTTCTGCTGCTGTAGCCCATCCACCTCAAGGTTTGGTGTGTTGTGCTTTCTGAGATGCTTTTCTGCTGACCACGGTTGTAAAGAGTGCTTATTTGAGTTACTATAGACTTCCTGTCATTTCAGAATAATCTGGTCATTTTCTTCTGCTCTCTCTTATCAACAAGTTGTTTCAGCCTGCAGACCCTCTGCTCCCAGGATGTTTTTTGTTTTTTCGCACCATTCTGAGCAGAGCATGTGCGCAGAGTGCTGATAATTCCACCAGAGTGGAGAGCGCCTTTCTTAAGATCCGCTCGCTCAGACTGCTCGGCGCCGCTCACTCAACCCAGAATGCACTTTTGTGATATGCTGGATTGAGAAACTGCGAAATGAGCAATAAGTCTAAGGTTATGGAGTTCAAACATTGTTTTAATGAAGTTGCAAACCTTATACATAAATGCACAGTAAAAATCAAAGTTAAGGATGAGGAAGGAGAAGAAATTGAAAGGGAGTGTGGAGAGACTGTGAGAGTTAGCAAAGATTCCTTTTGGAAATCAGAACCAGAAAGCATGAGGATGTGATACGCACATATGGTAGTGCAGCAAAAGGTGAGCTAGTACAAAACATTCAATAATAAATGAACAGATAAAGAGATAGTAAGGTATCATGCAGCTAGAAGTATGCAATAGCCAACACACAACTGTAATATTAATAGTTACCTTGCTGAAACGGTAGCTTATGTAGGCAGTGTTAAAGTTAGACAGAGGTTATACCCTACATCACTTGCCATTGGTCTGTTGCTCAACCAGTTGTTGACGGAAATAAAATAATGAATATCAAATATTCTTTTCCAGTTATTGCCTTTTATATAAGTTTACCAAGGGGCTAGCTAGACATCTGTTAAATTAGTCAGTTTAATTTAATAAATCTAAATAAATTAATAAAATTTTAAAAAGACACAGCCTGTAACAGAATGTCACCCACAAATATCATAATTATTATCTCTACTACTGTAATTGAAGCATTTATTCAAGCAATGTATTACAAACAGAAAGAAGTATACTACAGAGACGTTTCATGTCCGAGTGGGATTTCAGTGAACTTTGTTTTACCAGTGAGCGTGAGCGGTACATGAGTGGAGCGTTCGCTTGGGCCGTGAGCGATTGAGCGGAGCACACACGCCCAGAGCGGGATATTGAGTGGAGGGATTCTGATTCTGATTAACTCTAGAGGTTGCTGTGTGTGAAATTCCCAGGAGATCAACAGTATCTGAAATACTCAAACCAACTAAACCAACAACTATGCCACGGTTAAAGTCACAGAGATCACATTTTTTTCCCCATTCTGATGTTTGATATGAACATTTACTGAAGAGCTTGACCTGTATCTGCATGATTTTATGCATTGCACTGCTGCCACATGATTGAATGATTAGATAACTGCATGAATGTGCAGGTGTTCCTATGAAAGTGGACGGTTCAGTGTATAACGGTAAATATCTGTAGGCTACTCCTGCATCTGAGAGACTTACAGATTAGGTCCAAGTCCACAGAACGCTCCATCTGAGTTTTGCTGGTAGACGATGTATTGGGGGTTTCCATAAAGCCAAGCTGTAGCACAAAATCAGTCAGAATATATTACAAATCATGGAAATTTTTAACACACACAAAACCTTTGCACCTTAGTTCTGTTCAGCGTTGTTGGTGTTGTTAGAAAACAAGAGGAAGTTATTATTTTATCTTACCTGCGCCACCAAGGATTACATAGGTGACCATAGCAGCGATGAAAATAACACAGCACAAGACATCAGTAAATGCCCTAAAGGAAAAACAAAAAAATAAAATTATAAGCATTAGTGCCCACACCTCTGAGACAGAATTACAGCTATAGATCATTACAATGATTTCTATTGCCTTAATTTACTGGTCCTGTGTCTGACTCCAAAGAAAAGCGTGATGTGAATCGATGAATTTAGTTTTCTAAAGTAAAACTGGTGTGTAAGATGATTCCAGGCCTTACCTTTTACAAACCGGGCCACTGAAAGTCGGGTCATATGGGGTAGGTTTCCCTGAAAGAGAAAAATTCAATGATTCATTTAGCAGCCTTTTTTTTTTTTAATCATTATTTACGGTTTCTAAAAATATTCCTAAACAGCCGTAGGATTACGGATCCACAAACTAGAACCAAGAACTGTGATTTTTTAAAAATAAAAAAAGCCAGAGGTGAGTACACTCTTTCACATTATGAAGCAGTTACACTCAAAAATCTGATCTATTTCAAACCTTACCAAAATTTTTGTTCTTGTTTTTCTTCTTTGTTTTCATTGTAAATGCACTATGGAATAGGAATAAAATGTGTCTGTAAGAGTTTTTGTTATAAACTGCATCAAATGTTTTCAACGCCCAATAATAATAATAATAATAGTCCTAACCTACCAGAGACCTGTGCTACATAAGACAGCAGATCACTTCAGTAAATCGGGGACTCGGTGAGATGTAAATTTAAATGTTAACAGAGCTGCAGAGGACAGAAAGATGGACGTTATTATTTCACCATGGCAACCAGCTCCAGGTCTCCACACAAGCAAGGAAAAATATCTTCTCTGTTACAGTGCAACTCCATAAAAAAAAAACGCTTCTAGCCATAAATACTTTGGAAAAAGTTTCCCAGTCACAGCCTGGAATGATAACCTTTTACATTTACCGGCTACACCTTAAGTGACACAGTTTGTTGGGTTGTTACTTGTTTGGTTATCAGGGGAATTTGCTAAGAATCTAAAATGGCGGCTCAGAGATAAAGCAGTCTCGTGACGGCGTTTTACATTTCAACGGTCCAGAACTTGCTGTTTTGATATTCTTCTGCTTTCCTTAAAAATAAAGTTAGCGATATAATAGTCTTTAATATCTATAAATAATTAAACAAACTCATTCCAGTCGGTTACATAAAGATAACGGACGTTCTTCTTGTTGTTGTTAGCTTATTAGCTCAGTTACTGTTCCGCATATACACCGAAATAACCTACCAAATTATAATAGGATTTAAAATGAGTGTATTTTCGCGATTAACCGTTGGTTATTGAGTTTATTGCCGTTTATGAGCTTGTTATCGCCGGTTAATCGCGATGTTATTCATGACAGAGTAATGCTAGTAATGCTAGGCTAGCTGCACTCTGTGGAGAGAAACAGCGCGTGCGGCTCATAGTTACATTTCTAGCTGGTTTGTAAAGACACTGCTGCTCCATGCAGTCTCTCTGTACAGTTCAGTACTGAATTACAGTATTATTACAGTGAATTATTAATTAGTGGATAGATTTTAACCAACAGGACTTTTTGCGAAAACTGTGATGAATTTACTGGTTGCACATTTGCACTATTCGTCCATATAGTACACAATAATAGAAGGGATTTATTTATAATCGCACTATCCGTTGCACCCAGATCAGGATGGGTTCCTTTTGAGTCTGGTTCCTCTCAAGGTTTCTTCCTCATGTTGTCTCAGGGAGTTTTTCCTTGTCGCAGTCACCTCTGGCTTGCTCATTTGGATAAATTCACACATTTACAATATAATTTTTGAATCCATTTATTTCTGTAAAGCTGCTTTGTGACAATGTCCATTGTTAAAAGAGCTATACAAATAAAATTGAATTGAATTACACACACTGCAGCATGCAAATAAATATTAATTATATGCAAACAAAGTAGCTTTTAAAATCCTATAATAAATGTCAGTAATAATAATAATAACAACACCAATAATACTACACAACAGTTGGGCCATTTTTAACCCAGTAGGTGCTGTAACAACCCTTAGGTGGGGTAATAGTTGGGATGTGTTTTACCCAATCATTCATTCATTCATTCATTTATTTATAGTGCTTACACTCCTGGGCAAAAAAAAAGGGGCAAAGCCTAAAATGCTTTCACAAGGCTATAATGATTGTGTATTTGCCATCGAACAGATACCTTATCTTTTCAGGTTATCCTGAACATATCAAATGTATTTGTACAGATTGTTTAAAATTTCTCCTAAAGTTAAGGAGGTTCATTATAAAACTCAGAATGTTCCTGTGAAGTTTTAAGATTAAGATTTAGTTTTGACTGTAATAATTGGGTTTTGTGCCCAGCTTATTTATTTATTTATTTATTTATTTATTTATTTATTTATTTAAAGTTGTCATAGTCAGGCATTGTGGATAGACTGACATCAGTGGTTCGTACTTGTCCATATTTAATAGGAAAGATATTACGTATACAGTATGTGGGGTTATCTTAGATGACAGAAAAACTGTGTTTCTATTTCATAGCATCATTTTGTTGAGCAAATATTTTTATTCCTGAAATGAAATTTATAAAGACATACCCATCCTTCAGTTTTCAGAAAGAACTATCTTCTTCTTCTTCTTCTTTTTTTTTTTTTGCTTATCTTTCATGTATGAAAAAGAATAATGAATAATGCAATCCATCTTATTGAAGGTGGATTAGTAATTAAATGAACAGAAATTTCCTATTTTTTAAATAGAAAAATCTTTCTGCATATGTAGATATGTCTGTGTACATTTTATGTCTTTCTGATGTTCTCATTTAAAACATCAAGACACAAAATAAAACAAACTAAAACAAAACAAAAAATAATGCACAGGATGTAACTTATTTCTATGTCTTGTCATTGCTTCCTGTTATCTACTCTGAGTTATAATTATTGTGTTTATTTTTATAAAGTAAAAATTGCACAATTGCAATTCACAGGAAATATTATTATTATTAATGTATTATTACTTGTCCAAATTAATAATGATAATGACACTGTCCCGTTAAAAATGACTGTTTATTATTATTATTATTATTATTAATTCACAAGGACTTCACCAGGATAGCAGATCTTGCTTTAGATGATTTAATTGCTCTCTGTAAGACATCAACACTATGAGGTATCTGATGTGTGTATGGTAGATATGATAGATTTAAAACGATAGTCTTTCTGATGGTGTATGAAGACAGATTAATGTTCTTGATCAGTCTGAGGTAGCAACATTCCAGCACTGAGCAGCTCCAAGTTGCTAAAACACTCCTCAAAAACTCCTGACTCTTGCCACATAACCACCAACTTGCACTAATTCCACCCTCTTCGAAACAAATAATACACAGGTTTTTTTTTCCTCAAACAATGCAATGGTTAGAAAGGGGAATAGTGCGCAGGAAGACACACAGTCAAAAGTGCACAGATGAACCTTGTTTGCTGCTAACCGGCCGCTACTGTAGAGCAAGACCAGCCTCCAGGGGCGGGACATACAAGTACACATACAGTGTATATAACAGCGTTGAACTGGATGAACATAAGACTAGTTCAGGGTGAGTCATCAGAAATAAATATCATTTTCCCTGCAGTGACAAGTGATGAAATGAACTGTTTTTGCATGATATTATCATGTTGGTGTCCAAAACACTAAGGAACAAGTACAAAAGCTCTACCCCCCACCCTGCCCAATTTTATCTTAAAGTACTAAAACTTTTGGATTTTAATTTCTTGCCTTGGCTCAGTTTCACTACTGATCAGCATTTTGTAGTAAACTTTTGCAGCAATCAAATAAATGATGATGATGGTGATGATGATGGGAAAATGTTCATTCAATCATAAGAGCATTTAATTCAAACATTCAGCCATAAGGGCTTAACATTTGGTACATAACAAATTCATTATTGGTCTCATTCTTTTATTTATCTTCATTTGAAAATTTGTTTTTATTTTCATATTTTCATTTTCATAGAATTAGCTGAGGGTTACAGTGTTGCTAGTATTAAGGTTTGGAGATATTCTTTGAAATGATTATGATGTCAATATTATTATGAAAGTATTATTAATAAATTATTTATTTGGCAAAACACACAGTTTTGGGGCTTTGGGGGTTATATGTTCATAATATTACCACAGCTTACTGTGTAATTCCACATTGGAAAATAATCAGCATGGGGTTGCAGTTGATTATTTTCCTATCACAGCATGCCCTGTTGTGTTTTATTCCTCACCAGTTAGACGTGTAATGGACAAATAATAGATGACACTGCTCTGAATTCGACACGCACAAATCATTAAACAGCACCTCCTACTATAATCCACAAGAAATTTTCAGTGCTCTGCCTGTTAAGTCAAACCAGTCTGGTGATTCGCTGGCTGAATGAAGCAGCAAAGTGGTTCAACTGACATGAGTCACATGATTATTCCCAGCCCAAGGCTTTCAAAGCCTTGCCTCAGTTCTTCAGAACAGACAGTCTAGTGAGTTCAACACAAGCCTCGAGTTTGAAGCCTTGGATCCAGGTGTAATTAATCTTAATGTTCCAAATGAACACTTGATTCTGTCCTTTGGCTGAGACTCAGTGTTCCTGTACATTGTCTGTGTCACTTAAACCAGAGAAGTCTACTGCACTCCAGTTGGTGTTGTGGCTGCAGCAGCTGATCACACCTCCACTTGGGCTGAACACAGTGTGATTGACACAGAACACTATGTAACAGCAAAAAGGTGGAGACGCTGCCTAGGTATGAAAAATGGATAGGTTGGTCAGACACTATGACCTGATCTGTTCAGTACACGCTTTATGCACAGTAGACCTCATTGATCAAGCTGGATGCAAACCAGTTTATTCATAAATCATTCATAGTAGCATGCGTTCCTAAAAATACAGTTTGAAAAAATATTCCTCTCCAACGTGAGCCCCTGACTTTGTGTAAATTTATAAATAAGGAGACTCACTAATGTGAACTGCGATTGATAGGCAACAAATCGTATAAATGCCATGTGTTACTGCAGTTTTATACATGGATTATTTTGTGACAATTAAACAGCTTGCACACACAAATTTTATCCAGATTTTCCAGTTATTTCATAATAAAGAAAGCAATCCAAAACAAATTCATAAATGAAGACAGACTAGTTCAATTAGGACAAAAGTAATAGCACCCTATAAAAGAAGGTAGAGTTGGTGTGTGTCTAAGCTAGCTGGTGCGCTGCAATGTTTAGGAAGCTCGCTTTCACCGTTTAGTTGTCATTTTGTTGTTTTCAGCTCTCTGTGAGCTTTGCCTTTTAGGGATTTTTCACTACATTGCATTTTCACTAAATGTAAATAATAAGTGTCAATGAAACCTCAAAGTTTCATTAACTTGAAGTTTGCCCTACGAAAACATAGTACTGATTGCCTGGTTGCCACTAGACAAATAAAATAAACTTGAATATGAAAAGATATGCAAACCATGCCAAACATACATACAAAAACAACAGAGCTGCACACAAAGCCAAGTGTAATTGTACTTTTTTTAGTGAGTCACACAGGCAGTGCATAGATTAGATAACACCCTATCTTCAGAAACAATTTGTTTTCTATACTTTTTATACCTTATCCAGCAGAGGGCGCTGTTACACTTTAAATGAGATGAGGCCAGTCTGTCTCTGCAGAGGGCCAGTGTGTGACTGCAGGTTTTCATTCCAGCTAAGCAGGAGTACACCTAATACTCCTCAGTGATTTAAAGACTGAGGCCAGCTGATTAAATATGTGGTTTAATCAGTTGGTTGCTTAGCCTGTGTAACACTGGAATGATACTGGATCTGGGTAGATTAGGTTGTATACCCCTGTTCTGAATGTTCCCCTCTCTAACACTTTTTAAAGTCTAAAACATCTTTAATTCAACAACTGTTTATAAGGGGAAGGCATACAGCTGTCCAAGAGAGCATGTATTGGAAGTTTACAAAGAGGAACATCAGCAGACATCAGTCTCAAAGCCTTATAAAAAAACAGAAGTTAGATAAACCAAGCAGGATGTATACTAATCACACAGATTTAGTTCACACAGAGTACATTAGTTATCCGTTTATTGTGCTTTGGATATTATATATCTCATTAGTCCTCAGTTGATGGTCATCCTTCATAACAACAAAGAAATGCAAAGTAAACACAGCTGAACTATACTAGACTTCATTTCTTTGAATTTGAATATGCATAGGTAATTAGTAAATTATTAGTAATTATTAAATGTAGGAACAACATTCAATAAGATGCTAAATATGTTGGGTGTCAATCTCTTTCATTCAACATTAGCTCAATGTGAAGAAAAGAGATTGCCATTCACCTGGAGGCCTAACGCCTCTTCAGTTCAGGTGAACAGGTGACTCGGGAACTGAGAGTAATTGGACATGGGTGACATTTCTGATTTTACTGACTAAAGATACTACTGACTAAATTGTAATATTACATAATACACATAAGAATGGTGTGGGGCAAACTATTTTGCATACACACGAGAACACGCACACTAAAAGACAGATAGGCAGTTGTGTTTCTGCTTTTTCTGTATTCTATAAAGCCCTGATGGTCTCCTGTCATGTTTCCTCCAACTAGCTAGCATCCTAAACAGAAAAACAAACTTATAAAGGTGTCAATATAAAATGAAAAGAAATACAACCTTATTTCTTCTTGACAGAGAGAAAGGGCTTAGATTCGCTAGCCAATTTATACACCCTTCCATAATAGCAAACTTCAGATGAATTTTTTTTTTTTTTTAAAGACTGTTTGAAAGTAGAACATTTGTTACAAAGACAGATTATACACACACTACAGTATGTAAAGAAAATGATCATACAAACATTGCTGTAATTAAGATGACCAGCAGGAGGCTGTGTATAAGCTGATACAGATATGAAGATAAAATACAGTATATCTGAGATAATAGATAAGAAAAAGAAGCCTATAGATAAGACTACACAAACTTTGTCACATGCTTAGGATTTAAAACAAACAACAACGACAACAACAACAACAAAACTGTTCATGCCAAAGGCTCACCCTTAAGTGGATAATCTCCTGGATACTCTAGACTTATATCTAAGAACTGCTGCTGTAATCATAAAGACTCATGTGTACTCAATGTACTCATACTGTGCATCTTTTCAACACACTTTAGTGCTTGACTTTACAGAATACTGTTGTAGAAGTGACAGAGATTTATACTGTGGTAGAAGTGACAGATTTGTAATCGTACTAGATGTCACCCAGAAGATGAGGGGAGTATCAAGGTTTCTTCCTCATGTGTTCTCAGGGAGTTTTCAGTTGCCACTGACTAACATTTCTGTAAAGCTGCTTTCTGGAAATGTCTATTATCAATAGTGCTATACAATTTGAATGGAATTGAAGCTTGTTGTATTTGTGTACTTAGCTATTAAAAAATAACCTAACTCTTTGGATATGAATATGGATTCAGTTTGGATACATTTGTATTGAAATACTAAAAAATGAAATTGTATTTAAAAAAATAATCTAAAGTAAAAACACATTTTAACACATAGTGGAGTGTTGTTACTGTTGGATTTGAGATCAGTTACAGATCCTTGACTGATAACTGAAGCACTGCTTCTCTCTAAAGCCCCCAAATAGCATCCTGTGCTTTTTTTTAAAAGCACCAATCTATTGCATTTCACCTCGTTTTCTCTCTCTCTCGCTCTCTCGCTCTCTCAGCACGCGCCCCGCCTTTCTGTTTCGATTAAAACACACCCCTTCTGCCGCGGACAAGACACAGTTGCACGCGCTTGGAGACAGCAGAAAGTGTTCAACAGCACGCGCTCAGCACAAGCGCAAGACCAGAACATAGATATATATTTTAATGAGATACCTGATCATTAACTATTGCACGCGCTGGACTGAATACTGGCGCACGAGGATTAAACAGTGAGCGAGCGCATCGTGTCTCTGTGTGGTTTGGCATGCTCGAGGACTGAAACCGGACAGAATTGAACTCCTGCTTTGTCACAAAGAGGTATCAATATTTATGTGTGTGTGTGTGTGTGTGTGTGTGTGTGTTTCCATTTTAATTTCACTCATTTTCACTGGGTTATTTACTGAGCCACTGCTGTATGCATGCCATGCAATGTGCATTTTAATGAAAAGCAATTCATTCACAGTTCACTAGCAATTAAAAAAAAAAAAAAGGGAAAAGAAATGCATAAATAGTTTGCAAATATGTTATATGTTATGTACAGCGAACAATGGAAGTCAAACTAAACTTTCCTATGATGCATTAAAGTTGGTAAGGTTTAACAGGCTACACACACAGGCACACACACACTCAGATAATAAAAAAATTAAAACCTGATTACATATTTTGTAATACACACTCACACACACGAAATGTGTGATATATATAAAATATAATGCAAAAGTGTAGTAAAATATATATATATATATATCACACATTTTGTATGTAAGGCTGTTCTAAAGAACAGTGCTGCTTAATGACTTGAGTCAACAACATGCTCGTTTGCAGCTTAAACTCCATTTAAATGCATTATCAGACAGCATCAGGTGGCATGTAGCAACTTGGGTAAGAACTACATTAGGCTGTGTACAGCACTGACGGAAACACAATTACGTCCACCCCGCAGGGACAATGACAGCCGGCAGGGACCGAGGGATCCATATCAGTTACATAGAAATGACGACAGATTGAATTTGAACGCGCATTATATGTGCAACCAGATGGCAGCCGGTGACAGTGACACACTTAACGTTGACTTTGCACCCTGTGCCTCTTTCCCCCTATGTGATACAGTGTTTACTTTTAAAAATTCTGTCCTCCTCTTTTCCCTTTTTCCTTCCCGTCTGCCTTTGAACACCTGGCAATGATTAAACTGGCTCACATTCCAGGGGCCTAGACATCAGAGACGGAACCAGTGTTATCCAATGTTTTTTTTGTGTGTGTGTGTTTTTGCAGAATGACATCATGTTCTGTAGTCTTTTCCTAATCTGATTTTGCTGATGTTGATCATTTAATTTAACCATATGTGACTAATTCTTTTAGTGAGTAGGCTAATCTACAAACCTAGGGTCATTTGCTACGCTATAATATAAATCAAGCTCACTGGATAAATTGTCTTTGTTTTATTTGTTTACAATGATCCCTGTTCAGTTTTACATCCATTTGACAAATACTACCTTCCTCATTCATTAATAAATGAACTTTTGTGTATTAAGAAGTCATGTGTTCTGACTGCAGCTGTCGTTACTGTCTTATAGGATTCAATGAAAATGTCTGTCTGTGTCCATGAGAACCGCAAGTCACGAGCCAGCACTGGCTCCATGAACATCTACCTTTTCCACAAGTCCTCATATGCTGACAGTGTCTTGATGCACCTAAATGTCTTGCGGCAGCAGAGGCTCTTCACAGACGTCTTGCTGCATGCAGGCAGCCGCTCTTTCCCATGCCATCGCGCTGTGCTGGCTGCCTGCAGCCGGTACTTCGAGGCAATGTTCAGTGGAGGGTTAAGAGAGAGCCAAGCCAAGGAAGTGGACTTCAGAGACTCCATACATCCAGAGGTACTGCAAATAACATAGTTCCTGTCTTTAGTGTCACTTTCCAGTGTGTTAGTGATTTGTTATTGTTGAAACACAGCCGATTAGGGTACAGTTAAGGGTATTTAAGTCTTAGATCTATAACTTAGATTAAAAAAAAAAAAATACAATCAGTTTTTTTCTGATTAGTCTAACATTAGTGTTGCTCTGTGTGAACCAGGTGTTAGAACTACTTTTGGATTACGCTTACTCATCCCGGGTAGTCATCAATGAAGAGAATGCTGAGTCTCTGCTGGAGGCAGGTGACATGCTAGAGTTCCAGGACATCCGTGATGCCTGTGCTGAGTTCCTGGAGAAGAACCTTCACCCGTCTAACTGCCTTGGCATGCTGCTTTTGTCTGATGCCCACCACTGTACCCAGCTGTCCCAGCTTTCCTGGAGCATGTGTCTCAGTAATTTCCCAGCTATCTGTAAGACAGAGGAATTCCTGCAACTGCCCAAGGACATGATAGTCCAATTGCTCTCACACGAAGAGCTGGAGACAGAGGATGAGCGTTTGGTCTATGAATCTGCACTTAACTGGGTGAACTATGACTTGGAACGGCGGCATTGCCACTTACCAGAGCTGTTGCGCACTGTACGTCTAGCCCTCTTGCCAGCCATCTTCCTCATGGAGAATGTCTCCACAGAAGAGCTTATCAACTCACAAGCCAAAAGCAAAGAGTTGGTGGATGAAGCGATCCGCTGCAAGCTACGTATACTGCAGAATGACGGCGTTGTCAACAGCCCTTGTGCCAGGCCCCGCAAGACTAGCCATGCCCTTTTCCTGCTAGGTGGTCCTACCTTTATGTGTGACAAGCTGTATTTAGTGGACCAGAAGGCCAAAGAAATTATCCCAAAGGCAGATATTCCCAGTCCACGAAAGGAATTCAGCGCTTGTGCTATTGGCTGCAAAGTCTATGTGACAGGTGGTCGGGGCTCAGAGAACGGTGTGTCCAAGGATGTTTGGGTGTACGATACCTTGCATGAAGAGTGGTCAAAAGCAGCTCCCATGCTAATAGCTCGATTTGGGCATGGTTCAGCTGAACTGCGCCACTGCCTGTATGTAGTTGGAGGTCATACGGCTGCAACTGGTTGTCTTCCAGCCTCACCATCTGTCTCGTTGAAGCAGGTGGAGCAGTTTGACCCAGTTGCCAACAAGTGGAGCATGGTTGCACCATTACGTGAGGGGGTCAGCAATGCCGCAGTAGTCAGCGTAAAGCTTAAGTTATTTGCTTTTGGAGGAACAAGTGTAACCCACGATAAGCTACCAAAGGTCCAGTGTTATGACCCGGTGGAAAACCACTGGACTGTCCCAGCATCTTGCCCACAGCCTTGGCGTTACACAGCAGCTGCTGTTTTGGGGAACCAGATCTTTGTCATGGGTGGTGACACTGAGTTCTCAGCTTGCTCGGCCTACAAATTCAGCAGCGAGACATACCAGTGGACTAAAGTAGGTGACGTTACAGCTAAGCGAATGAGCTGCCAGGCAGTAGCCTCGGGGAACAAACTGTACGTAGTCGGTGGCTATTTTGGAACACAGCGCTGCAAAACGCTAGACTGCTATGATCCCACACTGGATGCCTGGAACAGCATAACCACTGTACCCTATTCCTTGATCCCCACTGCCTTCGTTAGCACCTGGAAACACCTACCAGCCTGACAGCTGCATGACCTTCCTTCATCCTTTAAGGTAGGTTTGCTAATGTAAACGGCAGTGAAGTTTCATCTCTGAAAAGATAAAAGCAGTTACAGAACAGAGTTCTATATCAAAGCTATATATATGGGCATTTTAATGGAATTAGAGCTAGTACTTAACATCATAGCTTTTTTGCAGCTATTTAGTCCTTTTATATGTGGAAAGAGAAAAATCTTGAAACATCCATTCACGCGTAAAGGTTTAAGAAGACCTGTTAATCCACTGTCATCGGAAATCATAGGCATATATTGCTCCTAATAAAGGCTGATACAGTGTTGTTTATCATTCTATCTTATTTATTACCTACAATATTTTTTCACAGCTCATGGAATGTGTTTCAGATTGGAATAAATTGTACTTGAGGTAGCAATGACCTTATATTCACTAGGAAATTCACTTTATGCCCTTGTCTATGCATAGAGACAAAAGATCCTTATTAAATCAGAACCAATTCAGTATTGATAGAGTAATTAGATTCCTCCAAGGGGCCTCTTGCTCTGGATATCAGCCAGCTGTCACATCAATTTTGCACATCTGTCCTTTCTACAGCTTTCTACGCTTTGATGTGGTTATTTGAATTTTTCTACATTTTCCTACATTTACATTTTTTTTTAAATTCGCACACACAATGTTATTCAAGGCAACTTAGAAGTGTAGCATTAAACATAATCCAAGCATCTTGCTGTTTAAGGAGATGATAGCATAGCTACATATCAAGTATAGCTATAATTTACTGTGGTTCTTTCTTTAGAGGATGCAACACACTATAGTTAGTGTCCACGGGTCAGTTAGATGTTGGGAGTGCACATATATGATTTAAGACAACACAAACGTCAATGCTGTATGGTTGAACTCAGTGCTTGAATGCTTATGTTTTGGGACTGTGGAACATACATTTTCAGTCCTAGAGCTTTTTCTTCTTTCTGACACATAGCAGGAACATTTTATGTCTTTACCTTATGTGATGAATAGTTTGTTCAGTTTAGGTTGAATAAGATCTGTGTGTGTGTGTGTGTGTGTGTATGTGTGTGTATTCTGGAGATGTCCCAGTGATGACTGGATGAATTATGATTTTGCAGTATGGGGCGTAGCACCAAGGGTAATTGAAACAGAATAGAAGACTTTTATTGTCCCTGAGGGACAAATTTGTCTGAGGGTGGAGAGAGGATGGAAGTGTTGGTGAGAATAAGAAAGGAAGGAGGATAAAGACAACAGAGAAATAGATACATACAGATAACTTATCAAAATGTTAATGTATAGCATGCTAGCAGGAGGTGGTGCAGTGCAGTGGTTAATCTGGTTCAGAGAAAGAGAACTTCTGGAGTGAAAGAGAGAGAGGTACTAAGTAATTGGCCATTGCGTATTAAACAAAGCCAATGGAACAAGAGGGAAGTATAAGAACATCTATACTAAGGAAGGCATTTTGGGGTAGTGTGAAGGTAGTGTGCAGTCTCATGTTGTTCTAGAGTGTAGGATTATGTGTAATCAATAACTAACTAATAACTAATCTAAAACTAATCATATGATCTTTAACTAAGGCTTAGAACTTAGATAAGTTATATCAGGCTCCATATTCTGAGCTGAACATCCCAGGTTCATCTGCAGGAGACAAAAAGAGGAAGAAAGAAGGATGCGAGGGAACAAGCAAGACGAGACAAAACATTCTCGATGAGTTTCACTTCCAAAATGTCTGAGCAAGGGAGTTGTTCTTGGGAGCATATGGACTGTAACTGAAACTCATGAGGTTCTCATGGTTTCCAATTGACTGAAGGTAGATAAAAAGCAGAAGACATTCATTATTCAGACAATTAAACCATACTTACATAACAACAGAGCCTTTTATATTTGTATTGTGGCTCTGCATTTGTATTCTTCCCAGATGGCTCATCTGGCTGTAACAAAGATGACGAGTCATACGCTGAAGCAGATTTGAATGTCTAAGGAGTTGAAGTCCTGTAGACGAAACAAACTCTTATAAAACCCCTACACACTGGCTAGATAACAGGAAAAAAGGGAGTAGGAGTGAGTCAAATCTTTTAAAAACGGGGGGAGAAGAAGGCGTGAGACCTCCAAGTGTGTTTATTTCATTCCTGACCCCCTGATGTTGAGCCTTCAATTCATCATTACTCGGTGACCCAGTCTGTTAGTGTGTATCTGTAACTGGAATGCCGCCCACCTCGACAGGGCAGTTCATTTCAAAGTGGAGGTCCTTTCGTTGCTTCATTGGGACATTCCTATGCATTTCAATTACCATGAAGTGTTCTTAGCAGCTGCCCCCCAACCCCTCAACAATGAAATGGTTCACCACTGGCCAAAAGAGTGGGAGGAGAGAGAACGGAGGAAAGGAGGATGAGTTGAGAAGGGGAGGACTAGAAAAGGAAGAGTAAACAAAGCTTCTCCTTTGCCTTTTCCTGTGCTTTTTTTTCCCCCCTAGCTCACAGGAGAAAGATAGCTACAGGCGTCCTTCCTTTCCTGCTGCAAAAGAAAAAAAGCAGTGCGTACTGGTTAATTTCACACACCCACACAAAAGCACACAAATGCACAGCCGTCATCGTACATCTTCTCCACATCTTCTGTTTTCTTCAGCGATTATCCTACAGCCGGTGAGCAAAACTGTCCAGTTCTCAGGGCATATGTGCAAGAGACTCCATGCTGTGAAGCTGAGTTCATGAACCAGTCAGCCGTCTCTGTTGCTTCTTCTTATCAGTTCATGTCCTGCCAGAGAATAAAAATAAATGTAAATATTGCCAGCAGTGGCGGAAAGAGCGCACAAACTGTATTTTTGCCGAATGCATTTTTGAACAATTATGTTAACTAACCAAATGAGCTAGGTAAAAGTAAACCCCACATGGATTATCAACAATACATAAAATAAAGAACGGTAATGTTAGCTGGCTGTTGGGGTTTCAGTAGCTTGCTAGGTTCGTTAGCTAGCTAGCTCGTGTTAATCTGTACATGTTTCTAGCTACATATTTAGCTATTTAGCAGGACCCTTAGACATTATCCTGAGCGTTACCTATAGGCTGTAGCAGCACTTAGACATATTTAACACAACAGGCAGTTGCTACTGAACATTGAAGTGACATCTTAAGTTTAATACAGAGCTTTCATACTGTAAAACATGAAAAGATCTGGCTAGCTAGTCTAGCTCACTCAGCTGGCTAAAGGCTTACCTGTAAATGTTTCCACTGGGTGGATGTTGAGCTGTGAAAATGCTGATCTCTCCAAAGGTTTTGGCTTGTGTAACGTGCAGCTCATTATCATGCTGATTCCTTTGAGGCATTTAAAACTGAAAATATTTCATAAATTGTGTATTTCTGAATTATCAAGTGCGTAAAAGAACAAGCAAACATATGCAAGGCATGCACCCGAGGGTAGAGGAGGAGAAAGGCCATCATTAGTTCCAGCCCTGTTGCATTGACAAAAGTCGCCCCATGCTGTCTTAAAGCAGGACTCGTGCTTGAGGGAATGCTTTGTTTCCAGTACAATCCCTGGGAAAGCTCCATACTTAGTTGGATAATGAGTGGGTGTATGGATTGATGGATACATAGGTAGTTGGAATTTTAGCCTCTCTTTTTTTTTCTTACTTCTTGCAAATTGCTAAAGAACTGGGCTGTTACCACGTTTGTGGTGATGGAAACAAAATGGTTGGCTGGTAAAAGCACATAAGAGAAAAACACAAGTAAATTGTGCTGGTGTAGGTCCCTAATCCAGGACCTAATCTGAACGTTTCACCAAAAGGCATACAGTTCTTTGGCAAAATTGGTTCAGATTGGTTCTAGCACCAGAATATTGCTGCATCAGAAGCAAGAAAGTGTGACATCAAGCATTGAGACAACATCACCATGATTCGAGCACATTAAGTTGGCAGCAAAATAACACATAAGCAGTTCACAGTGATTTGAACATCACTGCTGAAGAAGAACACAGCTACGATACAGCATCAGTGGCTTGAGGAGGAAACAGGCAGTCTACTGGCACTTTTACTGCACAACATAAAAGCTTAAGCCTAAAGCTAACAAAGCTTACTTTATCCTGCGTAATAACTGTTTATGATGATTTGTGCTGTGTATAAACGCTGACGGGTTTGATTTTGGACAGTGAAATATGATCTCAAAGCCAGAGCTAATACCTGTAACACCTTTTATTGTGATATTACACCATGTGTTACACCAGTAAATTCCCTCATTAATAATAAACTGAACAGTATATGAGGAGGGCATGTGAGAAATTATCACCGAAATAATAGCAACATGAAACATTACATCATGAGGAAGAACATTTTTACTGGTAAATTTAGTGAACTAAATAGGAGATATATTGTTGCTAATTCCAACAAAAGTAATACTATTTAGAGTAAATATCTAGGATTAGGTTGGCAATGTAAAGCAATAAAAAAGTATCTGACGACTTACAAGTAATAATTGTGCTGTGTATAGGTACTGAAATCTGTTCTAAAAGCCAAACGTACATCTCGTAAATGCTGTCGTGGTTGTTATTAGTTTACTGGTGATCACCTCGATAAGCCTATGCTTAGAGTGTACCTAGTATCTTTAAAACAGAACGTGGAAAATGCATAATCCTGATTGGTTAATCCTGTTCCTCACCATAGCAGCAGGTAGCCAATAAAATGTAGTTAAACAAACCAAGGGACACATTGGTTTGATGTCAGCTGAGTAATCAGTTATAAAGCCATAAACAATGTTACTTGACACATATACAGTATAATCATCTGCGCTGTGTGTGTGATGTTCACCATTCAAGAAGAAGCATTTGAAACTGTCATAAAATATTTCAGGAAGGCTTCAAATCGGAAATCCTCCATCTACACCTCTGGTTCTTTCTCCCATTACAGTTTCACAGTCTCCATACCATTTAGATGAACTCATGGTCTGAAATCTGGCTTCTTTCACCAAGTCGGTTATAGCCTGTACAGAGGAAATCATCCTTCAAAATGGATATGAAAAAAAGGATATGATCCTAAACAATGTCTTCCAGTGAGTCAGTAAAAAGAGAACTGTAAGTCATACTATCTGATGTCGGCCAACAAGACGAAGTTTTGTTAATTGTTGGACTTTAAATGTATTACTGACATAGTAAATAATCAACAAAAAATCAACAAGGACTACCAGTCAGTTTAGCAAAAAAGCATCACTCACTGTAATTTAATACTTGGTTGATAGATTGATTTTATTGCTATTGTTTCTGCAGTTCTCAAAACTTGGACTTGATGGGCTGATAGCTTCCTGTTAGGACTTTTAAGTTCCTCTTTCACAGTGGTGGAAAGAGTCCAAAACACACAGACATGATTAAAAGTACAGTTCATGCAATAATAATTCACCTGAGTAAAAGAATAGCATTCTTGTTAAGAGCTATGCTGAAGTGAACACCACCTCGAATATCAGCAGTATATAAAGACAGGTAACGTTAGCTAGCTAGCTGATGGAGTTTCAGTAGCATGCTTGCTTTGTTAGCTAGCTAGCTCATGTTAATTCATACATGGCTCTAGCTACCTAGTTAGTCATCTAGTACAGATTCCCCTTACACATTTTCTTAATCATTAATTATATGCTGGCTGGATATATTTAACACGATAAAGTCTAGTTAGGTTCCAGAGAACCTAATGTAGCATAATTCAAATTCTGTTTCAACTTTTGGGTGTTTCTGTGATATTTTAAAATATCAGAAGTTCATTATTCATTGTACTTACGTACTGTAACAAGTGTACAAGTAGTTTGTTACTTTCCACCACCGCTCTTAAAGAAACCATGTGATGTCAAAGTATGGCTTCATCAAGGCGTTTTGTTTGCAGAGGACTGAGGTCACATGGCTATTTTTTTAGGGTTTGTATTGGCCTTGCACGATGTTCGAACAGGTGCGAGCACATGACCTGTTTTTCTCCAACTGTTTTTCCTTGAGGATGACAGGAAAAGTAGGGGAACAAATGGCCAGGCTCAGGAGAGAGCATCTGGACTTTATCTCTGAGACGTGTTATTTTTTTTTTCCTGCAGTGTTTCTGCAGTTGAAGTGTTTTGGGAAAATGCCTGCTCTTCATTGTTTATGAGTCCATTTAGCAGAAATGTGGTTTGTTCTGTTGGGACGGTGGGATTTCATGCCTTAATAGGAAAAACAACTTCAAAATGAAATGATCAAAAATCATGTTACATGTTGTCTGCTTTCTTTACAGACGTCCTGTGTGATGTACTGGATTCCAGCTGTGACGATTTCCTGCTTTCTGTGCAATTTCATCAGAAGACGACTTCTTCCATCAAAAGCTCGACTTTAATATTGAAGATATCCAGCAGCGAAGCTTTCACTGTTTTTTTTTTGGATGGTGTGCTTTAAAGACATTCTGTGTTGGGAAATCTTTGCTTAAAAGTTCCATTGTCAAAGTCGTTTTTGTGGAGTCTTGGGACATCATTTGCCGTGACAACCAAATGAACCAACTGCTAATCTGAAAAGGCCAATTAGCACCTGGCATGTTTTGCTGTCATATCTGTGTGTTGGCGCGTAGCCGCTATTTTGTTCTGGGATGAAAATAGTGCGTAAGCTATTCTACTTCTCTGTGCATCTCGCAACAAGAACTTTGACCAGTGGAACTGAACAGGAAGGAGGCAGGGTTACAATACATGGATGACCGATTTCCGAATGAAAGCCTGATGACACCTCCTTAACGGTTTTTTTTTTTTTTTTTTTTAAATATTTCACTGTGCTCTACTGTTTTCATATAGTGCATTTCTTCTTCAGAATTGTAGAGCAGAGACAAGCGGAAAGCTTATTTATCCCAAGAAGGCACAAACTTTTTAATCTTGTGCAGACATGAAACAGAGACAAGTTGTTTGTCTCCCACCTCTGACTCTGGTCAGTTCCTGACAAACAGACCTCCTCAACCTGGTGTGAAACTTGCTGTGAGAAGGCATCCTGAGGTGAACCACACACCAGATGTGTGTTTATGTATGTGTTTGTATGTGGAAAAGATCAGCATGTCCCAGCATGTTTTCCTGAGCGAAAATACAGTTGACCGTACCATATTATTCATTCTTCTTCCAAAAAAAAAAAAAAAAACACCAAAAAAAAACAAAAAACAAGCATGTCCACTGAGAACTTGGATGGATGATGAGCATTACAGAAAGCAACTGTCGTTTTCTCAGCAGAGACACTGTCATTTTGTCAACACCTCCTAATGACTTCTAGACAAGAGAACTTATTGGTATAAAGTTAGGCTGCTTAACTTTGTGCTGAGTGGTTCTGTTCTCGCACATACGGCCTCAATATAAATGTGAAAGGCAGAATGACAGAGAGAGAGAGAAAGGTGAGAGTCGTTCTGTCTGCCGGAGAGGTAATGTCTCCATGGCAACAACAACGAACAACCTGAACTGAAAAGAGAACTGTCTATTCATAGTCTTAATTTATGAGATTTATTTTACAGTTGTTTTTGTTTTGTTGTTAATTTGAACTGTGTATGTTTAGTTTTGTATTTATTGATAAAAATGCTTGCATACATATCCAGCATATCCAGCTGTACAGAATTTGGTGAGTGTTTCGTGCTAAGCATGGCCCATACTGCTTTGTGTCACATAAGAACTGCTCTTTTGCACATGTCTACATCACGCCGTACCGCGGCTGAATTTGTAAGGGTCAGAGAATCCTGGACCTCTTTTTTTTTTTTGACCTGAAAGCGGGCAGGCTTGGGGTCTTAGGTCATCACCCGGATAAGAATGAGAGGAATGACGTTGCAGGATCAGATTACCCAGGACACAATGGAGCGGGTGGTCTGGGAACCTGTGGGGGAAGGGCTGGGGGTTAAGAATTCATACTGTGATCTAGTGCAAAAAAAAAAAGTTCTTGTTACGACCCAAGGACTATAGTATTTAACCAGTGGGGTTTGAATTCAAACAATTCATGGTTTAATCTAGCAGTATACAGTTACACCAAAACCCGTAAAAGAGGGTAAATTTGCTAAAGACACAATATGACTGATTGGATGATTTTACAAACCCAACCACACTTGTGAAAAAAACGTTTCAAGCTGCAATAATTCCAAGGATAAACCCATTGAACTGCGGTGTTTGGTTGAAGCCTTGGCCTTAGCTGAATGCCACAGCACGCTAGCTGAATATCAGGGTGGCCACTTGCTGACCCTGCTTTGTCAGTTTAACGATACTCAAACACATTCTAACTTGGTGTCAGTCTAATTTGATATGACTGATAAGGACACCATGCAGTGGAGTGAGAAATCTGACATCAGCAGCTGCTCCCAGAACAGCTGGAACTGTCACTGATGTCCCTGAGCACAGTGACAGGTGTTAATTATTATTAACACCCTCTACATAGACATTTGCTCTTTTTTCCTATTCAGAGTCTTAAGCATTGTAAGAGACACATTGAAATGGTCCTCACCCTGCTGTTAAATGTCTTTACCACCAACATCTGTAAGTTGAAAGAGTGGCATTGGACTGTAAATTTGCCTTTCCTCAGGGTTTTCTGTACTACCAGTCCTAAGTGTTATGAAGGGTTTTTTTTGGCTACATTTGGTGAATATTGGAGTTCTTTAAGCCGTGTACTGTATATTTTCACGGCAATGATGAAGATGCTACATTCCAAAGGTCACAAGACGCTACAGCATGTTTGTATGTGAGTATCGCAGGATATCATCTCAATAGAGCAATGGAAAAGAACTGTAGTATAACAAGTTGGACAAAATTGTGAGCACACAATTTTGTGAAGAGGCTATGCTCAAGCTTATGCATTAGTGAACTGATAAAATCGAAAACCTAGCAGTTCTGTATGCTTTATTTGTCAAGCTAATGCTAGCTTTATAGAAGATCCCTGTCAAAGCAATGGGGGAAAAAATGTTTGAAATCGGTTTCTTTTAGGCTGGATAGCGAGATAGAGAAAAGAGATAGGGTGAAAGAAAGAGAGAGGTCAAGCTTCACATTCCTTCCCAGACCTTCTTCCTTTCCACCTACTCCCTTTTTCAATGAAGTGCTGCTTTACCCCTCTGCCTTTGAAGCTCTCAGATCTACGCTTAGACAGAAAGCCCTCTCTGTTTTTTTCCAGTACACTGCACACACAAACCTCCAGCCAATCAGATAGCCCATTCTTACCTCGTCTCGAGTAGCGTTTCCCGGGCAATGGTCAACAATCCCCCCCTCCCGTCCGCCAACAACACACACCATTTGAACTGGTAGCTGTCAAGTGTTTTGTTTTTCCTCTCATCCCCCTCTCTCTTTCTCTCCCACTGACCCTCTTTTTCCCGACTGGAAGATCAAGAGCCGAGTCACAGGCTTGCACGTGGCATAAAACTCTTAATCATCGCCTGCCTTTGTCTGTCAACACTGTCAACGTTGGGCTGTATTGTTCTATTCTGTATGTCCTAGTCTGTTATGTTATTCTGTTGTCGCTCTGTCACAACCACGGCGGTTAACATTATTTTGTACAAGTGATTTTTTTCACAATGTGAAATTTATGTTGAAATAAAACATAAGAGTTTTTTCCTCTTGATTGTTAAAGGATTGTGGACCTTCTTGAACCCGTGTTTGATGTTTTGGACTTTACAAACAACACTTGTCCATTCCAGAACAAAAGTGTTACAGCATTTCTCACATATTTGGGGCAGACAGGAGCCCTGTCGCCTGCACAAAGAGAAGATCGGGTGTGTATCCTTAAGGGCTTTGCTTAGATGTGTAGGAGAGGCTGAAATAATCTAATCTGGGTGCGCTTATGTCCACGTGTGTGTGTGTGTGTGTGGCACAGGATGAACCACCCCTGCACAGCCCATCAGATACTTTCCCTTTTACACTTGTGTTGCCATGGCAACTGGTCCCTTTATCTCCAAACTGTGGGAGCTGATTTGGAACAGGACCATTTAAAAAGACCTCCTTTACTCAATCCCTTCATTATCACTCTTTCTTACTCATTTACTCATGTGCTTTTTGCTCACTCAGTAATTAATTTCTCTCTTCTCATAAATTAATCAATATTGACTTTGTCTAGTGCATTCTGTGTCTCCAAGTTCTTTTTTAACGTTATATGCTAAAGTGAACGCTATGTCTACATCTGCATTTAACCCTAACCTTAACACAATAACTGAAAGGAAATCTTTTGGTTCTTTTAGTTAAAAAAAAAACAAAACCTTAAGGTGACCACAAATTGTCTGATATTTCTATCCTTGTGGAGATATTTGGTCTCCACCAAGATCTAAAATACATTTTATATATATATATATATATATATATATATGTACACACACACACACACACAGGGAAGTGAAGTTCCCAGGGACAAGACAGTTTGCATTCCTGTGTTAAAACAACTCCCTTTCAGCAGGTTCTGAAACACCAGTTTTACTGGCTCCACAAACACCACATTACATTTTACAAGGCAAGCACATGCATTTCACAGGAAGAAAATGATTCACTTTGCATCCTGAGTTCAAAGGATGGCATAATAAATTGCCGTTTAGTGGGAAAAAAATATAATGCGCAATCATGCTGCTAAGTCATTTAAACTTGCCTGAATGGAAAAAACCCTCACAGGATAATATTTGCTAACTCTTAATATGATTGTGCATTTAAGAATTGAGTTCAGCCTTAAACAACACTGACTTTGAGTGGGTTTTCTTTGAAGATATGTGATAAACAGGCAGTAACAGACACACAATCTCTCTCTCTCTCTCTCTCTCTCTCTCTGTCTCCCTCACACACACACACACACACACACACACACACACACACATGATCTCTCTCTCTATCTCACACACATACACAACTTATGTGTTAGTGCAACATAGCAACATAATATACCTCACGCTCCTGTTGCCAGGCAACATGTGTGGCAGCTCTGCTGAGGTTGGCACACTCTCAGTGCGATTCCTGAGGTCCCCTGAATTCCCACACCGTCACAGAGCCAATTGCATGGAGGGATGTTCCACTCACACACAGCAGGTCCCTCTGCATTAATGAGTTGTCAAAGCTGCCAGAAAGAGGTTAGCTTATCTACAGAGCATTTATATTAGCTGTACAACTAATGTTAATCTTCATAAAATCCTCATTCACAACTCCAAACATTTCAAATTCCGTCGAAACACTAATTACCTCTTTTGAGTCACCATTTAAAAACATGTTGCTATTTGAGAGATATAAGCCAATGTTCTGTTGAATTGCTTGCCTTTCTAGATGTTGCGCAATCATGAGGCCGCAAGCTAACTGTTTCATTTAGCTCAATAGCGTTATTATTGCACCTAGTGGTTAAAAAAGGGGAACTGCAACAAACGCCAATAGCAGGCCACTGGGGCAAGAATCCTGCTGCCCCATGCTCACTCAATGAACATTTTCAGTGGAAGACGAGGAGCAGACAGAACAGTTAATGACAGGGTTGCCAGGTTTCACGTTTACACCAAACTGGGGTAGTTTAAAAATTACTCTGTGGCCACCAAGAGCTTGTTGTATATGAATGAATGAATGCAAGGAATTCAATCTAATTAAACATGCAGTGAGAAGCAGGACACAAGTGCATGCACTCAGCATGTGTTTCATTAGGCATAATCCAAGTCATAGTCCACAAGCAGGCAGAAGGATAAGGATAAGCCATACCCAAAAAAACAAGGAAACGAACGACGGTCAACACCAGAAACCACGGAACACAGAACTAGAAAATGGGCTTAGACATAACGAAACAAATGCACACTAAGTCTTCACGCTGAAACAATGAAAAATCAGGGCTTAAACAGGTAAACTAATCAAGGGAGGAACTGACAAAAGGTTAGAAAGATAAACCAATGGCAAGACAGGGGTGGAGACAAGACTCAAATCATAATAAAACACACATGGCTATATAAACAAAGAGGCACAGAATAAAACATGAACAGCACAGACAAACAAAGGCAAAGTGTAAGTGCAGACAGTGTGTCTATCATGTACAGAGCCATTTCTGCTGTAATATAATATATATTGCAAAGAATGGGAGAGGGAAAGAGGGATTATGGAGTGGATATGTCAAATAGGTATATAATATTGTTTCCCCATACAAAGGCTGAGAAAGAGAAAGAGAAGAAAAATGTTTTCCTTTTCCAATTCCCATTTTTGGGACAAATTTTCGGTCTTTTGTGTGGCTTTTGAGAAATCTGGGAATTTTGCTGAAACCTGTAAACTGGTTTGTCTAAACCCGGTCAAAACGAGCTGTCTGACTGTATGCAGGATGACTGTGTGTTTTCGACTCACAAAATTCACTAGATAGTAGCCTATAGCATAAGTCGGGTGTGATGACCTCTTGAATTTGAGACAAAGCCTTTATTAATGTTGTCCTGCATTGCTGAAATCTGTGCCCACTAGCACAGCACGATGGTGCAGGAGGTATCACTGCTGCCTCACATACACACACACACAGGGTCCATGGTTCTATCCTTAGCTCAGGTTACCATCTCTGCAGAATTCTAATCATATTTGTGTGGATCTCCTCTGGGCTCTCTGGTTTCCTCCTACTGTCCAAAAGACATGCAGGTAGGTGAATTAGCTACTCTAGGTATGAATGTGTGTGTGCATGGTGTCCCATGCAGGGTGAATTCTCCCATCTTTGCACCCAATGTTACCAGGATAGGCTCCAGATCCACCAAGCCGTTAATGAAGATGAATGAATAGTACTATCCTGCACTTCCACATGCAAATCACTGGGATATAACACACCCACACACACATACCCAGACTGGCCTCGCTGCCTACTGAAGTGTCTGCTTGTGATTGAGCACACCTGTAATACATTAGAAGATAAGAGAAAAAAGAGGGAAGAGCAGTAAGCCATGTAAACACAGAAGAAGAATGTAGTAGGAAAGAGGTGAGTCTCCAGGGGCTCATGATTTAGACCACACACAAGCCCCACTTTTTTTTTTTCTTCGCTTTCTGCCGTACACATTTAAAATTGTGGTGTAAAACTCCACACCTGGCAAAGTTGCCTATTTTCCACTCTGTATATCTTCGGAAATTTTTAGAAGAGAATTAACCTATCCCAATTTAGGCTAAGATGAATGTTATGGCATTCAAATGCAGTAGCTTACTACACTGTAGTTGAACACTAGTATGTATACACTCACATACTGTATATGCACAGTTAATTATAATAATTACAGCTTTTTATGTCAGTATAAAGTGGAATCGCTTCATTACGTATCTTTGTATGCTGTTAAACTTGACTGCAACAATAAGTGGTTATCCAAGGCTTTGGCAGTGATAAAAGGCATTTATCATCATCATTAAGTGTTTAAGTGGTGTTTCTAACCTATCCTTCTTCACCATATATAAAATACAGCCTATGGCTAGGAAGTGGAAGTGAACAATCAAAACATTTCCATTTTGTTTCTGAAAATGAGATATAGCATTTCACTTTCTGCTCACTGTCTCATCTTGACAGAGGTCAAGTGGCATGGAATCGCATCATCCCTCTGGTTTTCAGTGGGAAAAAGTGTGGTGTGTGTGTGTGTGTGTGTGTGTGTACTGACACTGATCTTTGCCACATTTGTTCCAATACCAGTCATTCATTCCAGCACGCACACAGAAAGATTGTGGGACTGACACAAGATATGCACTCAGGTTAAGTAAGAACAGAATAGGTGTGAACATGAGAAAGAAAGGGATCTTTGTGTGTCATGACAAATGAATAAAAAAACAACTAAAAGTACAAATAAAAGCACTAATGCCGGGGATAGCTTTAAGTGTATTTGTTTGCCTGTTTGCATAAGCTTTGACTTCACTCCCCACCCTGAAAAGCATCATATAACCTTGTGGAATTTCTGGAACCCATTTCTGAGATACAAAGTAAAAAAAAAAAAACCTGTTTGGTTTATTGCCCTTTAATTAAAGGAAAGGAATGTGTAAATGCTTTGGCTAACTGCATAGCGGCTTCCCTTCTCTAAACCCCAGAGCTTTCGCATCAAAACCTCACTCTCTAATGAACCAGAAGAGTAATTACCAAAGCTGGGAACGATATCGATTTATTGGGGCCTAGGCAGGTTTGAGGACTGTAACATCAATTAGAAGCTAATCCAAAGCTGAATAACAACTCAGTGAAGTCCCTACTTGCATTTTACTTGTGGTTCACTTTTTGAGACATTCTAGAGCAATGTGGGTAGCTGAAAAGTAAATAAAGAATTATTAGGATAAAATAAATAAATATACACTCATTTAATCACAACCAACACCAGAATTGGGAACAATGACCGTGACTTTGACCTTGGCATGGTTGTTGATGCCAGCTTGGTTTGGTATTTCAGAATCTGCTGATTCAAGCACAAGTCTCTAGAGTTTACAGAGAATGGTGTGAAAAGCAAAAAGAAATCCAATGATTGGCTGTCCTCCTTATTAATGAAAGAGGAAAGGAGATATTGGCCATACTGGTTGGAGCTGATAGAAAAGCTATGGTAACTCAAATAGCCACTCTTTACAACCATGGTGAGCTGAAAAGCATCTCAGAATGCACAAGGTGGTTGGGCTACAACAACAAAAGATCTTATTGGGTTTCACTCCTGTCAGCCAAGAACAGGAATCTGACATACAGTGATCACAAGCTCAAACTGGACAGATGAAGACTGGCAAAAGACTAGGCGACATTTTCCCATTCTTCAATTGTCCTCAGTCCACTGTGTCCTCTGATTCCTGTTCTTGGCTGATTCAACACATTTACTGCACAATGTTAAGCTTACATCTACAATAATTGCATGGACTGGGATGTATGAAACAGAGTTATTATTCTCTCTTTGTGTGTGTGTGTGTGTGTGATTACTAGTGATGAATGGGTTGATGATGTATTGAGCTAGCATAAACAATTTATTAGGAAATAATAAAACACACACACAACACACTGTGAGGTGCACTCAGCAGAGGCAGCAAAAGCTTTAAATCCTTTGGTTAGAAGTTTGGGGGGCCTCCTCCTCTATCATCACTTAAATGAGCTTTTCCTTAATTGAACAGCATGCGAGCAGATGGGGTGTGTGTGTGTGTGTGTGGGGAAGAGGAAACCCACATAGTTTATAATTAGTAAAGAAAGGCAGCACATTCAACAGCTGTTTAGAATTTTAATGTTTTTATACCCTGCTTGACCGACTCAGTGTTTATGTGTGTGTGTGTGAGAGAGAGAGTGAGAGAGAGAGAGAGAGAGAATATGGCCCATCCTATAACAGCATATAACATGTAGATTTCCACCATTACCAGTGGCAGAGCTGTAATCCTCTCTCTCTCTCTCTCTCTCTCTTTCTCTCTCTCTGTTTTGTTCCAGATCATACTGGTTTTGTTTCCTGGTACAAAATCAAAATCTTCATGAAAACTATTTCTAAGCACACACCCACACCCACGCACGCTTACACACACACACACACACACACACACACTTGGGGTGGGGGTGGGGGTGGGGGGAGTGGACCACAAATCCTGGTTTTCTGTTTGAGACCACACGCATAGAAACAGGAAAAGGCACGTGGCACACATAAAATGAACCCACACACACACACACACACACACACACACAGTCCCAACGTCTTTGAGGATGCAAAGCACATGTGTGTCTGATAACATACCACTTCAAAGACTGGCCTGGTTTCCCTTTTAAAGCCCAGACTGTGGCACAAAGCTGACAGAATAATGTTTGATATGTTTGGAACAGGACATGGGAGAGACTTTAAGCCTTACTTCCTACAGAGGAAATGACATCACAAAATACCGGCACCTACTGCTATAATGTTTATTTATTAGTAGAGAGAATGTTGATAAGGAGGAATTTACTATACTAGAATCAGAGGAGAACCCACAGGGTCTCTCTGAGGATTCAGTCATAGGGATTTCTGGGAACTAAAACTTCTTCTTTTGGTGGATCAAATTTTTTCAAACCAGTTAGGATTTTCTCTTCTGTGGTATGTAGATAGATACAACCAATCACGCACGCTCATTCGTTAGTAATTCAGGAGTTTAATATGTTAATTATCGACATAATTAGGCAGTGAGAATTCAGCCAATTATGTTTTGATTTCCAATAATAGGGACCATTTTGTGATAAAAAAAATAGTGTAGTTTATAGTGAGTGTAGCCTGTGATCATGTTGTTTATGTACAGTAAAAATTTCTGCGATATCACAAAGAATCCATACAGATTTTTACAATGGTTTCCTGACAATAGAGACAAAACAGAGATGATTAGGAACAACAGCACTGATACGTTGAATTCACAACAGATGCAACAATTTCTACGCATTTAAAGTGCAAATAAACGCAGACAGCATAGAGTACAGAGAGAAAACGTGCAAAAACGTCACAGTTCATCAGATCTTCAGTTCCAGTCATTAATCAGTGATTAGCAAAGGTGGGATGTAAGGAGAGTTAGGTACTCTGCAAAACATAGAGTGTGTGTATGTGTGTGTGTGGTGCACACACGATTCATTGCATCAGCAGATGAGCAAATTACATCATTCAGTTGATGTCTAATTGTGCTAGAGCATAGGTGACAAAACACAGTGAAGACACAGATGAGGTTTGCTGTTATCACTGTCATACATAAATTAGACAACAAAACAAGGAAATATCAAAAATGGCTATTAAGGTGCAAAATTAATAGTGTTAATGACAATAATAGTGTTAATCTCCTTACCTCTTTCCCACACAAACATATACACACTCTGTCTGGAGCAGGCTCTCACACCCGTACCTCTGTCTATAGACTGTAAGATTACCAGTGAAGCTTTTCTTTGTGTGTACCTACAATTCTATCAGATTATAGGAAGGCAGTGTGGACAGTTGTGTCAGCAGTAAGTCGAACTCAGTGAGTGAAGCATTCAGTGAACTCAGTTTAACAGAATAAATACAATATGTGTGTATTACCTGTAAAAGCCCATACCATCTTGTGTTAAAAGTGCACAGAGGTTGAAAAGCATAGCAATGTGTGTGTATCAGAACATCCTAACAATATTGGTTAATGAGTGTTATATTCTCTGTGTAGTTCATTAATAAAATGGCATGATATGCATGTTTCTATAAATAAATAGCAAAATTATGTGCCAATAAAGAAAGAAAATTCAAAGCCTGAAATTGGTAAAAACTCTAGAAATAAGCTTACTATAAAATTATATTATATATACATTTTATATTAGTTTTATAATAATTGGCTAATAAAAAAATGATAATTTTGTTTACTCTCTCTCTCTCTAACTCTCTCTCTCTCTCATAATTTATAACTGTTTTCCATTACTTTCGATTTCCCCCTAATACATACTGTATAATAACTCCCAAAAAGTTACATTTTTGTTGTGTTCACAGCGAGAAGTAAAAATAGCTGTTGTTACTGTTGTTAGTGACACATTCCCAACTGCCTTTACATGAATGCTTGGCAGTACTGAAAGAGACATTAAATGGCTTTTTTATCTTCTTGTAAAGAATTAATCAAGCATGAAGGAGGGAGACAGACAGAGGTAGATTGTGATTCTTTCTGAATAGAGCCAATTAAACCCATTTCCTCTTTGAATCGGTGCAATCACCGCTTGTGGCTTGGGCCTGAGAGGAGTTTTTGTCTCTGGCCACAACACAAATGCCTCCTCTCTCTCTCTCTCTGTTCACATCAAGCCCATATAATTTTGCCACATTAATATGTCCATGTGTTTTGTTGAGTTTGTGTAAAAAAAAAAAGAAATTTATATTCATCAGGGCATTTAATGAAGGCTCAAGTGAATTACTTGCAGTGCAGTAATTACAACATCAGGTCTCATTGTGAGGATGCCTATTTTAGTATGGTAGTCAAGTGGAAACACTCTCATTATTATAATATGTGTTTAATTGGTTCAAAACACCTCAAAGTATCAGGTTATATAAAAGTAGAAAAAATTTAATCTGAGATAATTACCTGCTAAATACACTTAGTACAATGGTATGATGAGAATTGATTTCTAGTGTGTTTCTCAGTTAATCATGTTGATTTGCATATGTAGATAATCAAGACACTTGTCAAATCTAAATGCCTCTCCAAAATCACTTCTACTCTATATTTAGACTAAGTATGCGATGACAATTACCATAGAGGCTGTACTAAGAACATCTTGCGAGGCCTAGAGAAGCTCATTAACTGAGCAATAATGAGCTTCAAGCCAACAAAGTCAAGGTCAATGAGGCAAAAT
Organism: Pangasius sanitwongsei; assembly: GCA_037576675.1. Taxonomy (NCBI): domain Eukaryota; kingdom Metazoa; phylum Chordata; class Actinopteri; order Siluriformes; family Pangasiidae; genus Pangasius; species Pangasius sanitwongsei. The sequence continues at coordinate 11,245,976 of CM075029.1, read as the reverse complement.
TATGGAGAGATTCCACTTCAACATCATAGGAACGTCAATCTCAACCATCTAAAAAAGACCAGTATAGAACATTGATAAGATGTTCAACAGCAGGCTGAAAGATGGAACAGCAAGTTTAGGAAGCCTGCCAGGAGCTCGACAGCTGGCTGAGAGCACTCGACCGGTCAAGGCTGCCTAGCAAGTCCAAAGGATGGATTTACCAGCACAACACCCAACAAAGGATCCTGTGGCCATTGTGTATGATGTTCTCATCTCTGCCATTTAGAACTTAGAGAGGAAGGTCAGCAACTTTCTCTGGAGGTGGCTCGGGTTGCCAAAGAGTCTCAGTAGCATTTCTCTCTATGGGAACTTCACAAAGCTGTAGTTGCCTTTGAAGTCCCTGTAAGTGGAGTGATATGTGCAAGACAGAGAATGCAGTACAAGGTGTCAGGTGACACAAGTGGTCCAGGCAGGGGTGTTGATAATGGGAGGGAAGAAATAGAGAGCAAGAGAAGAGGCTGTGCTACAAGTCCCAAGTTCACTAAAAGTGGTGACAGTGGGGATAGCAGGACTGGAAATATGTTCAGTCCCCAGGTATGACACCACCAAAGGGAAGGAGAACTGAAGGCTTGTTGAAGACAGCTGTCGAGGAGCAGTGAACCAGCAGAGCAGCTGCATAGAAGCAGAAGGATGCTTGGACCAGGAGGGAGTATATGATAGAGAGAAAAGCCCATCTCATATAGCCCATCAGTGTTACAGTGCTGGAAGAAAGTGGAATTGCCTGAATGTCAATTGTACTCGAAGAAAAGAATATATCCTCAACTGCTGTCCAAAGGTTCTAGATGAGGGCTGGTATGAGTGGTGGAGTAGCCAAGTGCTGAAGACTTCAGCAGGAGGATTGTTAGCAGGAAGCAGGTACAGCCCTCCTGCAAGACCATTGCCTTCGTAAGTGCAGGTGAGTAGCTGGGAGTGAGAATCAAACCATGGGATCTTGGTAAGAGGCTGGCAGATATTGGTATATAGATATAACATGGAGAAGCAGCTGAGAATTCCCAAGCACATCAGCAAGACAACTCTGAGAACTGATATGATGCTGGTCTCTGACTAAACAAAGAATATCATCCTACTGGAATTGATGGTGCCATGGGAGGAATGCCTGGAGGATGAAGAAGGTAAGGTGTAATGAGCTGTCACACTGTCACAAACAATGGAAGTTGAAGTTGGCTATAGAGGCTTTGTGGGATGGTCCCTGTATAAGGCCTACAGCATATTAGACATCGCAGGAGAGGAAAGCCATCTGGAACACCACAGTGACAGCAAAGAAAGCTTCACGATGGCTTTGGATGAAGCAAGTCTATGGAGATCTGCAGCATGATTTTTGCAGATCTTCAACTATGACTAGTTCTTTTAGATGTTTGGCATACTCACTGACTTATACTCATTTTTAGTAACAGGTTGAACCATTTTGGGGAGGTGGGAGGAAACCAGAGAACTTGGTGGAAACCCACATGCAAACGGAAAACACATGCACAGAAGTACAGCACAGAGGATAATTCAAGGTCAGAATCGAACTGGGGCCCTAGAGCTGTGTCAGCATTGCTACCCACTGCACCACCATGCATAGTATTATTACTTATGGAATTTACAGTGGCTAACTCATGAAAGCTAAGAATTACATGGGGAAATATTCAGTGTAGTGAATTCTGGTGAATGTTTATTTTCAGAGCAACACTCACTCACTCTTTCACTTTCAGTAACTTCTTTATCCTGATCAAGGTCGCATTGGATCCAAAGCCTATCCTGGGAATACTGGGCATGAGGTGGGAATGCACCCTGAATGGGATGCCAGTCCATTGCAGAAATATAATGACATGTTCGATAAGATTTTTTACTGATGTGAGGATTTTGGAAATCGATCAACTTTGTTTTTTTTTTTTTTAACATGAAAACAATTAATATATAAGTAGATCACAAATTACCATAGGTGGTTCTTTTAGTTCTTTTGTTCATTCCACCTCCTTAATATAGAGCTTTCCATGATTCATCTCTGGTTGACACAGTGTTTGCAACCGGCCTTTGGCCTCTACACGAACACAAACACATACAAATGCATTATCACTGCAAATCCATTAACAGGCATGTGGCTCATTCAAGTAAGATAAGGCTCTTCCTCTAAGAAATTCCAACTCATTAGGTTGAAGCTTCTTCCACAGGTCCTTGTCTTATTTGTCATGTTTTCTGTGCCCACAAATTCACACCACATGCTTCCAAATTCACAACTATATCAATGAAACATGGTACAGACACTTATTAATGAAAATACAGTTTGCACAGTCATGGCATCTTTGTAGATTATGATTTTAAATAAAGTTCACAGCAGGTGAAAAAATGTTTAAAAACAAATGTAATTCAGTGACCAGGAGATTTCTATGGAGTTTACACTTCACCCACATGCGAATGAAAAAAAAATAGAGATGAGGCATTAAGCAAGAGCAGCATGACCAGTGTGGGTTGAAATAATCATTAAAATGGAAGTGGAATTGCTGTATGTGATGTGCTTCTGATGTGCGTCGAAAAAAAAAAAAAAAACACTTCAGAAGCACATTTGGTGTGAACTGGCCTTTATTATATGTCTCTGCTTTTAGTTTTATCTGCTCTGGCTTTTATTTGTCTAGATTCCACTGCCATACTCTATCATCTCCCAGCCACACACACATGCACAAGACACACACTTGGCATATGCACACACTTCTATGCTGATGCACGAGTTTTTCTCTCCTTTAACCTCAGAGTTTCATGGTTGACCTTCACCGACTGGCCCACCTCCTCTGAATATGTGTGTATATGTGCTCAATCATTTTAATTGAAGGTCAGGACACATGGTTCACATATCCTGTTAACAGGTGCTAGAATTTTGTTATAGTGTGTGCCTGCGTCTGTATTCTCTTTCCTTCTGTTGTTTGGTTGGTATCTTAGCTGTGCACTGTGACTCATGCATTTAAAACCGAAGTCATGGGTAAAGAGTTAAAAAACAGTATGATCCGTTTTAGTGTTCACGGGCTATAGCTTTACTTCCTGTAAAGGCTACGCTCAGTTTGGAATGGCTAATATAGCGTTCTGCTGTTGAAATCCCCCGTGGAAGCTTGAATTTTTCAGTTTGGACCACACTGAAGCTTTTCCCCCCATTTCTCCATCCCATAGTGCAACAGTATGCTGTGGAATGCTAACTGATCTGAGTCTTTCTCTCTCTCACTCTTTCTCTTGCACATGTACACACACACACACACACACACACACACACACACACACACACATCCTGTTGTCAGAAAGTCAAACTTCTGGAGAGCCACAGCCCTAAAAAAGAGCTCATGGAAAAATTTTAGTGTCAGAAATTTTTTTAAAATTAAGATTAGAACTTTGACGCTCATCTAAAAGCCACCAATAATAGGATGATGGGACATATACAAATGCAGTCATGGCAATGGCAAAACATAAACAGAAATGCTTATGGGACAGAAAAAAATACCCTTATTACCACAAGGTCACTTTGAATAATTTTCCTGTTGATGTGACCACATTTTCTACATGACCACGGATTACAGAATTCTATAATAGACTGTATAAGAACATCTTCATAATAAAATGATGAAGATCCTGTAACATTAGACCTGTGCCCTGAAAAAACTGATATCTTAGCAAATTAAAATATCTTAAATATAGTCACTTATCTACTATTATAAGATTACAATAAACTGAATATGTGATCATTAAACCTACTTCTAGACATTTTTGCTAATTTCAAGCTTCTATTTCTATTGGCTTCTATTGCGAGTTCTATTGGCAGATATTTTTTTTCTAATTTAAGCATTTATTTCTACTAAGAATCCAGTAATTATCTGCCAGTAGAATAAGAAAAAGCAGACTGAATAATCTTATATTTGATTTATAATAATCTCATAATAAGAAATACTACATACGATTGCTCATATTCAAGATATTTTTACCTGCAAGATATCACTACAGTGCTGAAGGTCTAAATAAAATGTAAGGAGTAAAAAGTGTTTTATTTCTTGGAAATGTAATTAGCTACGAGTACAAGTATTCAATTTCAGTAACACTCCAGAAAAGTATAAATACCCTAAAATAATACTTAAGTATAGTAATGAAGTGCAATTACTGAAATATTCTCCACCACTGGGTGGGAACACAAACTATCCTTGACATCGTCATTAATTAACCTGTGGCATTGGTGGGAACATTTCCTGTTCTTTTGAAAGTTGAACATTAACTCGTTCTAAATGGCATCATTCAAATAAATGGCAATGAAATGTCAAAAACATGAGTATACGCCCATTCATGTTGTTTTTCTATGGAAGGAATGTGTGCAAAAAGTGACTGCATGTCGCTTCCACATGGCCAAATCTCAAGAGGGAAGGAGGCTCTCACATCGTCTCGCTTCCTCCAACCTGAGAGTTGCTAGCCACAGATGTCTAAATATGATTAATGGGTGACTACAGATGGACATTCTCAGTAAGTGGGATATGATCCAAAATTACTATTAAATTAGTAGTTTTCTCTTTCTTAATCAGGCTTCCAGTGTTCAGGGAACAAAAGGCACACACAGACACACTCACACAGACCCCTGCCTCCCTTTTCCTCTGTAGTAAATTACTTACATGTGTTTTGGAAAAAGGCCGCAAGACGGACATGTTGAAGGCACCCAAACAAACCAGCGTTCCGACAGCAGTCGACTGTAGACTGGAAACTTTCAGCTGTCTGATCAGAGGACATTTAATCAACTGCTTTAAAGCGGTGTCTCCCAAAGCCATATGGTCTAGTGTGCTTACACAATCTCTGCCATTTGACTCACAAAAATACCACTAATGTGCCCATTTGATCCCAATACATACTATATCTATTTAGTGCTCTAAATAGCCGTATCTGTATTCGGATTTACCCTGAGGTGGGCATGGCCTAAACTGAAAGGGGGGTTTTGTTTTTAAACATGAACCCTACCACTATGCCCCTGGAAACACTGGAAAACATTGAACAAAACAGATGGAGGAATGCCATCACTGTCAGCATGTCTGTCAATTCTGACTGTGACAGTTCCTCAACCTCAGCTACATCACTCAAGTTCACCGATTCTATATATATATATTATTTTTTTTTATACCTTTTTCTATACATTTCCTAACTAATTTAATTGGTTCTATTTTTCAAAATGTAAACATGCTAGAGGCTAAATTTAAATCAACACAACCCTGACCAGGCAGTTACGAAGGATGAATGAATGAATGAATGCTGTAAATGCATGTTAATGAACATGGATTTTGTTTGTCCCATCAACTTTATATCTGGCCACCCGCTCACACACGCATGAAAGTCACACAGGATCCCAGTCACGCTGCACTTCTCTAGTATCAACCAGATGCCCCCTGAAGCTTTCAGTGGGCCTCCTATTCATATTCATATTTATCTCTTCATTCCAAAAAAAGTATTCATATTTGGTTACATCCCTATTATAGAGACACTTAAATGTGACTAAACAAAATCATTTTGTTTTTAATTTAATCATTTAATTTAACTAATAGTGAATATTAGTGGGAACTATTTACAAGTTTTTTTTTTTTTTGTTAAATCCACATTTGTGAATACAACTGTGAATAGGGAACAAGCAAGCCATGATATCTCACACAAGCAAGTGATCTCTTTAGTCAGTGATCCGACTCCTATAAGCACTGGCTGCTCATCTGAACCACCAAAACAGGATGTCCTACACTGTTAAAAAAAAAAAAACCCTATGAGGATGTTTGATGAGGCTAGCATCTGGTTGGCTATTCTAGTGAAAGACTTTATGGAACTGTTCTTTGTTTCAGCTTGCATTATAAAAAGGGCATTTCAGGAAGCCAGGTATTCAGGAACCATGTATTTGTAACAACACTAACAATGTTAGATGATCCTAGCATGCCTCCTGTGTGTATAGACCAAAACAATGCATTTTAGCAATAAAGAGAGCTACATTGTCTTGCCTATGATGTTCATTCTAAAGTCTCTGAAGACTGAGTCACATGAAATTGCAGCAAAAGCTGTACAGCTCTCCATGGGCCCCTGAGCTATGTTGCTTGGTCAGGAGTTTAGACAATAGGTGTCCAAAATTGTTTGGGTCTGAACAGGTATAAATGCAAGAGTTAAACCAGGCAGGACATCAGTTCAGCCAGTCAGGCACTGACAAGCAAAAACTGACAAGTCAAAATGATGGGCAAGGTATACATCAGCAAAAGAGGAAGAAATTTTAATTCATCAACTAAAACTCATTTTTTTTTAAAATGTATTGTTTTTCTTCTCAAAACAGATCATCTTCTACGAGGACAGGAACTTTGGGGGCCGCTCCTATGAGTGTAGCGGTGACTGTTCCGATATGTACTATTACATGAGCCGCTGCTACTCCTGCAGGGTTGAGAGTGGATGCTGGATGGTCTACGATCGTCCCTACTTCATGGGCAATCAGTATTTCTTGAGAAAGGGCGAGTACGCTGATTACATGAGCATGTGGGGCTGGGGCATGAACAACTGGATCAGGTCTTGCCACATGATCCCTATGGTATGATCATTAACTGTGCAATGTTTTGAATCTCAAGACCAGAAACCATAGCACTGCACGATTTCATGATTTTCTTGCTCTAACACATTTTGACTTGATAACTAGGTGACCAATTACATCTGTTTTTTTAGAGGAAAGACAACAACGTTCTATGTGCTCAGAGATTTTAGTTTGCCCGAAAGTGATGGTATTGCTTTCTGTTCACAAACAGTACAAGGGATCTTACAGAATGAGGGCTTACGAGAGGGAGAACTTCATGGGCCAGATGATGGAGATGACCGATGACTGTGACTCCTTCATGGACCGCTACCACTGGTACAACGGCTGCATGTCTTGTCATGTGATGGACGGCCACTGGCTCATGTACGAGCACCCCCACTACAGAGGCAAGATGTGGTACTTCAGGCCTGGAGAGTACAGGAGCTTCAGGGAAATGATGAGAATGGGCGGCATGAGGTTCATGAGCATGAGGCGCATCAGGGACTCGTGGTATTAAAAGCCATGACCCTGACATTGAAACAAGGCAATTTTAAATAAACCATTTTTAAAAATAAATTAACTGCAACTTTTCACTTCTTTCTAAACTTGTATCAGCTAATAACACCTAATGTAGAAGATATCAAATTGTAAAAGATATGTTGGGGTACAAATATATTCAATTCAATTCAATTTTATTTTATTTGTATAGCACTTTTAACAATGGACATCTTCACAAAACAGCTTTACAGAAATATATAAATTCAGGATATAGATTTTAAATTTATGAATTTTTCCCAATGAGCAAGCCAGATGTGATAGTGGCAAGGAAAAACTCCCTGAGAGGATATGAGGAAGAAACCTTGAGAGGAACCAGACTCAAAAGGGAACCCATCCTCATCTGGGTGACACCGGATAGTGTGATTATAAATAATTTCCTACAATAACTATACACTATATGGTCAAAAAGTGCAGTTGTGTAACCAGGAAGGTTCATTACAGTTTTCACATGAAGTCTATTTTGTTGAAGCTATCAACTGTTCACTGATGGAGAGTTGAGCGCAAAACTGTTTGTGGGAATTACAGTCCTAAAGCTATCAAAGCAATTGTACAGTAGTACTAAGCCATCGTAGCAAAACTGTTCATATCAATTGAAGTCCAAAGCCATCTTGATGGTTTCTAAGTTGTACCATCCACAGTAATCTCATGTAATTTTAGGCTGTTCGTGTGGGGCCATCCTCAGCAGCAGCGAGTGGTGTTGTGATGAGAAATCCAACCAGAAGTACAGTATCAGGATTGATTAGGCAGTTCTGGAGAGCAGAAGGGGTCAGGCTCATATACATATATATATATATATATATATATATATATATATATACATGATCAGCAGGATATATGACACCATAGGGCACCATGCACACACACACCTTTTTGGCAATTTAGCATAGCCAAAGATAACTGGCATCTTTTTGGTAAGTGGGAGGAAACTGGAGAACCTGGAGGAAACCCACAAGGACATGGGAAGAACATGCACAGAAACTCAGAAACAGACAGTAACCACAGCTCAGGAATGAACTAGAATCTTGTAAAAAAAAAAATATATATATATATATAAATATATAGTGACATACTGTATCTTTCTATTATTCTTATTCTTTCTAATTATTGATATTATTTTCCTACGATATTGATCTTGTACTGCATTACTTTTAAACAAGTAATCATAAGAGTGAGGGACAATTTTTTTAGTACTGCTTATAAAAAAATATGCCAGACATATCAGTGTGTCTCCAACTGGAATAACATCACTTACATTACTAACTGAGAATTTACTCAGCTCGATTTAAAGTAGCACTGAGCGGAACCAAAAGTAACTTTGCTCAGCTTGACTGAATGGCAGTTTACATCTGAAGTTTGATAACCCTTAAACACTTATAAGAGCAAATAGTCATTACTTTCACATTACATTTATGTAACCATGATCCCCAATGATTCGGTTCATTCATTTGTTGAATTCTCAAATCTGAATGGTCAGAAAGTTTTGATTAATTTTCTACAACAACATGCACTTAAAGCAGGTTTGACCCATTTCTTTTCAAGTGATCAAAAAATATTAGAACATGTGACTGATAGGTGTTTCTTGTTGCCCTGGTGTGCCCTGTTAGATTGACTGTTTAAAGAATTAATAGCTCTGAATGTCTACTCTTGGTTTGAGCCCTAGGTTTTGCCTGTGAAGACTGCAGTTGCTGCTAAAAAGGATAAACCAACATGAAGACCAGAGAGCTGACTATGGGAGAAAAGCAAGCCATTTTGAAGCTGAGAAGAGAGAGAAAATCTATCAGAGCCATTGCACAAGCATTGGGCATAGCCAGTGCAACAATTTGGAATGTCCTGAAAAAGAAAGAAACCACTGGTGTACTAACAACCAGACATGGAACAGGTCAGCCATGGAGAACAACAGCAACTGATGACAGAAACATTGTGAGAGCTGTGTAGAAAAACCCAAAAACAACAGCTAGTGACATTACCAACAACCTCCACAGGGCAGGGGTGAAGGTATCACAATCCACCATTTGAAGAAGTCTTTAAGTGCAGAAATACAGAGGCCATACCACAAGATGCAAACCACTCATGAGCAGTAAGAATCAGAAGGGGAGATTAGAATTTGCAAAGAAATACAGAGATGAGCCCCAAAAGTTCTGGAACCAAGATTAACCTCTACGAGCTCATTGGTCAAGCACGGTGAAGGCAGTGTCATGGCTTAGGCTTGCATGGCTGCTTCTGGAACAGGCTCACTAATCTTTATTGATGATGGAGCTCATGATAGCAGCAGAATGAATTCAGAAGTCTACAGAAACATCCTGCCTGCCAATTTACAGAGAAATGTATCCAATGTAGTTGGGAGGAACTTCATCATGCAGCAAGACAATGAGCCAAAACACACTGCCAACACAACAAAGCACTTCATCAGGGGAAACAGTGGAAGGTTTTACTCAGGCCAAGTCAATCACTAGACCTTAACCCAATTGAGCTTGCATTTCTCCTCCTGAAGAGGAGACTGAAGGGAGAAACCCCCCAAAACAAACAACAACTGAAAGAAGCCGTGGTACAAGCCTGGAAAAGCATCACAAAAGAAAAATGCAACAGTTTGGTGATGTCAGTGGGTCATCAACTTGACGCAGTTATTGCAAGCAAGGGATATGCAGCCAAATACTGTATTATTTACTTATTTATCTGTTACATTACATTTTGCTCACCTAAAAATTGGGTGGTCTGCCACAAAATGTGCCATGTTCTAAGTTGTTTAACACATCTAGATGTAAATATCAGGAAATGAAAGCTGAAATTCTGTATCAGCAAATTTATTCAGAGTAGAGCAAAAACAAAAGAACTGGCCTTGCTGTTCCAATAATTTTGGAGGGGACTGTAATTATAATGATCAATATTTATTCTTATGTTTAAAATACTTTTAACTTTATTGTGTCTGAATATGTGGTGATTAGTCAGTAAAACATTATTTTGATCATTTAGCATTACATTGTGCTGCTCCATCTGGACCTATACAGCATAAGACCAAATCAATATCGATGTGATTAGGGACCGGGATTAGTGGTGGGAAGTGTGCAATGGAGATTATTTAAGGCTGGATAGTAGGGGCTGCAGAGACTTTGGGGGTGATCTGGGATAAAGGGTGTTGATTTGAGATCCAATAGGGTGCGTGCCTCAGGGCCTCTGTGTTGGAAATCTCCTTTGAGGAGGATGTGCATGGCTGCCACCTTCTGCCATTGTGCTGTTAATAAGGCAGGTCAAAGGTCAGACTTAACCTCCTCTTTACTCCACTGCCCACTGATCTGCCCTGTCAATTGTCTATTAAATCCCTGATGGGAGGCAAAAGCTCCATGCATTTGTGTGTTTGGGTGACTTATGTGTATGCAAATGCTGTCAAAATGCTATCTTTGATTCAGCACACACACACACACACACACACACACACTGTGAATCCTCAACTCACATCCTCTGCCACTCACCACTGCCCTCCAATGGTTCTTAGCTAAATGAGGGGCAAATATGTTCCTTCTTTAACAACTGCAAGCATTATTACAGAATATTCATGAATGTATGAAATAAAATGACATGAAAATTAAGACAGATGTGTAAAGAAAACACCAAGTTGAGAGAATTAAGTGGCTTTTCGATCAAGTAACCGAAGCGGAATGGAATAAAATTATGTTAGTGAAAGGTGAATGCAGACAGTGACTCCATTAGTGATCCTACCTCATATACAATAACCTGTGTTTGCATGTGTGTAAGCATGATTTATCTACATTGATTGAATCAATCTAGCTCTGTCTTTATGACAAATTAAAGGAAAAACCTGAATAAATGAGCACAAAGTGACATCTCTATTTGGATCTATGTGAAAGATAGATAGGTCAGTAAATAGGGTGTGAATTGTGTTCAGAAGCATAAATTCACTGACTAATGCTAGTGAATTAGTGTGATATGTAAGGAAAAACCCAGGTGAAGCAGGATGTGATCAAACTGTTAGCAAGAATAGTCCATCAGCAACTATACAGTCTAGTAGGGCTGTAGTGCATAAACCTCCTCATTACAAAGACAAAAAGGCATCTTTTAAGAGTTTAGTGCTAATGGCACTGGTCTACCAAGATGTGAAAAAGGTCATCTGATCAGGTGAGTCATCCTTCACTATATTCTCAGCAAGTGGACGTGTGGCATTTGCAAAGAGAACAGTACAGGACTGAATTGGACCCCTACAGTGAGGGGGGTCCGGTAGCTCTGTTATGCTGTGAGGGCATTTTGCTGCCATACTTTGGCGTCACTTGCCCCCGTAAATGGAAGAGTCACTACAAATCAATACAAAGCTCTCCTGACTGAGCACCTTTATCCTATGATGAAGCACTTCTATCCTGATGTGAGTGGTCTCGTCCAGGATGACTCCGCCCCTGTCCACACAGCACAAGGCCTTGCTGAACAGTTTCATGAGTATTAAAAATAACATATAAATCATATTCTATAGATTTCACAGTCACAGATGAGGGAATATCGTTTGGAAGATTGGTGTATGGCACACATTCAGAGACTTGTATAATCTATCCCAGGGTACTCTGAAGCTGTTCTGGTGGCTTGTAGCGATGTGACCCAACACCTAAGACACAGGATATGTACACAGGAGAGAAATACAGACAGCCATATACCCATAATGGCCATGGACACAACCCCAATATCCCACAACTGTTCAAGAGCTTTTTTTTGTTTAGACAAGAAGAAAGCAGCACTGTCTGTAATGGAATGACCTGCACTGTCACCTGACCTTAAATGCAATCATGCTAGTCTGGAGCTGCGCTTTCACTGAAGCGTTTGATAGAGGTGTCCACCCAAGTTGCCTGCAAATCCCACAGGAAGCATGGAGCATCTATGAGTAATTCTGGGGAAACCTGATTGTGTGTATGAAGAAGGTGCATGCAGCAGTACAGTTATAGCTGGTACTAGAGGCTTTCTTTGAACATATTGTCTATCATTTGATTTTTATTTAATTGTTATTTAGTTGTTACTAAATACTTACATGTGATACATGTGTTTCCCTCAAAATAAACTCACTAACTTAATGTTATTGCAAACCTAATTAAAAAAATCAGTTTACTAAAGACATTATGAAAAGCTACATTTCCACAAACTTGCAACATATAAGCTGGATAGCCAGTGCTTCCATGCTAGCTCTAAAGACCTCATTCGGATACAGAATTTAAAAAGGCTTGTTATGCATATTTCATGACAGTAGCTTGTGCCATTTAAGTTTGTTTAACTTTATTCATCTCATGGACAGCTACAATTCCTCAGCCTCAGCCTCAGCTCAGAATCTACTACAAAGCTGGGACACAGTGCTGCTGCAAGTCAAAATGGGGTCTTTTCTGCAGCAAGGTCTGCATGGACAATATGGGAGGCTCGTCTATAAATACAAACATTTGTGACTTTCGTGCTAATTTCTATACAAATATGGTAGAAGTTTGATTTTGCTTTACAGCTAGGGAAGGAAGCTTTAGGTCAGACTATTTGAACCAACCAACCAACCAACCAACCAAACAAACAAACAACAAACAAACAAACAAACAAAAACAAATAGTGTGCCTCCAATTTATATCTGTATTAGAACACATTATCTGTTCATGTGTACTGTGTGTGTGTGTGTGTGTGTGTGGGTGTGTGTGTGTGTGCGTGCGCACGCACAGTGTGAGCTTATGCATAAATATAAATGTTCATAACTTTAATGTGCTTAAATAATTGTGCATGTTTATGATGAATGAACACAGAGGTCAGTGTGTCGTGGGATAACAGTCTCTGCTGTTATAAGGTGGGTGGTCTCTTTTAGCTCAGCGACCCCACACAGAACATGCTCGACAGAACATTGGCCCTTAACACCATTAGATTGTGCTAGACAGCTGAAATAAATCTTTAACCCAAAAGCTACTGGCATTAAAGTCAGCCCCTCGACTTTCTTACACTTTTGCTCTGCCTTGGGAGTCACAAGGGATTGAGCTGAGCTAATCAAGACCTAAGTTCAAGTTAAGTGCATAATGCTAAGCTATGAGTCAGGGCAACAGACAAACTTGTGTCTGGTCCCCATGACCCAATCAAGATTGGGTTTCCTGCTAAATTGGGTGGTGTGTTTTGATAGTGGATAAGATTGCTTTTTTCTGGGTTTGTTTAAAAAAAACACACATTCATCCATCGTCTGTGAAACTAGCACTAGCTGGGCAGGGGTGCAAGGGAAAATAAACAAAGTGGCAAAAAAGAGAGAGAGAGAGAGAGAGAGAGAGAGAGAGCAATGAAAAAAGCTGGAACATAAGCATTAAACAAGGTAGGGTGAAAAGAATGTGCAATTATTTTTCATAGCCTTTGACATGTTCCTGTAGGACAGGGAAGGAAGCTTCTTTGACTTTTTTGCCCACTACACTTCCTCTCAATTACGTTCGCAAAACTTCAGACAAATAGACATGAGTGGGAAGAGTACTGAAAAATCATACTCAAGTAAAAGTAATGTTACTTCTCAAAAATGTGCTGTGAGTAAAGTGCTCATCCTAAAAACTACTTATGAGTAAGAGAATAACTTAAAAAAGTACTCAGAGTTGTGATAGTTTGTAATTGTGAGTGCTTTTCAGTCTTGTAACATCTTCTAACCTAGTACATAAAACTGAAACTTGCCCCTATACTGTATGTTTCTTCAAATTCGAGGTTGAATTCCTGAATGCCGATATCTCAACAGGCTTTAAAAGGCAAAGCTGACGTGACACAAGAACACTATTGCAAATGGATGTTCTTTTTTTTTTTTTTTAATGTAACGATAATGCTGCTTGAGGCATCCTCCTCCTTAAAATGTATTCAAATCAACGAGCTCCTTGGCATTTTCAACACCTCAGGGTCCCTGTCTGCAACAAAGTTTCCAGCATCGTGCCCATCCCCAAAAAGGACAACCTAACAGGACTGAAGGACTGTCGACCACATGCTCTAACATCAGTCAGCTGAACCTGACCCACCTGAGGTCTATTACAGACTCCATTACCTGAGGTCCATCACAGGTCCATTACCACTCAGTCGAGGACGTGGTGAACATGTGGCTTCACCACATCCTACATCACCTGGACTCTCCTATCACATATTCAGGGATCTTGTTTGTGGAATTTAGCTCTGCCTTCAACACTGTTGCTCCTGAGCTACTCCACAGCAAACTCATCCAGCTGAATATACCCTCCAGTGCCTGTCAGTGGATCACCAATTTTCTGACAGGAAGGAAGCAGTATGTGAATTTGGGCCCCTACTTCTCAGACTCCACGACAATCAGCACAGGAGTACCACAGGGCTGTGTTCTCTCATCACTCCTGTACTCCCTCTACACCAATAACTACACCACAACAAAGAGCTCCATCATAATGATCAGGTCCGTGGATGACAGAACTGCAGTGGGTCTCATCTCCAATGACGAAACTACCTATAGAAGTGAAGTAGACCTTCTAGATCATACAGCATAGTGTGCCCATAACAACTTTGAACTTAATGCTGCCAAGAAACACATACAGTCTTTACAACTGTGATGAACAGAAAGGCATCTCAGAAAGCACAACACACAAAACCTTGAGATGGATGGGCTACAGCAGCAGAAGACCACATTGGGTTCCACTCCAGGAATCTGAGGCTATCTGGGGGAACAGACTGACCCCCCCCAAAGAAAAACTGTCCAGTTTCAATGAGCCTGTAACTGGCTGATTAAATTGGCTGAGTAGAATGTGCAGTTAATGCCTAATAAAGTGGACAGAAAGTGTAAATCCCAAAATCATTGTGTTGGCGTGAGCTTTATTGTTTACTTAAAAACAAAATAAAATACCATAAAACGTAAACAATAAAAGCTTTTTTTAGGATCAGCAAGACAAATTGGAACTAAGCACAAATGCAGTGTTCCATAAATTTAATTAGGCATTTGCACAGCTTTTGATTCACACATCTGTATCAGGTAGTTCATGATTGAAAGTGCAGATCTCAAAATACTTTTTTAACTACCATTTCATAGATGTTCGACAAAAAAAAAAAAAAAGCCAAGGTGTGAAAGCCAAGTTAAAACGGGAGATGAGAATTTTTCACAACCGCTGCAGAGAGAGCAGGGAGAGAGAGAGAGAGAGAGAGAGAGAGAGAGAGAGAGCAAGACTGGCTTAAGCTTCTTGTTAGAGAGCAGTCAGTGTGAAATACTAATATGAGCATTAGTAAGACTTGGCTGCCTCTTAAGCCTAAGCTTTGGGTATTAACTGTTCTGTTGGTTGTTTACCTACCGCTCTGCTCTTCTTCAAATGCCAGGACAGACTGTGCGAGATTTTCTTAATGTTTCCCAATGGCACCAGAGCACTGCAGAAATGTGTGTGTGTGTGTGTGTGTGTGTGTGATTAAATCTCAGAATGCTCTCAGAGCAGTGCTACAATAGGATCATTAAAAAAAACTCAAGGAACAATTACAGATGCACTAGTCGCAAATTGTAAACTGTAAACAATACATGTTAACAGACAAGAAAGTTATCCATATTACCTCAAGCTCACTTTGAAGAATGGTTCTGTTTATGCAACCTGCTCTTCTGCACAAGCCCATATCATGCTAACTGATGATATAAGCAGAACATATTGACTTTATATATTTATACAGTGAAAGTATTCATCTCATGTTTGTTCTTCTTTTTGCTGCATTTTAACATTAAATGTAAGTATATTAGAATAGGATTTTTTTTTGGGGCTCATTTTAATTTTTTTCTCTCTACAGAATCATGAAAAGCAAAGCTTTGAACCTACCTAGGAGCATTGTGAAATCCATCATAACTACGTGGAGAAAATATGGCACAACCCAGACACTACCTAGATCAGGCCGTCCTTCTAAATTAGTGCATGGGCAAGAAGTGCAATCATCAGAGAAGTCTCTACAATCTACAACACTGAAGGTGTTAGAGGGCTCACTGGCTGAAATAGGAAAACCTGTGCAGACCACAACAATATCATCAGCTCTTCACAGATCCGGCCTCTGTGGAAGAATGGCCAGAAAACCACTTCTGAGAAAGGCTAACATAAAAGCATGCCTGTAATTTGCCAGAAGGCATGTGACAAAACCTGAGAGCTTTTGGACAAAGATTTGATGTTAGTTTGACGCAGACTAAAAACAGCCCAACAACCAGGTGACACACCATCAAGGACCATCACGCGCTGGGGTTGCTGGAGGAACTGGAAAGCTTGTTGCCATTAAAGAGCAACATGGATGGAGCCAACTACAAGCAAATTCTTGAGGAGAACCTGTTCCAGTCAGCCAGAAATCAATGACCCAAAAAGCTACAAATGAATAGCTTGACAAAAAGAAGGTTTCTGTTTTCAAATGGCTGAGTTGAAGCCCAGACTTAAATCCAACTGAAAATCTGTGGCATGACGTGAAAATTGCTGTCCATCAACATTATTCATCTAATTTGGGAGAAGTTGGAGAAAATCTGCTTTGAGGAATAGGAGAAAATGCCAAAAATCGAAATGTGAAAGCCCGTAGAGACACATTGGAGTCAACTCTAATCTGTAATTGCTGCAAAAGGGCCATGCACTAAGTATTGACTCTGGGGGCGGGGTGGGGGGTGGGGTGAATTCTTTCAATTAAGCAGTGTTTAGATTTTATAAATAAATAAATAAATAATAAGGACATCTTAATAATGTTGAAGCACAGAGAAAAAGAGAAATCATCACTGGGAGTAAATAGTTTCTGGAGGCACTGTATTTGTTACCATAGCACTTGTTACAAATCTTACAAAGGTCTCATATTTCTCCTCCAGCCAATGCTACATATCAATCAAACATGCTCAGTTTAGCGTCCAATCAAGTATATTAGTGTAGAAAAATCTATCAAGAATTGTGCCAATTCCTCATCTGCAGTGACCCTCTCATGCTACACAATGCAGTTAGCACTACATCTGTACATATGCTTCATAATATGGATATAATCTTTTTTAAATAATGATCTCATTTCACAAGGCCACTATTTGAAAAAGCAATCTTTTAAAACACAACATCAGAAGACACGTCTAGCAGTAGTAAGTCAAGGCAACTGTTATAATCATGAAGATTAAAATTGGAAGATTATACCAGTCACCTGACTTTCTATTTACTACTAAATTTCCTGGATGATGAAAACCTTCAAGGTTAGGATAAGGTATCTTTTTTTTGCAGGTATGAAAGTGAAGTTCTCACGGAAGTTGTGTCTTCCAGAGTTGTCTTTGGAATTCAGAGAATTGTTACCTGATAATGACTGAAAAGAACATTCCTTAAGCTAGTCTATTGTCAGGAAGTCTGAGGATCCCTAATGACTAACTTTACATCCTGTTCTTAGCTGAAGCTTCCTTGATGATTTGCAAGTGGTGGTTTTCATTGTGTCTCTTTCCTTCTTTTTCATTTCATGATCAAGTGTAGTCAGTTCCAAACAACATTCTGGCACACATCTTTCCAAAATTCTTTTGGGATATCTGAGCTTGTGTGGTCACAAGCAATGTAAATTGCATAATGAAATGAAAAACATCTTCCAAATTGTTTAAAAAAAAAAAAAAAAAAAAAAAACTTCATAGAGTGCAACCACAGTGACTAAAGGATTGAACCTACAACAACTGTCATACACAACAATCTGCCCTTCCACCTTAGACAAGTGAATTTATTTCATAGATACATACATGATTTGTTAAAACTTAAGATTTTTAAAGAAATATTTTAGATTAATAGATTGGGGAGAAAACAATGAACATTGCTCATCACTAGCGACTTCCTGTTTTACAAGCTGAACAAATGACTGCAGCATAATTTGCATCTCCCTATGCTTTTTTTATATTAAAAATGAAAATGTATATACACAACAACAACAACAACAGTTCCAAGATGTTAAAAAAATCAAAATGAAGACATATCCAGCAACAAAACAAGGCATAAGGCTCAATCAACAGAAAAATATTCTCAAAGGAATGTTGCGATGACCCTGTCAGTCTCCAGAAGGCAGTTTATAAGATCTGCCAATTATAACAAATATGTCAAGTGGAACAGGCAAAGACTGGCCAAGCAATCTGGCAGAATTATAATAACTATATGAGGAAGAATGTGCAGAGGGACAAATATTGCAGCTAGGGACCAAAAGATTTCTTTTCACCATGTAAAAGAATCTGGAAGCACTTACAAAGATGGGGAACATTTGAACTGCTATCATTTTACACACACACACACACACACACACACACACATATATATATATATATATATATGGTACTGTGCAAAAGTCTTAGGCATCCTTATTTTTTTTTTAGTACAAACTTTGTTATAGATTTTTTATTTTATGACTTCCACATTATTGATTCAGTACAAAAACCTTTTAGTTTTCCAGCACAAAATTAAATGTTACAGAAAAATGTTTGTGTGGCAGTAAAGAAAGCAGCATCTTACATAAGAGACACTGTTCAGACAAAAAAAACATAATGAAGGCTGCTGAGTTTTGCTGCAAAAATAAGAAGCAAGTGTGACAGTCTCCAGAAGAACTGTGGCTGCTTCTGTAAGATGCTCAGTAACACTTACAGCTCATTTCCTTATAAAACTGCACTAATTGTACCTGAGACTACTATATATTTTTTTAAAACGAAGGATCGTCACACTAAATATTGACCTTGTTTTATTTATTACTGTTTACTGCTCTTTATAGCTCTTTTTAATGTAGAAATATTTAATTTAATTATTTTTGAAGGCATCATTGCTCTACAGCATTTCGTTGCATGTGCCTAAGACTTTTGCACAGTACTGTATATATATATATATATAGTTGTTGATATCTTATCATGCACTATTTGACTATTTGGTACCTGTGATGATGAGAAAACCTGTGGCATTAAATGTCTTGCTGCTAGAAGTTTTTATCATATTCATTTTGTCCTGAGGGTGTGCAAACTTTTGCTATATCTGATTATAGACCAAAAATAGATGAGGGTAAGTATACTAATTTATACCACAGCACTGTTTTTTGATTCTGGCTGGTTGGAAGTTGAACAGAAACTCTGACAGTAGTTCCAGCTACAAAATTTTATATTAATGAACTTGTTTCTATGGCAACAGCTTAGACGGGGACGTGTATGGTGGGCGTTCCACATAAACAGACTTTTTAAAAATGTGTGTAATTGTTGCTATGCTGAAGGACACATTCATTTAGCATTTTTGGAATGAGTCTTGAGTGTCAGCACTTTTTTTAACAGTCAGAGGTAAAGCTGTAACTTTATGTTTCCTGACACAGGGAAGTCTTCGAGACAGAAAGCCTTAAGGTTTCTCATTAAAACGACATGCTGATTTTTTTTTTTGTCTTCAAGAGAGTGATAAAAAGAGAGGCTGAAGAGGGAATGACTGTTTATAGTTGCTATAATGTAACTGATAATAGGCAATCTTAATCAAGACACCTAGGAAGGATTGTTTGGCTGACGTTCCACAACATTAAATGTAACTGTAAATGTAAAATAAACAAATAAAAATTATGATGTGTCATTTCATTAAAAAAATAGTTAGCTATTATAAAAAAAAATAGCATCAGCAATTTGCAAAAAAACAAAACAAAACAAAACAAAAAACTATTAGTGAATGATCTGATCCTAAGATCCTTTGCCATGGTTGCTGATTAATTCTTCAAGTCAAACGCCATCACTTAACTCATTCATTGTGTCTGACCTTTCAGGTGAAGCAATTTTGTCACGTTCCACTCAGAATCCGCTGCAAAACATGAAATCATCCTATAAACCACAACTTTTGGCTCGTGTAAGTGTTTGTTTATAACTGTGCTAGGCTAGTGACAATATAAGTAACATGTGACAATATAAACATTTCATGAAATTTGTGATGTCTTAAATTCATGAACATGGATCACAGTGGGAAAGCTTGTTACACAGCAAAAATGGTAAGGATGCTGATAGATGGCTTGAAAAACTATTAAACAAATAATTTCTTTTCTCATTGAAAAACAGCATGTATGAACTGCGAATGCAAGTCAGCTGTACATGTTGGTCTGCGCATCATGTGGCACAATTTGAAATGGAATTGGCTGAATCTGACTTTTGATTGATTGAAAAAGACAGTTTAATAGAACAGGCTCAGTCATTTAAGCTGAATTTCACATCAGTAGAAGGAATGTGATGGAAGAGGGTTGAATTTACACTCATCTATAGTAGTAGATTACTTCCCTTATCTCCATGCTGAGTGCAGAAATGACATAACATATTATTCACTTCCGTGACAGAAGTGCTTTTATTGAATCAATTTTGCTGCTTGGTTTTATAACGGTTAATGCTTAATCTCATCATGTATGTGTAAAACTAACCTGGTCCTGGACAAGCAATGATATACAGTCTCCCTGACATGTCATTTATAAACTTGCACTTACGCAACACTTCAGATGGATCTCGCAACGTAAGAACACTTCAAATTTTACTAAATTCTCGGCAGATGAACAGCGTGCCCTTAGATGTGAGTGCGTGAGCGCATGAGTGTGTACCTTGTGGGTGTTAGACCTCTTACCCTGTTTTCCCTCATCACATCAAAGAGCAAACGATGAACCTGAAAAAGGCATGACACATTTTTGACATGATGCCAACGCTATTCTGGTCTGGCCTGGGTGTAGATGACAAAAAGGATAAGAAAGTGGAAAAACAAGGGTGAAAGAAAGAAAGAACAGTAGACAAAAAGCTGTTCATTTTGTAGGCTTGGGCTAATTTAAATAATGTAATGCCCTCATACCGGGGGGGCACATTGGCTTGGGGGTCAGCACTGTTGCCTCGCACCTCTGGGGTTGGGGGTTCAAATCCTACCTCTCCCCTGTGTGCACAGTTTGCATGTTCCTCTGGGTACTCCAGTTTCCTCTCCCAGTCCAAAGATATGTGTTGTGGACTGACTGGCATTCCCAAATTGTCCATAGTGTGGCAAGTGTGTGTGTGTGATTGTGCCCTGTGATGCGTTGGCACCCTGTCCAGGGTGTCCTCCGCCTTGTGCCCCGAGTCCCCTGGGATAGGCTTACCGTGACCATGCATAGGATAAGCAGTGCAGAGAATGTCTGGAATGCACTCATACTATATTACATATAGTATGATATTACAGACTTTGGTGTACATTACGCTGTGTGCAATGTGTTCGGTGAAATCTACACTATCACTACCCCGAATACTTCAATTCGATCTGCTTTTTTAAAACAAACAAACCAAAAAAACCTGCATTCCCAATGAGTGTATAGACTAAATGATCAACCTGCATACTGCATCAACTGCAGTCCACAGTTTGGTCCCATTCTCAGCTTGAAACTGCAAATGACAAGTTTGTCGTTGCTGTATTTTGCACTATAGCCATAACATAAATGGAAAAGGAGATATTAGGAGCAGACTACACCATGAAATTGCATGCAAGAGGTGGAAAATACTTGAGTAATTGTACTTTGTTCCTAGTATTATTTTTGCCGTATTTATACTTTACTGGAGTATTATTGAATTTGGAATACTTTAACTGTTACTTAATTACATGTCCAGGAAAAAAACTTTATTTTGTTTATTTAGACCTTAATGGAGGTCTTGCTAATGACTGTATTCTACACACCAATGGAATAGGCTCAGTTTAGCATGAAAATCAAGTTCCTCAATGTAGAATTATGCCAAATCATGCTACACAATGTAATTAACACTACAGCTATTTGCGTGTATTTGAAGATGAATAAGCCACAAAACTGCAGTGTGGAGCTTGAGGATGAGCGCCCCATGGCCCTCTCTCAGTAAAAGGTTTCAATCTGCTGGAGTAAGCGACGACTTGTATAAAATGAGGCCTCACTAGAAGGTAAGAACCCCATCTAATTTGAAAAAGCATCTTGATGTACGATGTAACTTGCTAACATTAACTGGCTATATTATCTAAGTTAGCCTAATGCCAGGATAGACTAGCATCACTTCCAGTAGCTAACATAATTGGCTAGGCAGCCAGTCAAACTGCTAATGGTAGCTAGCTAATGGTTATTTATTAATTTATTAAATGATGTAGTGTTAAGTCATGCACGTGACATGCACGTGCAGTTTATAATTGAAGTTGTAAGTCGACACTGTGGGCTGATGAATAGGAAGAAATTTGTACAGTATCATGAACCTTTTCATATCATTGCACCCCGGCTCTTGAGACACTTCTCACGTGTTCATCATCACATCTCTTTGCTTCTTTGTCCTTTGACAGGAGGCCTACATGGGTTCCTTGGCAACTCTGCATTTGGGAATAAGTGGTGTGCTGTCACTGCAGTGAATGAATAGCAATCGTGGCACCTTGTGCTCAAGACTGAAACTGTTAGCATGCTGATGGGGCTCATGGGTAATTTATGCTGCAGGTATGAATGAGAGGGATACGCTTCACAAACGAGAAGTGTCTGACTTCATTCATTATGTAGTAAATGAAAACTAGGGCTGAAAATGTGCGTGGTACATAGAGAAGAAATTTTAAAGGAAAAAAGTGTAATAAAAGGCAGAGGGAAAAAGAGAAGGGAGGAATGGTAGCAGACGAATCAAAGAAATGCACTGTGGGCTGAATGTAGATTTTAGTGTATTGTGTGTGTGTGTGTGTCTACTGCAAAGCCCCAAAAGAAAAAGTCACGCAATAAAAATGATAGGTGTGTGCCTAGAACATACATTATACATACCAGTGTTTGAGAGAGAGAGATAGAGAGAGAGAGAAAGAGAGAGAGAGAGAGGGAGAGAGAGAGAGATCTTTACTCTTGCTCTAATTGGTTTTCTGTTATTACCTCCATAGATCACTGACACAAACTTAGCCTGTATTAACTGTGAAGACAAATTCTCAGGACGTGAGTAAAGCATGGGAAGTGCAAGGGAATGGATGAAAAGAATATGTAGTGTATTAGAAGTTCTGCTGTGTTTATGCACTTAGAGCTGCCCCACACACACACACACACACACACAATGAGGATGCAATAAGTCATGTAATCATGCAACTGTGTTGCAGATTCTTCAAATGAGCTTTCTTCAAAATTAAACCTAAAATAAATATCATTCATATTCATATTTATATAAAGCCCCCGTTGTCATGACACTTCTTCTGATTCTCACTCTGTAATTGTTTGTGAGACCTTACTGGATGGAGAGATATGAGCAAGAATGGAAATGTGATAAACATCTAAGATTAGCCAGACACAAATAAACAGAAACATATCTCAGTAGCCTGAAGCTGCACAGAGGTAGATGTATTCATATCCTGCTTATCTGGAGAGAGATATTTTTTCTTTCATTATAAGAACTCTATCTGTTTGAGAGAAACTAACAGGAAGGAAGAGAGAAAGAGAGAGAGAGAGACAGACAGAGATAAGAAAGAGAAACAGCAAGGGAGAGAGAGACAAATGAGGGCGAGCCACAGAGAGCGGATGAGAGAAAAAGAGAGTGAAACTTGATTTATGTCGTGTCAGAAGTACTTCTGAGAGATGCCCAAAATGAACTTTGGAAAGCCTGGAATGTTTATGGTTTTCCAGAAAAGGAGGAGGTTTTAAACTATTTGTAGGCTGTCCATTAAAAGCTTTTTGTTGTCTGTTCAAACAAAATGGCTGCACACTTCGACTGAGATTACACTTTTTAATGAAACTGTGTTTATTTGACTTGTCTCTGACATATTTGAGTAGGCAGAGTATGTTAAAATGTAGTATACAAAAGTACAAAGAATTCACAAAACTGCTTCATTGCAACATTTAAATATTCAACATTTCAAAACTGAAGTGAAAAGTTAAATAAACAACTTATTAGACTTTTTAATCGACCAAGCAGCAATGAAACACTCATTAAACACTAAAATACCTTAGTTATATTATAAATATAGTCTAAACGAGGGGTCGTCCAAATGCAGACCCAGCAAAGTATTTCACTGTTTTGAACCGATCAGTCTATGAAAAAGAAACTAGTCGTAGTTCAGCTACAGTGGCTTCTGTAGAAGATTGTCTGTCGTAGCCAATCACATGCATTTATGTAAATTAATTAGCCAAAGGCAGCTTATCAAGAAAGTTAAGAGTGTTCACAGACTTCCATCCAGCCATTCTCTGTACTGCTTATCTTACACAGGGACTCAGGGCACAACACCCTGGACAGGGTTCCACTCCATCACAGGGCACAATCACACACTATAGACAATTTGGAAATGCCAATCAGCCTACAACACGTGTTTGGACTGGAGGAGGAAACCCCCGAAGCACAGGGAGAACATGCAAACTCCATGCACCCAGGGCGGAGGCGGGATACGAACCCCCAACCCAACCCGCGAAGCAACAGTGCTAACCACTAAGCCACCGTGCCCCCCGTTCATGGACTTACAAAGACTAAACCTCTCTTTTCTAATTAGTGAAGAAAACGGCTGGATAGAGAAGTATGTGTTTAGTCTGCACTTCATGTTATAAAGACATGTTTCATCTGTTTGAAGCACCAGTGCAAAACAACGCACACACACACACAAACTAATCATTAAAGTTTAAGCATTAAAATGTTGTCGCTATTCAGTCATGTTATTTGCTTATCATGCTTGTCTCACTCTCTGTCGAGCTACACATGCTATTCTGAGATGCCAGTGATCCTGACCCCTTCTGCTCCTCCTCGCTGCCTGACCCATCCTGATGCCCCTTCTGCTTGTCCTTGCTGCTTGACCCATCCTGATGCCCTACTTCTGGTTGGAGTTCTCATCGGTTGAGTTCGCTCGCTGCTGCTGGGG
>CM075029.1:11196463-11211225 GCA_037576675.1 Pangasius sanitwongsei | reverse complement strand
GTCCTAATTTTTTCACATGACTATACATACAGTATATATATATACTGTATGTATAGTCATGTGAAAAAATTAGGACATTCCATGAAAGCCTGTGGTTTATTGTTGCTTATATATATATATACTTTTGTAATGCATGCAAGGAGGTGGCTTTAAAGGCATAATTATTTCATTTGATCCTAACAGGATATAAAGCAAACTCTTTTAAATAAAATCAATTACATGAAACTAAACATTAAGCGACTGTCACGTCAATGCTGGAATCAGCATTGTTTTCCAATTCCCGAAACACAGAGCAGCTGACAAACATGGCCACAAGAATCCACAACTCACGTGCTGCGTCCCAATTCGCCTACTAGCCGTCCTACATAGAATTAGTGTTATCATAGTATATTGAAATGAGTATCCCCAAGGTACCCGGATGGTCTACTATTTCCGGTAGATTTTCTAATTCTGCATCTGTCGACACTTTTTCAGCTAAAATTGCCCACAAATCCTTGCATGGGGAGGAGGAGTTTCATGACGGTTTGCTACACAAACATGGCAGATTTAAATTAAATGTAGAAAAAAATCAAGGGTATGGTAAATTAAATTCTATCGTATGAATGATAGACACAAGGACAGTCGCAGCATTCTAGGACCTTCAGTACACTTACCCATTGTGAAGTATATACACAGTGTTCTCATACCAAGCCTTATATCAGTGTGTTTACTTCATGGATACGATCCTGTTTTCAGGTTCCTGGTTTATGTCTTTGCGTTTTGCCCTCATAGCTCTGTTTGTGCATCACCTGACTCCTGCCTGTTTATTACACCCTAATTCTGCTTGACTTTTTGGATTTGTCTGCCCTGTGTGAAAAGAAAGACAATTAACCTGCAACTGCTGCTGTCTCTGCCGCCCCACTGCTACATTAGTCATAAACAATAATACAACATACTATTAAAGAATTAATTATGTTATGTCAATTACTAGCTCTTTTAAAAGCTTGATTTTATTATTTGTGTTTTGTTGTTTTTACATCTTATCTTTCATACAACATTGAAATGTAATGCTATTTGCAGATTTCCAGCTAATTTAAGTGTGGGGTTTCAGGTATACTGTACATTGTGTATCTTGATATGTGTAAAATATAAATATTGGGATAAACTGAGGTTGAAAATAGTCTTCTATCTAGCTTTCATACCCAACTCCTTTCCATACCCGGCTATCCACCCACACACACACACACACACACACACACACACACACACACAGAGAGCTCTCATTTAGAAAAATGTAAATGTTCCATGTATTTCCGCTTCCTACTTTCACTTTTAATGAGGTGCCCATTGAGACGACTGTCAAATTGTACTGCAGCAAATGAGTAACGACGACCTTCATTATTAACCTGCGCGCGCACACACACAACGCATACTCAAACCCACGCAGCATTTCTCAGGTCTACGACCCTAGTGCTTCAGCTTTCACCGGCCATCATTACCCACACACCAATTTACTTTTATCTCTGTTTATATACATATCCATATTGTTTTCTTATTAGCCGTCCTCTGTGGTGTCTTGGATAAGTGATAACAGAATGCCAAAATATAATAGAATTTGGCTTCATTTATTCAGAATATAATGAGAGTTTTGTCTTTCTTCTGCACATACTTACTCATTCCATCTCCTATCTGCTTCTCTTTGTCATTATGTTAATCAAAATAAACTGCCATTGCGTTTCCGGGTGTGTTGAGGATATTTGCTTTTGATTTGCATGCTAGGGCTTATAAGCTGGAAATATCAATCTCATCCTAGTACCTCAGATCCAACATCCTCTCTCTCTCTCTCTCTCTCTCTCTCTCTCTCTCTCTTTCAGTGTTGCTAACTCTGCAAACAAGATGTGACACTTATCAAACTGCCATAACTGAACCAGCAAGTCCAAATCACAACATGCGTAGCTGTCTTCTTTTGTAAAATAAAATCCATAATAAATTCAGTATACACCTTTTAAAATTCTTCATTCTGTGGAACTTCGTTATTTCTCCATTTTCCATTAAAAGAGAAAAAAAGAACTTCTGGCATAAAAGTAGATTCTACATCTTGTTCCATTGGACAGCACAGTCCAACTATATCATAATGAAATTTCCTAAGAATTATGTAGTGGCAGCTAGTGCGAAACATATTGAATATAATCCTTATCTTC
Organism: Pangasius sanitwongsei; assembly: GCA_037576675.1. Lineage (NCBI taxonomy): Eukaryota > Metazoa > Chordata > Actinopteri > Siluriformes > Pangasiidae > Pangasius > Pangasius sanitwongsei. The sequence goes on along the minus strand of CM075029.1, from coordinate 11,209,045 downwards.
ATCAAAGAAAAATAATAATAATAATATGCCTTCGCTAGATGTGATGCAATTCTTGTAAAGTGTTTGATACTGGGTTTCATATAGCCTCATAAGTTCCTTGTTTTAATAGCCAAACACATTTACAGGCCCAAGAGCCCTTCCATTTTCAGCCATATAACCCATATGATGAAATTTTCCCTATCTCTTTACGTTTTATGGCAAAGCTAAATTAGATAGAGTGTGAAAATTGCTGTCTATGTGCATGTACCTGACACCTCACAGCTGTTCAGGAAAACATAGGCTAGGTTTAGTATCCATACCTTTTTCTTATGAAATCCAAACCAAATTACTCTCATCATAAGGTCTATGAAATTTGAATGAAAGCGTGTTGGTTATTGGATAATATAATAAACTGCTCACATACCTTTATGTGTCATCTACTGTTTACTAAGGATAGTAATGAAATTAATCAAAGCGATCTTGAACATGTCAAACTGTAATTTGATTTTAGTTCATTAATCTAATAAAAATGTTCTGTATCTGAGAAATGCATTTTTGAACAATTATTGAACAATTCTCAATGACTGTCTTCACCCATTTTCACTTCTTCCTTTAATAAGTCTGTCTATTTATATCCTCATTTGCTCTAGTTTCATGAGGCGTGAAGTCTTACTGTGCTACCTTGCCGTTCTAACGCGTTTGTTTTCTTCGTTTTCGTGTTTTATGTTGCTTTCTAGTTCTGGGTGCTTCCTGGTTTAGACCCTTACCTATTTCCCATGTTATGATTATGGATATGCTGTATTTATTTCTGCCTGCCTGTGTTATGGGTTTGCACACTTGTGTCCTGCCAATTCATCACACATTACAAATAAAAATAAATGTAACAAAGTTGAATATTTTATTTAAAAAAAAAATCAAGTAAACTTAAAGGTACTATGGTTTAATTATACTGAAAAAGTGCTTTTACAGTGAACCATGTACACAAGTACTGTAACGAGAGAGTCAGTTCAAGACTCAAGGACTTTGTCATACGCACAATTCGAGACAAACTTATAATTCCCCACCTACAATCAGTAAAAGGCACTCATCACTCATCACCTTGGGGTTGTCTTCTCAACCACCAGTTCCTTCCACATTTACAGAGTGACATCATAATCAACATGGCCGCTCACACTGTGAACAGCGTAAAGTACCTCTTCTCTACTTTTAAATTGGTTTATAGCAGTATTAGCTTTAGATATCAATTAATATACAGACACAGTGCTTGGTAAAATCTATAACACTGACCAAACTAATCGCTGTTTTGAGAAGGTACTCATCAACATTAGAGTTATCTCATACTCTCAACATAGAGTTACCCACTCGTTATTGCTGATGCTGTACTGTAATTTCAGTCCAAAATGTTGCATGAATGTTTGAAGTTCTCGATAATAAAAGAGAACCAATAGCCAATCAGGTCTGTAACTGTAAGTTACCATGCAGTGAAAGTAGCTTTTTATTAGCTTGACGTAAAAGATACACTTTCGTGGAGGCAGTCATGCTTTGTTTTTTCCCCCCACTGCGCACGTCGAACATCCCAAGGTGGGAGATGATGTCGTTACAACTTGCAAATTACCATTTACAAGGCACCAGTAAAGCAGCATGAACGCTGCATCTCACTGCAGCACCCATGACAGCATGCAAACTAAGAATCTCATTGTACAAGGAACCTTGTGCATATTGCCATAAAGTCTCTAAAAATCTCTTATTGACTCGCTACAAACCAGTAACAGAAAGACCAGAGTCGAAATCAGAAAGACTAAACTCCAAGTGCTTGATTGGCTGTATAAAATAACAGCTTTTACACATGCAATTTAGAAAACACACAGAGAAACCAACACGGTTTAACCAAACTATTTAACTCCCATGGAGTTAATACTGGGCTTGTGCTTGAAATAGGCGATATAAGCAGCTGGCTGTGATGTCAATATGGAGGGGAGCGCTATTTCAATCCAATTGCATGAAGAATAATATGCAGTGCTCAACATAGAGCCAGCACTTAAACACCCCATTTAATTTAACACCACTGCCTTGGTTCACGCTTCGACAAAACAGAGCATGGATACACTATAGAGCTACAAGGGCACAAGACAGACGCACTAATGGAACTAATTTGCACAACAGATGTGTAACCAGGTGCTACATTGTAGTTTGCATATTCAGAGGCAGCGTTTGTCAAAAGCTGGAAACACAAAACACCAGACACATAGAGGTGTTATATGCCTACACAAAATATACAGAGATACAAACATTACTAACAAGAAAATCCTAGCAGGCAAAGAGGTATAGCAGAATTTTACCACATAATTTCACCTCGTGTATATACGTGGACGAAACAACATTTTTTTCCCCCAGATGTGCACCAGGAGTAACAGAAAACAAGTCAATCTTCAGATGTGACCACTACTTAATAATAAGCAGCTTCTCCATTTTTCTACCAAGACTACCAAGAGACTACCAAGAGACTACAGTCTCACCTTCTTGTTTTCTTTTGGCTCAGAATACACTGGCTCGAGAATACACAGGTCAAAGTTCAACTAGATAAAGCTGGCAAGCAATACCAGGAGCCAGTGTGTGTCTTTCACGTCTTGTGTCCTTTCCCCTTCAGAGAATTGGCTTTTCCACTGGATGAATTTTATTCGCATTTGTTCTGACCACTGCTTTATCTATAACACTGAAAGCAGAGAGAGGAGTTTTCAGTCCTTCATATTGCCATCATGCTGTATACTGCGTATATTCTGAAAAAGAATCATTCAATATTACTCAGTTTGCAAAGTTGAAAGCATAATCAAACACAGCTTCAGAGTTATTGGTTCGATCCTCAGGTTAGTGTGTGTGAGTTTTGCATGTTCTGTCTGTGACCTGCAATGGACACCTTCCAGGGTGTATTCCAGCCTCCTGCTCAGTTGTTTCTGGGATAGATTCCAGATTCACTGCAACCTGAAGGTGATTCCTAAAGATGAATGATTGAATGATTGAGGTTTAAATGTATCTTCAGTGGTAAACAGTTGACAGAACCACTTGTGAAGGGCTAAAGGTTGCCCAAGGCATGTCTAAGGGGCTGAATGAGGGCAGTTATGACAAACCGATAGTCAATAGATTTTAAAAAATGTGGCATTATTATTATCAACTAGAGTCTACAGTATATTTCGCCAGATCTTTCTATTTCATTTGGCAGACACTTTTCTCCAAAGCAACTTACAGGACTGGATACTGTTCATGTATGCAGCTGAACACTTCGAGCCTCACAGTCTACCCTGAGCCATCATTGCAGGGTATTTCATTCTCTCCTATCATCTGGGCACTCCAGCCAGAGAGCACTATCAAGAAGCATGGAGCATTTAAATTCTGAAAAGATTGGTGAAGTTGCCCTTTAACACCAGGGCAGGTCGAGGAGATTTTTAAATGCCACAGAGACAGGTATGCCAGCCATGAAAGGAATGAGAGCGCTGCATTGGAAAACAGCTTGGCCTTTTATTATACAAAGACAAACGTTCTGTGATATAAATGTTAAGATAGAGAGAATTGCTCTTTTTTTTTAGCTTGCAATCCATCAGATCAGTCAAAGAATATTGAAGAAGAATGACAGATAAAAGCAGAATAGTAGAGATAGAGAAGGTTATAAAAGAAATATAAAAAGGCATGAGATATATAAATGCTCTTGGTTTTTTTTTTTTTAACTTTAAAATCTTAAGATCTATTTTTAAACCTCAGATCGTGTGTTATGATATGGATATGATATATATAACACACACACACACACAGCCAAAGATGGATCTGTTTTCATGCACACAGTCTCTGTAACAAATAATATCTCATTCCATCATGTTGCTGCAAATAGCTTAGTTGCAGATGCCACGCTATGTGAATGCTTAACATACTTGTGTACAAAAGGACGCAGTTCTCCAGAAATAGAATAAACTACACCAGGAATCTGATAACGGCGTATCTTTCATTTGCACATACAAACAAAACACACCATTTGACAGTGGCACATGAGCAAACATACATATGAATGCTAACTATCACTGCACACAGCACACACCCATACACACACTCAAACACAGAGGCAAACACACGCATGTTCATTCAGTCTTATTGCCCATTTAGTTATAAAGTGCATGGGTTCCTTTCCCCAGCAGTGCTTTTTCCCCCTCTGTATCTATCATTCAGGTCACAGGGCCTTTGTTTTTCATTTCTTGGGAACAATTTCATGTTTCTGTTTTCATCTTTCTTAAGAACCTGCGAATCAGGAATGCAAAGTAGTGCCATATGTAAATCGTAAGTATTTAAAATACTTATAAATAATTATGTAAAATACTTACAGAGTTGATTATTTTCACTTAACAGCAAGTCTTGAAGTATTTTCCTCTTATTTGGTAAGACTAACAATTTCTTATTTATTAAACAACAATGTCCTTATTTTTTACCTGTGTACTTATATTTCAGTGTAGTGGGACATCAGTGAACCAGTTAGTTCCTGTTATCACAACCACATAACCACACTGTGGTAACCCTAACCCCAACCCTAACCCCAACCCTAACCCTAACCCTAACCCAAACCACTAACGTAACCCTAACCCTACCATAACCCTAACCCTAACCCCTAACCCTAAACCCTAACCCTAACCCTAACCCTAAGTGTTTATGTGAAATATCTGCCATACAAGTCCCTGTTTAAGTTGTTAAACCCAACCCTAACCCTAACCCTAATCCTAACCCTAACCATGACCCTAACCTCTAACACTAGCCCTAACGATAACCCTAACCCTACCCTTACCCTAAACCTAACCTAACACTAACATAACCCTAACATAACTCTAACCCTAACCTAACCCTAACCCAAACACTAAAAGTTAACCCTAAACTCTATACCTAACCTTAACCCTAACATAACCCTAACCCTAACCATAACATAGCCCTAACCCTAACCCTAACCATACCCTACCCTAACCCTAACATCTAGCCCTAACTTCTAACCCTAACCCTAACTCTACCCTAACACATAACCCCTAACCCTAACCCTAACCCTATTAACCACAGTGATAGTGATAACCACAGTATAGCAGTAATAAACAGTCTTTCCCTCACCAGCTTCTCTTTTTTCTCCCTTGGGGTTAATACAACAAAAAAAAACAGAGCAGCTTGTCATGTTGCATGAAACCACAAAGCGCAAAGACGCTCCCATGGTGGAAAACCTAAAGGAACTGTTACACTGACACTGGTGACTCCTTTCAAAAATATTAAATAAACACACAGAAACCTCATAGAATCCCAAAGCAATGCTTTCACACATTTTTAAGTGTTTGTGAAGTATCTGCCAAACAAGTCCCTGTTTAAGTTGTTAAACCCAACCCTAAACCTAACCCTATACCTAACCCTAATCCTAAGCCTAACCCTAACCATGACTCTAACCTCTAACCCTAGCCCTAACCATAACCCTAACCCTAACCCTAACCCTAACCCTACCCTAACCTAACCTAACACTAACATAACCCTAACATAACCCTAACCCTAACCCCTAACCCTAAACCTAACCCTAACCTAACCCTAACCTAACACTAACATAACCCTAACATAACCCTAACATTAACCCCTAACCCTAACCTCTAACCTTAACTCTAACCCAAACCCTAAAAGCTAACCATAAACTCTATACCTAACCCTAACCTAACCCTTACCTCTAACCTGAACCCTAACCCAAACCCTAAAAGCTAACCATAAACTCTATACCTAACACTAACCTTAACCCTAACTCCTAACCCTAACCCCTAACCCTAACCCTAACCCTAACCCTACCCTAACCCTTAACACCTAACCGCTAACCCCGAAGCCTAAACCTAACCCTAACATAACCCTAACCCTAACCCCTAACCTCTAACCCTAACTCTAAGCCTAACATAACCCTAACCAAACCTAACCTAACCCTAACCCTAACTCTAACCCTAACCCTAACCCTCACATAACCCTAACCCTAACTCTAACCCTAACCTTAACCCTAACCTTAACCCTAACGCTAACCCTAACCTAACCTAACCTAACCTAACCTAACCTAACCCTAACCCTGAACCCTAACCGTAGCCCTAACATAACCCTAACCCCTAACCACTAACCCTAACCCCAACCCTAACCCTAACCCTAACCTAACACTAACATAACCCTAACCCTGACCCTAACCCTAACCCCTAACCCTAACCCTATTAACCACAGTGATAATGTGATAACGACATTAAAGCAATAATAAACAATCTTTCCCTCACCAGCTTCTCTTTCTTCTCCCTTGGGGTTAATAAGACAAAAAAAGAGCAGCTTGACATGTTGCAGACAAACCACAAAGCGCACAGACCCTCTGAACTGTTACACTGACACTGGAGACTCCTTACAAAAATATTAAATAAACACACAGAAACCTCACAGAATCCATCAACATAGCAATGCTTTCACACATTTTTAAGTGTTTATGCGGAGTATCTGCCATACAAGTCCCTGTTTAAGTTGTTAAGCCCAACCCTAGCCCTAACCCTAATCCTAACCCTAACCCTAACATAACCCTAACCCTAACCCTAACCCTAACCCAAACTCTAACACATACATAACCCTAACATAACCCTAGCATAACCCTTAAACTAACCCTAACCCTAACCCTAACCTGTAACCCTAACCCTAGGGTTAAGGTTATGTTAGGGTTATGTTAGTTAGGTAAGGGTATGGTTAGGGTTAGGGTTAGAGTTTAGGGTTAGCTTTGAGGGTTAGGGTTAGGGTTAGGGTTATGTTAGTGTTAGGTTAGGGTTAGGGTATGGTTAGGGTTAGGGTTAGGGTTAGGGTTATGGTTAGGGCTAGGGATAGAGGTTAGGGTTATGGTTAGGGTTAGGATTAGGGTTAGGGTTAGGTATAGGGTTTAAGGTTAGCTTAGGGTTAGGGTTAGAGGTTAGGGTTAGGGGTTAGGGTTATGTTAGGGTTAGGTTAGAGTTAGGTTAAGGGTTAGGGTTAGGGTTGGGTTTAACAACTTGGGTTAGGGTTAGGGTTAGGGTTATGTTAGGGTTAGGGTTATGCTGGGGTTAGGGTTAGGGTTGGGTTTAACAACTTAAACAGGGACTTGTATGGCAGATACTCTACATAAACACTTTTAAATATGTGTGAAAGCATTGCTATAGTGATGGATTCTGTGAGGTTTCTGTGTGTTTATTTAATATTTTTGTAAGGAGTGTAACAGTGTCAGTGTAACAGTTCCATATTTGCGCTTTGTGGTTTCATGTAACATGACAAGCTGGTCTTTTTTTATGTTGTATTAACCCAAAGGGAAAGACTGTTTATTAATGCTATAATGTGGTTATCACTATCACTGTGGTTAATAGGGTTAGGTTAAGGATTAAGAGTTATGTGTCAGGGTAGAATTACGGTTAGGGTTAGAGGTTAGGGTTAGGGTTAAGGTTAGGGTTGGGGTTAGGGTTAGGGTTAGGGTTAAGGTTATGTTAGGGTTAGGGTTATGCTAGGGTTTGGGTTAGGGTTGGGTTTAACAACTTAAACATGGGCTTGTATGGCAGATACTCTACATAAACACTTTTAAAAATGTGTGAAAGCATTGCTATGGTGATGGATTCTGTGAGGTTTCTGTGTGTTTATTTAATATTTTTGTAAGGAGTCTCCAGTGTCAGTGTAACAGTTCCGTCTTTGCGCTTTGTGGTTTCATGTAACATGACAAGCTGCTCTTTTTTTATGTCGTATTAACCCCAAGGGAGAAGAAAGAGAAGCTGGTGAGGGAAAGACTGTTTATTACTGCTATAATGTGGTTATCACTATCACTGTGGTTAATAGGGTTAGGTTAAGGATTAGGAGTTGTGTTATGGTAGAATTAGGGTTAGGGTTAGAGGTTAAGGTTAGGGTTAGGGTTAGGGTTAGGGTTGGGGTTGGGGTTAAGGTTAGGGTTAGGGTTAGGGTAGGGTTAGGGTTAGGGTTAGGGTTATGGTTATGGTTAGGGTTAGGGTCAGGGTTATGTTAGGGTTAGGGTTAGGTTAAGGATTAGGAGTTGTGTTATGGTAGAATTAGGGTTAGGGTAAGGGTTAGGGTTAGGGTTGGGGTTAGGGTTAGGGTTATTTTTATGGTAGGGTTAGGGTTAGGGTTAGGTTTATGTTAAGGTTAGGGTTAGGGTTAGGGTTATGTGAGGGTTATGGTTAGGGTTAAGGTTAGAGTATGGTTATGGATAAGGTTGTTAGTGTTAGAGTTAGGGTTGGGGTTAGGGTACATGACCATTTTCCACCATGGGAGTGTCTTTTCAACGCAAGTTTTCCAACATGACAAGCTGCTCTTTTTTATGTCGTATTAACCCCAAGGGAGAAGAAAGAGAAGCTGGTGAGGGAAAGACTGTTTATTACTGCTATAATGTGGTTATCACTATCACTGTGTTTAATAGGGTTAGGTTAAGGATTAGGAGTTGTGTGTTAGGGTAGAATTAGGGTTAGGGTTAGAGGTTAGGGTTAGGGTATGGTTGGGGTTAGGATTGGGGTTAGGTTTATGTTAAGGTTAGGTTAGGGTTACGGTTAGGATTATGTTAGAGTTATGGTTATGGTTAGGGTTAGGGTTAGGGATAGGCTCATGCTAGGGTTATTGTTAGGGTTATGGTTGGGTTTAACAACTTAAACCGGGACTTGTATGGCAGATACTCTACATAAACACTTTTAAATATGTGTTAAAGCATTGCTATGCTGATGGATTCTGTGAGCTTTCTGTGTGTTTATTTAATATTTTTGTAAGGAGTCTCCAGTGTCAGTGTAACAGTTCCGTCTTTGCGGTTTGTGGTTTCATGTAACATAACAAGCTGCAATTTTTTTATGTCTTATTAACCCCAAGGGAGAAGCTGGTGAGGGAAAGATTCTTTATTACTGCTATAATGTGGTTATCACTATCACTGTGGTTAATAGTGCTAGGTTAAGGATTAGGAGTTATGTGTTAGGGAAGAATTAGGGTTAGGGTTAGAGATTAGGTTTAGGGTTAGGGTTAGGGTTATGTTAATGTTAGGGTTAGGGTTATGGTTAGGGTATGGTTAGGGTATGTTTAGGGATAAGGTTATTTTAAGGTTAGGGTCAGGGTTGGGGTTAGGGTTATGTTAGGGTTACGGTTAGGGTAGGGTTAGGGTTGGTGTTAGGGTTAGGTTTGGGGTTAGGGTTAGGGTTATGTTAGAGTTAGGGTAGGATTAATTTCAAGGTTAGGGTTATGCTAGGTTTAGGGTTTGGTTTAGGGTTAGGGTTAGGGTTAGGGTAAGGGTAAGGGTTAGGGTAGGGTTAGGGTTAGTGTTAGGTTAGGGTTATGTTAGGGTTAGGGTTAGGGTTAGGGTTAGGGTCAGGGTTAGGGTTAGGGTTATGTTAGGGTTATGGTTAGGGTTATGGTTAGGATTAGGGTTAGGGTATGTTCAGGGTTAGGTTTAGGGTTAGGGTTAGGGTTAGGGTTAGGGGTAGGGTTAGGGTTAGGGTTAAGGTTATGTTAGGGTTATGGTTAGGTTTATGCTAGGGTTAGGGTTAGGGTTGCGTTTAACAACTTAAACAGGGACTTGTATGGCAGATACTCTACATGAATACTTTTAAAAATGTGTGAAAGCATTGCTATGCTGATGGATTCTGTGAGGTTTCTGTGTGTTTATTTAATATTTTTGTAAGTAGTCTCCAGTATCAATGTAACAGTTCCGTATTTGCGCTTTGTGGTTTCATGTAACATGACAAACTGCTCTTTTTTTATGTCATATTAACCCCAAGGGAGAAGAAAGAGAAGCTGGTGAGGGAACGACTCTTTATTACTGATATAATGTTTATCATCACTATCACTGTGTTTAATAGGGTAAGGTTAAGGATTAGGAGTTCTATGTTAGGGTAGAATTAGGGGTAGGGTTAGAGGTTAGGGTTAGGGTTAGGGTTGGGGTTGGGGTTAGGGTTATGCTAGGTTTAGGGTTAGGTTTACGGTTAGGGTTAGGGTTAAGGTTAGCGTTGGGTTTAATAACTTAAACATGGACTTGTATGGCAGATACTCTAAATAAACACTTTTAAAAATGTCTGAAAGCATTGCTATGGTGATGGATTCTGTGAGGTTTCTGTGTATTTATTTAATATTTTTGTAAGGAGTCTCCAGTGTCAGTGTAACAGTTCCGTCTTTGCGCTTTGTGGTTTCATGTAGCATGACAAGCTGCTCTTTTTTTATGTCGTATTAACCCCAAGGGAGAAGAAAGAGAAGCTGGTGAGGGAAGGACTGTTTATTACTGCTATAATGTGGTTATTACTATCACTGTGGTTAATAGGGTTAGGTTAAAGATTAGGAGTTGTGTGTTAGGGTAGAATTAGGGTTAGGGTTAGAGGTTAGGATTATGGTTAGGGTTAGGGTTAGGTCTAGGGTTAGGGTTAGGGTTAGGGTTGGGGTTAGGGTTATGGTTATGGAAGGGTTAGGGTTAGGGGTTAGGGTTAGGGTAGGTTTAGGGTTAGGGGTTAGGGTTATGTTAAGGTTAGGGTTAGGGTTAGGGTTATGTGAGGGTTATGGTTAGGGTTAAGGTTAGGGTAGGGTTAGGGTTAGGGTTAGTGCTATGTTAGGGTTAGGGTTAGGGTTGGGGTTAGGGTTATGTTAGGGTTAGGGTTAGGCTTAGGGTTAGTGTTATGTTAGGGTCAGGGATAGGGTAGGGTTAGTGTTAGGGTTAGGGGTATGGTAGGGTTAAGGTTATGGTTAGGGTCAGGGTTATGTCAGGGTTAGGGTTAGGGTGGGGTAGGGTTTGGGTTAGGGTTATGCTAGGTTATGGTTAGGGTTACGGTTAGGGTCACGGTTACGGTTGGGTTTAACAACTTAAACATGGACTTGTATGGCAGATACTCTACATAAACACTTAAAAATGTGTGAAAGCATTGCTATGGTGATGGATTCTGTGAGGTTTCTGTGTGTTTATTTAATATTTTTGTAAGGAGTCTCCAGTGTCAGTGTAACAGTTCCTTTAAGTTTTCCACCAGCGGAACGTCTTTTCAACGCAAGTTTTCCAACATGACAAGCTGCTCTTTTTTTATGTCGTATTAAACCCAAGGGAGAAGAAAGAGAAGCTAGTGAGGGAAAGACTGTTTACTACTGCTATAATGTGGTTATCACTATCTCTGTGGTTAATAGGGTTAGGTTAAGTATTAGGAGTTGTATGTTAGGGTAGAATTAGGGTTAGGGTTAGAGGTTAGGGTTAGGGTATGGTTGGGGATAGGGTTGGGGTTAGGTTTATGTTAGGGTTAGGATAAGGGTTATGGTTAGGATAAGAGTTATGGTTAGGATTATGTTCGAGTTATGGTTATGGTTAGGGTTAGGTATAGGGTTATGCTAGGGTTATTGTTATTGTTAGGGTTGGGTTTAACAACTTAAACAGGGACTCGTATGGCAGATACTCTACATAAACACTTTTAAAAATGTGTGAAAGCATTGCTATGGTGATGGATTCTGGGGTTGGGGTTACGGTTAGGGTTATGTTAGGGTTAGGGTTAGGGTTAGGTGTTAGGGTTAGGGTAGTGTTAGGATTAGGGTTATGTTAATGTTAAGGTTAGGGTTAGGGTTATGTGAGGGTTATGGTTAGGGTTAAGGTTAAGGTAGGGTTACGGTTAGGGTTAGGGTTAGGGTTAGGGTTAGGGTTATGTTAGTGTTAGGGTTAGGGTTAGGGTTGGGTTTAGGGATATGTTAATGTTAGGGTTAAGGTTAAGTTAGGGTTATGTTAGGGTTATGGTTAGGGTTAGTGTTAGGGTAGGGTTAGTGTTAGGGTTAGGGTAATGTTAAGCTTATGGTTATGGTTAGGGTCAGGGTTATGTTAGGGTTAGGGTTATGTTAGGGTTAGGGTTAGGGTAGGGTTAGGGTTGGGGTTAGGGTTATGCTTGGTTTAGGGTTAGGTTTAGGGTTAGGGTTAGGGTTGGGTTTAACAACTTAAACATGGACTTGTATGGCAGATACTCTACGTAAACACTTATAAAAATGTGTGAAATCATTGCTATGGTGATGGATTCTGTGAGGTTTCTGTGTGTTCATTTAATATTTTTCTAGGGTTAGGGTTTGGGTTAGGGCTAGGGGTAGGGGTAGGGTTAGGGCTATGTTAAGGTTAGGGTTAGGGTTATGTGAGGGTTATGGTTAGGGTAGGGTTAGGGTTAGGGTTAGGGTTAGGGTTATGTTAGGGTTAGGGTTAGGGTTAGGGTTGGGATTAGAATTATGTTAGGGTTAGGGTTAGGGTTAAGTTAGGGTTATGTTAGGGTTATGGCTATGGTTAGGGTTAGGGTTAGGGATAGGGTTAGGGTAGGGTCAGTGTTAGGGTTATGTTAGGGTTATGATTATGGTAAGGGTCAGGGTTATATTAGTGTTAGGTTTAGGGTTATGTTAGGGTTAGGGTTAGGTTTAGGGTAGGGTTAGGGTTGGGGTTAGGGTTATGCTAGGTTTAGGGTTAGGTTTACGGTTAGGGTTAGCGTTAGGGTTGGGGTTAGGGTTAGGGTTAGGTTTCTGTGTGTTTAATATTTTTGTAAGGAGTCTCCAGTGTCAGTGTAACAGTTCCTTTAAGTTTTCCACCATGGGAGTGTCTTTTCA